>CM042254.1:2790435-3057935 GCA_023566225.1 Romanogobio albipinnatus | reverse complement strand
AACGAAAATGCGGGGATTATGAAATCATGCTAGCCCCGCATATTTTGCACGCAGAAATAGGCAATTTATGCGGCGAAAGTGCGGCGTATTTGAAAAAATGCGGCCCCCGCATAAATATGCGGACTTTGGCTGATTATGCATTAAATCATGCGATCGCATAATCACGTTTTTCTGGAGGGACTGGTCTGCAAGTTTTGCCTCTTTGTCGCCATCTCTGTTTGAAACCTGCAATTGCTGGTTATTTTCAGAATTATCTTTACGTGGGTTGTGCATCGGCTCCTCAGCGCGGATTAATGAGTTTGTGTGGCTTTCGTTCATTTACTGAACTTCAGAATCACAGATTCTACATCTTGACTATCTATCACTTGTTCTCACCAACTGAGAAATAAAGCATTACATTAAATCGCGCTACCAACTGTGATTAAATCTAATGATGGCTCATATCACATCCAATTATTATTTTTGTCTTTGTTCTCAAATTGTTCATCTTAACTAGAGGTCGACCGATAACTAGGTTGGACCGCACTCGCCGATTAATCGACCGATTAATTTTTTTTTTTTTATGGATACTAGATAAAAAAATTAAAAAACATAAGTAAAACAGTGCTGAACTTTATTACAAGAATTAACGGTACTGATCCATGAAAATGTGCTAAATTAAAAACCTATGAATATTAAAATGAGAAGTTCTAACAGAAAAAAAAATTCAGAATTTTTTAACAATCCAAAAATATTACAGGTCAATTTGGTCCTTTAGCTATAACCTAGAAACATGCTTGTACATTTCCTAGGTAACACTATGCAAGTCCCTATGCAACAAGGATGTATTAGCTAATATGAACTAGGCTTGCTACGATAGTCGGTGTTGCCGGTGTTACCGGTGTTCAGACTCAACACCGGTTACATCACTTGCCCACCGTGGTTTGGATTTTTTTTATTTTTTATAGTAATACAATAATTTTGTTCAGTTAGAGAACAGACAATACAAATAAAAACTGAACTTGTCTGCTTAATAAAGAATGATCTGACCGTGAGTCTCAGCAGGAGTCATTCATCAGATGATCGGGGAAGATTTGGTTTCAAAGCGAAATGTAAAAGAGCCTATTCAAGGTAGTAAGGCTGTAATCTCCCAGTCGATTATTAGTCGATACGTTCGATACGCTCGACCAAAAATCGACCAATCAGAATTTCTTTTTGCCGCGTTCATTTCATTAGTTTTGCCGCGCCGCGTTCTTTTCATGACAGATCCACTTTCGCAGCACGACTGAAGCGTGGTGTTGTGACGCTTCCCCTCATGTGTATGTTAATGGGCGTTCCTCAAGTTTTCCGCTATGGACCATCAACATACACATGAGGGGAAGCATCAGAACACCACGCTTCAGTCGTTCCGCAAAAGTGCATCTGTACTGTAAGTTTAGCCGCGTTCATTTTCATCTGGTGGAAAGCACTAATTGCTAATGGGGGTGTTTTCAGAGCAGCCCTGTTTCACAGGTAACAGTCTGTCTTCAGAACACCCCCTTGTATTCACTTCTTTTGGATTAGCCCAACCCACTGGAGAAGAGAGACAGATTGAAGAAGGCTAGTTTGCTGTATATTATTTATTTAATTGTGAGTGTTTTTTTCTGCTCTTGATCTGGCTTGTTTAATAAATACTCCTTTTTTATTAAGTGGACGTGCCTTTTGTGTTTAAGAGTAAAAGCTTTAAGTTAATAGTCTATTCGTGTCTCAGCCGCGAAGCTGAGCGGAGCTCCTGTTCAAGCTGCACAGAGCGGCTGAAATGATAGTGTCTGTCAGTTATTATAATACATATGACAAAAACAATTGTCTAAATTATGTTGCATATTCCTCAAAAGTTCTTGTGATGATATCATTAGTTGACTACATAGTACTATAATTTTGGAAGTCATAGGCTATGAAATTGCGCAGGTGCACGTGATGCTGTCAGAGCCGACAGACTCGTGTGTCAGACTCATTTCAGTGCAAAATAATCAGCTCAAAAACGATTTAAACCACGATTTCACTTTTCTAACTTTAGCTAGTGTGTAATGTTGCTGTTTGAGCATAAACAACATCTGCAAAGTTACAACGTTCAAAGTTTAAAGCAAAGAGAGATATTTGCTTTTAAAGAAATCAATTTCTAAGGACTACAGCAAACGGCCGCTAGGGACTACAGACATTCCTCCAGGGTCTCTGACATCACCAGCCCCAATATTTACATAAACCCCTCCTCCGAAAATATGAAATAAGGGGGGCGAGGCCATTTTGTATCGCCGCGGGGAATAGTTGTTGTGGTAGACTGGAGTGTTGTTGCCAATGCCGACGAAACGCTGTTATTCTCATCCGGATTGCAGGTCCACTTTGTTCAGCCTTCCTAGGGACGGGGGTGCGTTGCAGTGCATTTAACATACAACATGTCATATGCATGTGTGTATGAGACAGAGGGGAACAGGTCGCATTTGCAGCAGATATATGCTGCCCATCATGATTACTTCACGATGCACGATGGGCGCGCGCTGCACATCTCACGGAGGAAAGCTTCCACAATCTTCGCGAGTTCAATGAAGGATTCGCACAACGGCTTGTCCTGAAAGATGGATTTAAAAACAGAAGCTGTTTACGGGCCTAAACCTGTAAGTGTGATTTATTTTTCGTTGATGTGTTTTCCTGTAATAGTTTGTATTGTTAATTGTACGTTGTAGCAAGGAAGTACACAGATGACAACGCTCATTTGGCTCTGCAAACCAGTTTGTTAAATGCTCAGTCATACTTAACGTTATCCGACAAACACCTAACGTTACAAACTGTTTTAAATCTCAACAGCGAACTTGGCATTAGTGTAAATTATTCTTTGATTAGAGCTTTTATGTATTGTTTATCTACAGGCCTGCTAAACATGCTTCTGTGTTTGATTTGGACACTATAGTAAAGCCAATGTTTAGTGTTCGTTCTTGCGACAGATATTTGGCAAATCGTTCTAAAAATACAGAAGTAACGTGCCATTCAGTAGCGATCACTATAGATCCGCAGTTTTTACTCTTGAGGACTGAACAGGTTCTGCTCGATCATCTTCACTAAAATTGTCTGGGTCTGATTTGGGCTCAAATTGGTATGGTTTTATTGACGCCATTGTACTACCAAAGCACAGGCTACCGGTAAAGGTAAGGGGCGTGATGTTTCCGACAAACGTGCACTAGGCGGTTAGCGAATCACAACACACTGGGCCAGCTAACCAATCTGAGCCCATTGCGTATTTTTGAGGGACCGGCTTCATACAACCCGGAAACCACCAGACCGTTTTTACAAGGAGGGACAGAGCAGTGTAGAATAAAGGTAAAATATATGAAAAATAATGCAATTTTTTTGCAAACGAAGCATGAACACATGTTACAGTGACCCCCGCAAACACAATCAAGCCTTCGAAAGAATGTGTTTTACCACCCCTTTAATATATTGCAAATACCCTACTAGTTTTTTAAGTTTATTTATAATTCTTTTAGGCAGACAACAAGGCTAACAAGTACTGCGCACAGTACCCTCACACTCGTGTGGACGCGTCGAGTATAAACAAGGGTTTACGGACGTAACTGTAATTCATTCATGGCGTGCGTCTCAAACGTAGACCATCAGTGCCCTGACTACTGAACTAGGGAGTTGATTGAGACGTCACATCCCTAATATGAACTATAAGCATTATGCAATATACATTTTTACAGCATGTATTAATATGAGCAGTACAATTGTACCTTGATCATACATGTTAGTCTATAGTGCATTGACCAAGGTTAACAGATAACATACTAACAATGAACAATTCTTCCACAGCATTTATTAACCTTAGTTAACGTTGAACAAATGGAATCTTATTGTAAAGTGTTACCATTTCGTATAAATCTAAACAGTCAGCTTTTTTACAAGGCGTTTAACGTTATCTAATAAAAAAATGAGTGCGCTTCTGCTTTCTTTCGGCAGCATGACTATACAGTTTGCTTTCTCATGCCACAAATTTTATATATGCAACATTTGAGTCGGACTTGCGTGTGTTTTTATCACATTGTTTTACCTGCTTGAGGTACTGCTAATTTTACATTTACATTTAGTCATTTAGCAGACGCTTTTATCCAAAGCGACTTACAAATGAGAGCAATAGAAGCAGCTAGAACAGTCAAGGGCAACAGTATGCAAGTGCTGTAACAAGTCTCAGTTAATCTAGCACAGAACACACAGGACAGAATTTTATTTTATTTTTATGTTTATTTTTTAAATAAATTAGACAGACAGAAAATGAATAGAATGTTAAGTGCTATTCTTGATTGGTCAGGTGCTGCTGGAAAAGACGTGTCTTTAGATGTTTTTTGAAATGGCTACAGACTCGACTGCTCGAATTGCGATAGGCAGGTCATTCCACCCGGTGGGGGCGGTCCAGGAAAAAGTCTGTTAGAGCGATTTCATGCCTCTTTGGTATGGCACAACAAGGCGTCGTTCACTGGCAGAACGTAAGCTCCTGGAGGGTGTGTAAGTCTGAACAAGTGAGTTTAGGTATATTGGGGCAGAGCCAGTGGTTGCTTTGAAGGCGAGTACCAGTGTCTTGAATTTGATGCGAGCGGCTATTGGCAGCCAGTGGAGACTGATGAAGAGAGGCGTGACGTGCGCTCTCTTCGGCTCGTTAAAGATCACCCTCGCCGCTGCGTTCTGGATCATTTGCAAGAGTTGGATAGTGCATGCTGGAAGGCCCGCTAGAAGAGCATTACAGTAGTCCAGTCTGGAGAGAACAAGCTTGGACCAGGAGTTGTGTGGCCTGCTCTGATAGGAAGGGTCTAATCTTCCTAATGTTGTATAATGCAAATCTGCAGGACCGGGTTGTTGCAGTAATGTGGTCAGTGAATTTTAGCTGATCATCAATCACAACTCCAAGATTCCTGGCTGTCCTGGACGGAGTTATGGTTGATGATCCTAGCTGAATGGAGAGATTGTGGTGAAGTGCTGGGTTGGCGGAGACCACAAGCAGTTCTGTCTTTGCAAGGTTGAGTTGCAGGTGATATTCCTTCATCCAGGCAGAAATGTCTGTTAGGCAGGCAGCGATACGAACAACAACCGTGGGATCATCTGGTTGAAATGAGAAGTAGAGTTGAGTGTCGTCGGCATAGCAGTGATAGGAAAAGCCATGTTTCTGAATGACAGATCCTAGTGATGACATGTAGATGGAGAAAAGAAGTGGTCCAAGCACTGAGCCCTGTGGAACTCCAGTGGCTAGATGATGTGACTTTCACCTCTCCATGACCCCCTGAAGGACCTACCTGAGAGATAAGACTTGAACCACTTGAGAGCAGTTCCTGAGATGTTAGCGTCCTCTCAGCCTTGTCGACAAACATACACACTGCTGTTCTTTACCTGTTAATGCAGCATCTAGTCAACAAATTAATTACTTTATAATGATTTGGCAACAAGTACTGTAGTGCTCTGTATTCATACCGTTTCGCTGTCGTGTTTTAAACACGCATCTGATGTGTCAGCAATCTCTGTGCAGCCTCACGTGTGAATGTAAACAGTTTTTATTTGGCCTCTAGAGGCCGCTCTCGTACTATATAATGCCAGCAGACCCAGGGCTCTACATAGCGACCACTTCGGGCGCATTTGCGCCTGAAAATTACTGCGTGCGACTGTGAAAAAATATTTAGGCGCACCGGTGCGAGCGACCCGATCGATTCTCATGAATAGATGTATTATACAATCAGAATAAAAACTACAACTGCCAAAGTGCATCAACACTGACTGAGCAACTGTTACGTTTCGTGCTGCAATCAACTGCTTTTCATGCCTTCTGTCAGCAGAGCATGTGCAAAAATCGTGTGCAACGGACTACACTTCACAGATTGTTTACAAGGTGAAACCACGGTCTATGGGTGAAACGGGTGTGACGCGGCCATGCACACTTACCAGACGCCTCGCGCTGATGTTTCTTTGCAGCCAAAATTAACTAGAAATGCCACATTTGGATTATCATAAACAAGGTCGGAAATTAAAAGGGGCTTGGGGTAAAAATGCCACCAAAAATTAATAAATAAAAAATCATTTAAAAACGCCCCTGTATAAGTTCTTGATTTAAGCTGCAGTCCATAACTTTTATTGTGTTTAAAAATGACTAGATGTATATGTGAGTGAGTACATAATTAATCAATTTTCCAAACCGTGTTTTTATCTTACCCTGAATCACTACGGTACACATATAATAAGTGTTTATATTCTGACTATTGAATTCCAGTTCGGGTCGCAGCGCTGCGGAGGAGCACAGTCCCTGCGTGACTCGCCATAGACACAAACAGAGAGAAGTAGCTCCGGCTGCAATGTTCTTCCGCCAAACACGTGCAGTTCTGTTTATTAAGCGCCAGAGTATTTGGCATGATTGCAAATGTGATACTGATCTTGTGCAGAAGTCCAATAGACAAGTTAATATTAAGTAACAAAGTTTTAGCCACAATACTGTCTATTTCATGAAAATCAAAACTACACCAGAACTGTTGCGCATCTCCAAGCGGTTCGATTCGAATGAATCTGCGTTTGAACGATTGAATGAATGACTCCCACAGACTTGACGCCACCTACTGGCGGTTTTATTTTCATATTTATACATCTTTTAACTAAGTTTAAGTTGTACATGGCTTATTTCTAAATTCAAAAACTTATATTTAAAACATTCATACAACATTATTTACCCATGAGCTAATGTGTCTAATGCCACTTCAGATAGAGCTTCTGTGCCACTTCTACAGTGCAAAGATTGATCTTTTGATGCTGATTTAATTAGATTGGTAACAGTCTGGTTGTGTCTTATTGCTCTAACTGAATTTATTGTTTAAATTAACATTTTAAAAACAACTTTTCTATTTTAATTGAAGAAATTGACAAAAGATGATGCATACATTTAATAAGATTACAAAACATTGCTCTTATAAATGGTAAAAATGACCCTGGACATTAATTTAAAGGGACAAAGATCGTCCTGTAATGGGAAATTTATAATTGGAATGCGTGTTATTGATCAGAAAGTGCTCCTAAATTGTTGACTGTGCTCCTAATTTTTTTTAATAGGAGCACAAGTGCTCATCAAGAAAAATGTTAGCGTAGAGCCCTGAGACCCTTCTCAACGCTCTTGTACTGTGTAATAACAGCGCATCCGTCTCAGCCGCTCCAGCAACGGGCACTACCCGGAAAAACTATCGGTGTGGATTTTTGCTGATAGCCGATTGTTCCACCAATCAGCTAGCAGTGCCGATTTATCGGCAAAAGCGATGAATCGGTCGACCTCTAATCTTAACATCATCAGCATTGCGTGATTACATGTATATTTGGTGTGTATTAACGTTACCCGCAGATCTCAATTTTCATACAGTCTAATCTTTTGCTTTTGACTACGAGTGAATCTCCAGTTGTCAATGATGATTGTCGTTTGGATCTTTCTGGATTACAATCCGCCATCAAAATAAATTGAATTATTCCAGCTGCTGTGAGAAAAGGCTATAAATGATCCGCCACCTGCAGCAACCTCACATGTGATACTACTACTAGCCAGACTCCTTCTTTATGTACACAGACGTGACGTAATGACACAAAGACATGCTCGAATTTCCCGTGGAAATACCAGTACCCCTCAAATTATAACACATTATTACACGCTTACCGTTAAGTGGATAGTTTTGAACACTGACTGGTTATGTACTTGCTCAAATTGATTTTGGATCATTTTGACCAAAAAGTTACGGACTGCAGCTTTAAACAGAGCTCAACTTTATGCAAATGAGCAGTGACATAATGTGGTGACTATCAATGGAAGACCCACAGCAAGGATGTCTTCACTCTCATTGGTAGTTGTTGCTGCATCAAGTTGCTTTGCATTTGCTTTAAAAGTACTTTTCGGATACGGCTACATCCTGTCTGCAATACCGTGACATGAATGAGAAAATGGTCTTTACACAGAGTGGATGAATATAATATTTATCATTTAACCTTTTTTAAGTTGCTACAGTAGCTGATAGAATGCGGTGTAAAGTTAGAATGTTTTCAGTGTTGTTATTTTTTTTAATGGACAACAATTTATACAGCAATCAGTCCTTTTGACATTCGGAGAAATGCACTTGCTGTGTCAAGAAATATTTAAAACTGGCTTCCCCTGTTTTCACACTTAAGCTGGGCTGCAGTTATTTGAGACCGCCCCTCAAGCCACATGTGAATGTGCTCTTCTCAACTCGAGTGCAGGGACAGGAAGGTGAAAGAGGCAAGAGTACTCCTTACACGCTGCATGCAAGCACATCTTTTTTTTCTTTTTTGTGTGCTGGCTTTTGCTCCATTCTGCTGCAGCGCTGCAAACCAGTGTATAAATAGAAACTACTGTCTTACTCATCTTTTAACAAGCTGCATTTGGGACTAGAGTACTGCCAGTAGTCATCCAAACAAAAGAGTAACATTGCGCACACACATGCAGCACAAAGAGTAGTGCTGGTACAGTGCTTGTGATATAGTCTGCATAGTTGAGGATACCCCTAGGAGAACGCACAATTTGGAGACATTGTAATATGAGTTCATCTAGAAAAGTGAATTTCTGGAAAAAGATATTTATGGAAAATTAGCATATTTTGTGGCACATTTTCCTGCTTGAGTAGCTGTACAGTAGAGAGCTGGCGGCTAGACTCTGGCAAAAAGTGGTGCTATTAGCCAGACTGAGTCATTCATTGGTTCAATGATGCAATAATGGGACTCTTTACTGACTTCCCTGATTGGATCTTGCCTTTTAACTAGAGATGTTCCGATACCTGGGCTCAGGATATTGGCCGATACCGAGTACTGATCCGATACCTGTGTGTGTATCTGTATATATACACTACTAGCCCTGGTTGAATTGCTAGAATTATTTTATGGTGTGCTTCAGACTTATCCCTTAATAAAACATGAACAAATACATAGAGTGAACTACTGTATTTATCACAGTATTTTTATTATCTGACATGCATTTGACAGTAATATTATTTATTTTTCTTAAGCGAAAAAGAACTTCAAATGCAGCCACAAATCTAACACTTATCTATTTTATTGCTAAAAGTCGCGGGCGGCGTTAATAACAAGTTTCTGTGCTCATAAATGTGCAGCGTGATTTCTGCTCTCTGAATGCGAATGACGACACAAGACTTTATCTAAACCAATCTGGTGTTGCTGTAAGAAACACCTCAGAAAAATAGGGCCCTCGAGCAGAAAAGGCACATTTGCACCAGAGAAGTAATCATTTGTTTTCAGGAAATCCCTAATGTGAACTCGCTGAATAAAACGAAGATAGAAACGCTTTGACTGATTAAACATGAAGATAATACTTCTGCGACAAGATATGGTGTATTTGAGTTCTTCAAGTCTTCTCGAGTATTTTAATAATAATAAAAGTATGCAGTGCTGATTGACATTCTGTGATAAGAAGCCACATCAGCTCGACAGACTATACGAAATGAGTTAAAAAATAAAACGTTATTAAACGTTGTATTTGGTTGGCAGCAGGTTTATGAATGCTTCGCATTACTAGTTTGTGAAGATGTTTGACACATGTTGCTCAAACTCGTAGTGCTTTCAGACGGAGCAGCGTTTACTGATCACAGAGCCGCTCTTCACTGACACGCTGGGCATTTATTTATTTAATTAAAATCGCAGCCTTTGCGCTTTCATAATCGCACATAAGCCAAATCGCGATTGCGGTTCGATTTCGATTAATCATGCAGCCCTAATGTGAAGGGTTTTGAAGTGAACTATTCGCACGCGAAATACTCGTATTTACGCTTTGCTTTTGTTACGTGTCCGATGTGAAAAGGCCTTAAGACGCATTTATCAGTTTAATGGTTTTTTCTGTCCAACCATGAACAAAAGAGCATGTTTGTGCTACTTCCGAGTGAATTTTTTATTTTTTATTTTTTTTACATTTTTTTAATTAAAATTTTTAGTATGGGCAAAGGACATTGAAAGTCTCACCTGTCCTTGGGATGCCCTTAATGTACTTGGAGCTTACTGGATTGATGTGAAATATTATGGATGGTTGATCGCTGTAATTTGTCATATTTTATCTCCGTGACATTTTCAATTGCAGGGGTTAATTAGAAACCTGTCAGATGGTACGATGATCATCATAGTTACTTAATCCTTGTGGTTATGTAATTAGCTGTGCAAATGTAATTCCTAAATTTCCATTGCTAGAGGGATCTGGATTTTGAACACTCCATAATGGGCAAAAATGACTTGGTCGTTCCCAGCGTGTGCTTTACTGTTGTATCTTTTCAAGGTCAAAGCTTTTATATATTTCTTAGAATTACATCAGTTTGCTAAAAATGAGCTCACCTGCTCTATTCCTTTCTCAAACTATTGTTTTCCAGCTGAGAAATGGATGCAGTCCTGAAGGAATTGAAAATGCCTCTTTTCATCATGAGAATGCCAATGCATGTCCCAGTGAGAAGGCTGTGGATGTTGCTTGCTTGCTGCTGTGACAATTTATTGTCTTTTCTAAGTGCTCTTTACTCTTAGAGTCAGGGAAAGAACAGTGTAAGTGAATGTGCTATTGTGTGAGAAATGCTCCATGGCCTTTTCATGTGATAGCTTTGTTCTTGTCTCATGTAGTAACTTGTGGCAAAGGAAGTTTCCATCACAGGTAGGGCTGGGTAAAAAAATATACATTTCTCGATTTTAATCTTTTAAAATTTTACGAAACAACTATTGATTCATGAATCCCAAGAATCGGTTAGTCATCCTGTTTTCAGTTGATGAATGAACGGGACATTGTAGCGCACCTCCCATCCAATAAATCGCAATAATCTTTGTGCTTTGTTACTTTTCATATGAAACAATCAGAATCAGAATCAGAAAGAGCTTTATTGCCAAGTGTGCTTGCACACACAAGGAATTTTTCTTGGTGCTGAAGCTTCCAGTGCACATATACAATACAAACACAACAAGAACATAGTAATACAAATTCTAAGAATAAAAATATGAAAAGTAGTATAAAAAATAGGTCACAGTTACGTTTAGTCAGAATAAACATTTACAGAGCATATATTTACAGTATTTGAGTAGTATGAATATATAAACATAAATAATCTCCTGAGTTTCAAAGATTGCACTAAACAGTCAAAGTATTGCACTTTGGGGGGTATTTAACTGTTCAAGAGGGAAATGGCCTGTGGGAAGAAACCTGTGCCTAGATGTTCTAGTGGCCGGTGATCGGAGTCGCCGTCCGGATGGTAACAGTTCAAACAGGAGGTGTCCAGGGTGAGCGGAGTCTGTGAGGATTTTCCCTGCTCTCTTCCTCACTCTGGAAGAGTACAGGTCCTGGAGGGTTGGCAGGGGAGCACCAATAATCCTCTCCGTAGTCCGGATTGTGCGTTGTAGTCTCTTGATGTCAGATTTGGTAGCTGAACCAAACCAGACAGTGATGGAAGTGCATAAGACAGACTCAATGACAGCCGAGTAGAACTGAATCAGCAGCTCCTGTGGGAGGTTGAACTTCCTCAGCTGGCGAAGGAAGTACAGTCTCTGCTGGGCCTTTTTCCCAATGGAGTCAATGTGATTGTCCCACTTCAGGTCCTGAGAGATGGCAGTGCCCAGGATCCTGAATGACTCCACTGCTTCCACAGTGCTGTTCATGATGGTGAGTGGGGGAGAGCTGGGCTGTTCCTCCTGAAGTCCCCTATCATCTCCACCGTTTTGAGCGTGTTGGGTTGTTATAACTGCACCAGACAGCCAGCTGTTCAACCTCCAGTCTGTAGGCAGACTTGTCGCCGTTTTGGATGAGGCCGATGACAGTGGTGTCATCTGCAAATTTCAGGAGCTTCACAGAGGGGTCTTTAGAAGTGCAGTCATTGGTGTACAGGGAGAAGAGCAGCGGGGAGAGAACACACCCCTGGGGGGCGCCAGTGCTGGTATTGAGAGTCCTGGATGTGAGTTTCCCCAGTCTCACGAGCTGTTGTCGGTCTGTCAGGAAGCTGGAGATCCACTGACAGATTGAGGATGGCATGGAGAGCTGGGTCAGTTTAGCTGTGAGAAGATCAGGCATGATGGTATTGAAGGCCGAACTGAAGTCCACAAATAAGATCCTTGCATAAGTCCCAGGTCTGTCGAGATGTTGCAGGATATAATGCAGTCCCATGTTGACTGCATCATCCACAGACCTGTTTGCTCTGTAGGCAAATTGAAGAGGATCCAGCAAGGGTCCAGTGATGTCCTTCAGGTGGGCCAGAACCAGTCTTTCAAACGACTTCATGACCACAGACGTGAGAGCGACAGGTCTGTAGTCATTAAGTCCAGTGATTTTGGGTTTTTTGGGGACGGGAATGATAGTGGAGCGTTTGAAGCAGCAGGGAACTTCACACTGCTCCAATGATCTGTTGAAGATCTGCGTGAAGACTGGGGCCAGTTGGTCAGCGCAGGCTTTCAAACAGACAGATGAGATGCCATCTGGGCCTGAAGCTTTCCTAGTCTTCTGTTTTTTGAAGACTCGGCTCACATCCTCCACACAGACCTTAAGCTCGGGTTGGATGACAGGAGAGGGGAGGAGAGGGGGTGCAGGAGGTGATGGGGGATGTGTGAATTGCAGATCAGAGCGGGTGTGTGGTGTGAGACTGGACTTTTCAAATCTGCAGTAAAAAGCATTCAGCTCATCGGCCAGTTGTTGATTCTCAGCAGATCGGGGGGATGGTGACTTGTAATTGGTGATATTCTTCAAGCCTGTCCAAACTGAAGCCGGGTTGTTTGCTGAAAACTGGTTTCTAAACTTTTCAGAGTAGCTTCTTTTAGCAACTCTGATCTCCTTTGTCAGTCTTTTTCTGGCCTGGTTATACAAGATTATATCCCCACTTCTGTAAGCATCCTCTTTGGCATGACGAAGCTGTTTGAGTTTCCCAGTAAACCATGGTTTATCATTAGTGAATGATAAGAATGTCCTGGTAGGAATGCATGTAACCTCACAGAAACTGATGTATGATGTTACAGTATCTGTGAGCTCGTCCAGATCAGTGGTAGCAGCTTCAAAAGCAGTCCAATCAGTGCAATCGAAGCAGGCTTGTAAGTCTAGCTCTGCTTCATTAGTCCATCTTTTTACAATCTTTATTACAGGTTTAGCTGATTTCAGTTTCTACCTGTAGGTCGGTATAAGATGAACCAAACAGGGATCAGAGAGCCCCAAAGCTGCCCATGGGATGGAGTGATATGCATTCCTTATTGTGGTGTAACAGTGGTCCAGTATATTACTGTCTCTGGTGGGACATGTAATGTGCTGTCTGTATTTTGGCAGTTCACGGGAGAGATTTGCTTTATTAAAATCCCCAAGAATGATTAAAAGAGTCTGGATACCTTTGTTCAGTCTCAGCTATTTGTTCAGCCAGCTGTTGTAGCGCTGCGCTCACACGCGCGTCTGGAGGAATGTACACATTCACGAGAATGAACGAGGAAAACTCCCGCGGCGAGTAGAAGGGTTTACAGTTTATGAAGTGCGCCTCTAGATTAGGAGAGCACATCTTCTTCAGCATTGTTACATCTGAACACCAACTTTCGTTAATGTAGAAACACAATCCACCACCTCTCGTTTTCCCTGTTAGTTCCACGATGCGATCCGCTCGGAACAGCTGGAAGCCCGGCAGATATAGTGCGTTGTCCGGTATGGCTTCACTCAGCCAGGTTTCAGTGAAGCACAGTGCAGCAGAGTTTGAAAAATCCTTGTTAATGCGGGTGAGGAGAAGAAGTTTGTCCGTTTTGTTAGGAAGGGATCGGAGATTAGCAAGATGAATACCAGGGAGTGCAGTGCGGAAGCCGTGTGCGCGGAGTTTAACCAGCGCACCGGCTCGCTTTCCACGTCTGCGTCTGTCCGCGCATTTTAAAGACACAGCTGCGGCTCCGACGAGGATATCAAACAAAACGTCAGAATAATCAAAAACTGCAGAAATGTTGTCTGGTGTGTGTTTCCTAATGTCCAGTAGTTCATCTTTGGTGAAACTGATCGGAAAAGAATGACTAAACGCAGAACAAACGAACAAAAACAACACAATAGCTGAAGAGCTCCATACCGAGGCTGCCATCCGCGGCGCCATCTTGATTATATTAGATGGCGCAAACAAAGTCTCAGATTTGAAGTTACGTCCATTATATTACGTAATTCAAAAACATAAATACCGTTTTGGCGCTGTGGCATGAGATCGCCCTGGTGCAGCACTGCTCAGCTCAAGAGAAGCGTCAGCGCGGAATGAACATGATCTTCTCCTCCGCCTTAAACCAGTTACAGCGCAAAATAAACATGAATGCGCTTCTGAAAGTGTGTTAAAAGATACAGTACAACTTAACGAAATCCTTATCATGTCTCATGTAATCGCTCAATCAGTGTTTCAACCGCAGAAAGATGTCAGTAAAACTTGTAAACAATGTCATGGCGTTACATTTACATCAGAAAAACCAAATGGAGTGTCCATAAACTCATTAGTCAGCTAGAAAGCTTAGAAAATTGCTAAATATGCACCATATTACATAGGCTATTCATCATAATTTTTAATGTTCTTCAATATTTAATGCATGTAGGCTATGTATAAATCTGGCAAGTTTTTATGATGGCCACCATTTCAAAAAACGAATTGGAGTAGAAATATGATTATGTAATTTTAAAGTTAATGTTAGAACTTTATTATTATAAAAAAAACATCATTGAGTGTAATTTAAGTGTTTGCATACAAATCAGTTCATACCTTCATTATTAGTAGGCTAATGTAGTACCAACTGACTCCCATAGTTTACAACATTTGTTTTCCTTGAGAAAATTTGCCAGTTTGCCACAGATATCGATTTGTGAATGTTTAATAGACTACTGTGGTTTTCAAGAATGCATTTACTCTTAAACTGTTCTGTCTCCTACGTAGCACTCATTATGCTTAGGCTAAATCTAGAGGTGTTTCCTTATGGTCTCCATTAGGCCTGTCGCGATTGGTCGATATAATCGACTGCGTCAACGCTTTTAATTAGTCGACATCAATATTTTTAGTCGACTGGGTAAGTTGGGTACGATATGGATTTGTATTAGTACCAGTACTTTAAAAATGACAGCACTCTAATAAGAGCAGTATTTCTTAAAGTCCCTGTAAAGGCAATTCTGAGATTTGTTTCTAAACACATTATAAATGTTAGAAATGTGTTGCTGAAACGCATTACAAAGACTGTGAACTATGTAGTACTGAATTCAGACATTATACCGCTAAACTGTTTTTCACCGTTGCTGTGTTCAGGATTTTCTGGGCGGGGCTTAAACGGTGGCTCGATGACGCACTGGAGCCGCCGAGCCTGGCTCCTCCCCTAACACGTTCATAACTACTAGGCACATTCGCATCAGTTTGCCCGCTCGATCGCGAGTTACTGTCAGTACTGTTAGTTACTGTAGCCTATTAGGGATGGGTCGCAATTTTCGAATATTCGATTAGTTGATTTAATTAGAGAATATCGAATAGTTTGTGAGATTATCGTCCTCAAAAAAATCCCCATATTTGCTGGAAGGCGGCTTTGTTGCTTGCAAACAGACTCTTGAGGAGACGTGAATTGCCATTAATTTGCTGCCCTGATTGCACTCTATGCGCGAATACACTGCAGGCTTGCTCTCGCGATCGTATCTCAGGTAAATCATCAACACTATCATCACTTACATGTATGTTATTGAACTAATGACATTGCAATCGGCTAAAACGCATGCGCTGGTTACTTTTCTTCCTGAACAAGTGCGCACCCGAGTGTTGTTTCACATTCACGTGAATCGCGGCACCGCTTCGAGAGCAACCGAACGCCGGTTGTGTGTTCTCGGGTTCGATACCTCAGTGCACACCAAGCTCTGTATGAAAGCTTTCACATCAGCAATTTTTCATGCGAACCGTGCTCCATTTCAAACTAAACTGCCAGTGTAAAAACACCCTGAGACAACAGAAGAAGAACACATCGCCTCACGCGCACACTGTAGACTTGTGGCATATAACGGTTACGGTAACTTGGGGCGATGTCAAATAACAATAATTGTTACAATAATTATATTGCTTGAGTTGATATAGCCTATTCCCTAATGAATGAAACCGTTTGTTATCATACAGATTGAGAGTGTGAATGGTCTCTCTCTCTCTCTCTCTCTAGCTATTAAAATAGCTATTTTATGTACTTGGCGGATTTTTTTGTGAATCAAATTTGGCTGGGCGGTTAATACATTTATCTGTGGTGTGAGAAACTCAGAACACATGTTTAGTTTTGATTTTACAGGGACTTTAATGTGAGTCGATGTGTGACCGCAGGAGTGAGGACGTGTGTGTGAGCTCTGCATCCACCGTTCACTAAACAATGGAAGCAGAACAGTCAAATATATACGCGCAGCTCAGGAAAAAGAAAGCAACAGAAAAGTCAGTCGCGGCCGGGACGTGCCTGATCCCACACAGATCGCGACGCCAGTTTCGCAGATTATTGGCTTTGAATGGTCAAGAAAATATGTAAAAATGCACGTCCTGTTGAGTATTCGGGGAAACGCAGTCGGATATGTCTTTAGTGAACGTATACAGAGTTGAATGAGAAATCGGGTGTTACAATGAATTTGGTCCGTGCAGCTCTTAAAGGGCCGGACCTAATATTCTGTGTGAAGCAGGGCAGGAACATGCCGGCCAAGTGAGTTTTTAGGGGTTTTTAAAACAATGATACAACAATGAACAGTAAGTTCTGTCATATTATTAAATTACTTTTACAGTTTTTTGCCATGGTATCGTATTGAGGCATTTTAGTCTGGTATTGTATCAAATTCAGGATTTTGTATCGTGACACAAACACTATTCTGTATAAAAAGTATTTGCTGATATTCTCTTTTTTTTATGTTGGTTTACAAATTTGTACCTTTTTACATTTTTTTACTCTTTTAGTTTTACATTCTGTCAAGGGCTTGTTTACATTTATACTTTTTTTTGATAGTACACTACCTGAGGCCAACGTTGCAAGTTAAATTAAATGTTTTTAAGTAAAATTGTTGAAAATTATAGTGAGTCAGTCGATAGATTAATCGATAAATTGTCGATTAGTGGCAGCCCTAGTCTCCATGCTGCAAAGATGGGAATAGAAAGGTGGCAAACAGATCTGCTGTAGTGTGGCTGGACTGGACGCGAGCCAAGGCCCAGTGACACCGTATGCAATGCTAGGTTTGCTGCAGTCCCCAAGGCTCCAGGCTAGCATCTCATACTAAAGCATGTGCTAATACAATCTGTGTGGAGTATGAGATGATCTATAGTGCAGAAACTTAAATGAAGGAAAGGCATTACCATTGGATGAAGTTTTTATAAGGGACTTTGTGCTTTAGTGCTAGGGATGGTTTTTTTTCTTCACTTACCAAATAGTACATTTTGTGCACTCTTATTTATAAATATATATATGCACTATCAAACAAATATATTACAGTTTGTATTGACTCAAACTAGTCTAAATTTAAATGAATCACATATAAATTTTTCCTCGTATAACTGGCTGTGTCAGTGGGGAAAAATTATAACCTATAATCAATATGAACCAATAATATAACAGGCTAATAAGCCAATCAAATCCTGATGTCCCACTGTATGATTTTCCCACTAAATTCGCTTTCACTACGATACATTTCTACATGCATTGTAAATGCTGTTTAATGTGTGTCCTGTGAGGTGTTTCACTACACACCTGTGATGTGTCCTTCGACTCAGCAAATATATAAAGTCCAACATAATGCTGAAGAAATGAGTATAGAGCCATTTATTACTGTCCAAGACATTTTAAACATGCTAGCTTAAATTTGTTTGTCTCCTTTCTATCTCTCTGTTCCTCCTTGCACCCGTTGTTCCTCCATATGGTTAGATGTTGCGCTGACTGTGCAGAGCTCTGTGTTAGTGTGATGTAAGAGGGAGGGACCCTGCATTTAACGCATCTACTGTGTTCCTCGGTCTCTATTCACTGGCATTGTCTCAGGAGACTCGCTCACACATACACTCTGTCTCTCTCTCTTTGCCATCCGCCCCCTCTCACGCGCACACTCATGCACTCAGGCAAACAGGCACACACATTGACAGTGTAGCGTGGAGGATAAACCCACTCACCATTCCCGTCTCATCTCCCCCTCCCTCTCTCTCTCGCAGCCGTTCCTGACGCTCGGCAGAGGCAATCTGGCTGCACCCACCCAACTCTTCTTCAGCCTCGCCGAGCAGGAAACACTGCATCAGGCATCGGCAGAGGTGGGTAGTCAAGCAACAAGACGAGCTCTCTCTCTGCGTTCCTCTCCATCTCATCCTGCTCCCCACCTAAGCGTGAGTCTGTGTGTGTGCATGTACTGTGCGGGCGAAAGGGAATCCTGTCTTTTCGTCTCCTTGTCTCTGCATCTGCTTGCTGCGTTTTGAGAGGCATGAACATATTGCACAGGGAGTTATTCTGCCTGCCGGTTTCCCATTGTGCTCAATGATTAATGCATGCCGTCTCTGCTTAAATTAGCATTAGGCATCATAACATTCAAATTGTGCCTTTTAAAAGGAGCGATATCTGTGAAATGCATTGAAGAGTAAGCATTTGATGGCTGAATATGAGCATCATGCTCTCACCTGCTGCAGTGCCCATCTGTTGCCCACAATTGCTGGCTTTACGCTACGCAGTCCGACATTGAAGCCGTAACAGAACGCGTATTATCAATTATAGTTGGTGCTAGATAATCTCTTGAGGATGTTATGATTTCTCTGAGATGTCATGACATTATGAGTACCATCTGCTGGAGAGGAAGTGGCTTTTCCTGTTAGGTTGTGTGTGGATGGTGTCGCTCTGCTTCTGGGCACAGGGCCGATGCTGGTAAATGTGAGGAAGGTGCGAGTCGCAGGAATTTGGTGCAGCAAGTTTTTAATGGCAGCTACAGCATTAAAGAAAAAAGGTGCCAGGTCTCTCGTTTTGAAGGTTGGAGCTTGTTTTTTGCTCTCTTTTTTTTGGGGGAGGGGGGAAAAGAATGTCTTTCACTTTTGTATTGTGTGAACAATGTTTACAAGACCTTTCTGGTCAAAAGGGATAGCACTGATGTTTTTTAAACTTATCTGTGCATTATACATTTCAATCACTGATGCAGTTTAAAACAGCAAACTCATCAATTCTATAAGACATGGGCTACGATTTCCTTGGTAATAAACAAAAAAAAATGTTGTCATAAGCATTACTTGCAATATGCATAATTTACTGTCTTATAAACATCTATGCAGTAGAGCTGCACGATTCTGGATAAATTGATCAGATCATAATTCTCCCACGATTCTAAATAAAATGATGTAATTTACTAGATGTTCTGATAAAATTTCAATTGCTGCAGTCTATTTAAAATATTTAATTAATCTGAATTATAAAAAAACAAACAAACAGTTTAATTGATTCAATGACTTGCTCATAAATACTTGTTTCTAGGGTTGGGTACCGAAACCTTGTATCTATAGAACCCGTCTGTAACCGGACCGAATCAGAACACAGGTTTCGGTGGCACTTAAATTTAAACGTGCTTTCACGTTTTGGCTGGCGCAAGCCAGAGACAGACGTCACATATCACAGTGTTTTTAACCACATCATGTCTATTTTAGGCTCCAGACTAGTGTTGTCAAAAGTACCAACCACGATACCAATTTGGTACTGAAATTAAAGCTACACTGTGTAACTTTTTTAGTTTATTCTTAGCTAAAAACACTTAGTTCTTTCACAAATATATGTCCTCATTAATGTATATTTACTTCTTTCAATTAATAAAGTATTCTCGTAAGTTTATAATATGCCATTGACAATACATACGGGTAAGGGGTTCGAATGGGGGTTGCCATATTGCCCCTCCATCTTGAAAGTACATTAGCCAAAGAGGGACATTCCCGTAAATTCAAGCTTCGCCTTTCGCGTTTTAACACTCGATGGCACCGTGTCGAATGTGAAGAGGGGGATTGCTGGATTGAACTGGAAGCCATGTTAATCTTGGACTAAATCGGCCACCGTAGGAATTAAAACGAAATCGGAATTGGGAGGAATAGAAACTAATATTTACTGGATGGTCATATACCCTTTCATCGCTAGATGGGGGAAAATATCACACAGTGTAGCTTTAAAAAAATTTGACGCTTTGAGCGCTGTTGATTCACATTATACAGTAACTATATTCTTCTCCCAGTTCAGCGTTACTTTCATGTATTTCGTGAGATGAGGATGAATTTACGTGATGTAAATCTGACAGATCCGATTCTCTGAGGTGCAAACTAACATGGCGCTGCCCATCGCACAGAATAGATCAACTAACATGATCATTATAAAGGGTTTAAAATGACTAAACACATTCACTCACACATATTTGAAAATCAGAATACCAGATAGTTCATGACATTAGTTAACAAGTTTGTGAATATTTTGAATAAAAAAGAAAAGGAAATAAAACTGATCATACAGCACTATTGCGGCTGCTGTGTGTCACGTGAGAAGTATGACGCGTTACTATGGAAACAAGGCGATGCGTTCTAAAATATTTAGCCAGAGAACATGGTCATATTTCTACTATTTCATATATACTACTGCCGTTATTACTGTAACTGTTATTAGTGTTAAATTAGGCCTGTTGTAGTTTAGTTAGGTGGCTCAGGTTTTACTGTGAATTTAAGTACATTTGTGTTTTGTATCTATTTATATATTTAAGTATACCTTTTAAACTTTTAATAAATTGTTTAATTTAAAGAATAAAAATAAAAAAAGCCACTCTTAAATGTCATCCACCGTTGTTTTGTGGCTTTTTTTTGCCACCGGTATCGTAATAAACCCAAACGATACCCAACCCTACTGGTTTCATTACTGGATGTATCAACGTTTTTGAATGATTCAATGACAAATACATTTTTTAAAGTCACTTGTCGCCACCAGGTGGCGTAAAGATTAATTGTTTTAATCGCTATTTGAAGCACCAAGTTACTTTTTTAAAAGGTATCTATTTTGATCGCTATCATTTTTATCCAAGCTATGAACTTTTATTCCAGTACTTCTGAGATAGTATAATGTTTAAAAAAAAACATAAAATAAAATAAAATTACAGAAACAGGGGAAGATGAAAAATACACAATAAAACATTACAGTAAGAAGATACACCAAGGATTCTTTCCCCTCAAAAAAGTGTAAGATGGAGGGTGAGGGCTTTTCCAATTCAACAGAATTAAACGCCTAGCTAAAAGAGTCAGAAAGGCTACAAAATCTGAAAGTGAGAAGGCAAAGAATGGCCAGGCAGGAGAACCCCAAATAAAGCTGTGACTGGACAGAGTGGAATATCCGCAGAGGTAATGGCTGACAATGAGACAAAAAATTGCCTCCAAAAGGAAGGCAGGGCAGGACTAGAACATGTGAATTAAATTGGCTGAACCAAAACGACATCTGTCACATTCCAAGTCAATAGAGGGGTTAATGCGTGCTAACCTGGTCTCAGACCAGTTGGCTCGATTAACCCCCTTACACTGTATGAGCCTGTGACGTGCGCAGAGAGATGAGGAGTAAACCCTGTTCAGGACTGCCCTCCATGTCTCCTCTGTAATCTCTGTACCGATGTCCTGGGACCAGACAAAGCGGAAATTATCAGAGGAAGATTGAAAATTAACAATTATATTCACTAATTTACAAATTGACCCTTAAATACAAGGATCCACGTGCAGAAATATCGATACGGTGTGGCTGAAAATACCGTTTGTGAAGTGGATTCATAACTACACATGATAACCGCTCTCTCTGGGTCAGCGGCAGCGCAAACACAGATTTGAATGTCATTTAATAGAAATGAGATTGCAATCTTTTGACGATTAATGAAATCGAATAACTCACATTAACCAGTTCTTTTTATTGCAATAAAAAGTGCTTAGTCAATATTTCATCCTGAAAAGTGTTAAAATCATTCCGTTCCTTACAATTCACATCCCTAACAATGTTTACATGTCTAAATCATAATGATTAATATGCATAAAATATTATTTACTAACTTTCACTGCTTCAAAAGATAAAATTAATCATTTGTAGGCACATAATCACTATAACGCATTTAAGAAGTGAAGGCAATGCTATTCTTAAGACTACAACACCATACAATGCCTTACAAATTAGGCTTATAATATCTCATGTTTCAGTCTCATTCTCTGTGCTACTTAATATGATCCGCAGCATTGAGAATAATTGAAAAATATACAGGATGGAGGTCTTTTGTCTGTGGTGTATGTGATCCTGAGATACTGTCTAAAGACGGATGTGGGTGAGAATGCTAAAGGATGACCGATTGAGATATGCTACCTAGTCAGAGGATATGATTTATTAATTAATTTCATGCCGTTGTTTTTCAGCAGATTTGTCTTAGTTGCCGGACTGTTTTTGAAGCAAACATGAAGGAAGCTCTGCATGTAGATTTAAGGTTCTCCTCGGAGAGAACGCCTTAACAGTTCTCTCTAATCATCCTGTGGTGCAGACGCAGAGCTGCTGTCTTGCTGCATTAGTCATGTTTGGGAGTCCCACCAGGGAGAAGGTGTGCACTTAGAGATCTGTGTAACCTACGGTATTTATCACACACGTCTTCATCGCAGGTGTGTGTGTGTATGTGTGTGCTTTTTTTCTTCTTCATTTAGACCACCCAGTCATGTTGCCAAAGCATTTGAAAGTATAGATTATAAAAGGTCCAAAATGGACACTCGCTAAGTGCCAAATGTGAGTAAAACTTGGCCGGGTGACAGTAATGTTTTTTTAGGAATGGCAATATGAACTAGGGCTGCATGATTTATCATTTTAGCATCGATATTGCAATAATCACATCACAGGATTTGCAATGTCAAGTATAGGGATGGTAGTTGATCCGTGATCTGAATGGACCATGCGTGTGATTCACGGATTATTTGCATAGAGTGAAAGTTTATCAGTTAAGTATAAGTTTAATCAGATTCAATTATCTAAACTCAACTGTTTAACTTTAGGGGAGTTGAAAAATTAGCCCATTTCCAAAAAAAAAGTGGCATGTTCCTTAAAGGTAGGACTTCCAGTCTTCCAAACAAGATCCCAAACCCAATCCCAAAACGTTCATGGTCTGTAAACGTTATCAATTCCCACTGCTTTTGTCTGGGTGAATTTTGGACTGTTTACTCTGCGTCAGGCCAATGTGAGGGCGAGTGTGAGACAGACCTTTCTCTCCAGGGGTACAGGATGCAGACCATCCCTCCTCCACCTGTTCCCTGGTTATATTAAGGACTATAGCAGGACTATAGCATTGACTGATAAACAGGGTTCATCTGCTTTAATGAGTTGCAAATGGTTTGGGATCTTGTAAATTTTTCACTGACCTACATTTGGATGTTTATTTCCATCCTAACTAGCACGTTAATTATGTCCAGCCTCATTTGCCTAGAGCCATGTTTCAGCAGAAATCACAGTAGAGTTAACATCTAATTTAAAAAAGGAAATGATAACTTGTCTTATTACAAGCAAAGCTTGCAGATAGCTAACTTCAGTTTACTTGATTATTGTTTCTACATTGCATAGTTGCCAAAAAAGACAATAATGCAAAGAGCTGAATATACTAATTAGGCACGACTCGTTTCTCTCCTTATTATTGTTTAACTAGAGCACACCCGTTTGCCCTTTTCTTACTGTTGAGGCAAACATCTTGAACATCTAGATTGCACTGTTGAAGACAAGCAATCAGTTTTCCCCCCCCCCACTAATCAGCACTGTATCATCATTGCCAATATATTGTGGGCCTCTAATGGTGCGTTCACACCGGATGTGATTGATTTACATGTTAAGTCAATGCAGAGACGCAAAATGGCATTCTGCGGTGCGATTCTCGCGAATGGCACGATTCACACGAATGACACGAATTGAGCGTTTTGAACGTGTGATTCGCGCAAGTTGAAAAATCTGAACTTTGGCGGATATTCGCGTCGCGTTAACCAATCAGGAGCTTGCTCTAGTAGTGACAACAATGAGGAGAAAATCTGTTTATTAATATCTGGTTCAGACAATATGATTATCACTGTGATAACATTAAATGACATGAAACACCAACCCAGTCTCTTTTTGTTAAATGCAAGTTTATGTATGATCAAATAATACAAAAGTATAAGTAAAAGGTATAATAAGCTCTACATGAAATAAAGCAAACAATTCAGTCAAACATTCAAAGTCAGTGCTAGTAGGCTACAACTGTAACGTACAGTTATAGCCTAAAAATAAAAAAGTAATGAAACTTCACTTTGCCCTCAGCCTAAACGATTTGCCAGGGAACAAATTATAGATCCATGAGACCAAAGATCGCCCTTTACAAAACGAATTATAGCTTGAGACACACCACAGAGACATCAGAGCCAGCGGCAGACGTCCGAAGGACTGGCCGAGGAAAGGCTGCTCTCGCCGGCGTTGACGAGTGCTGAGCGCCGCTGATCCACTGGAGTTCACAACTCCGAAAACGCCAGATAAAAAGTTCAAATAGGCACTCTTTATATAAATAAACCACAGATTTGAGCTTTCAACAACTACATTATCGACTGAAAAAGTCTTAACTACGTTTTGTCACACATTAACAGTAGATTTGAACAAAAAAAGACGTGTAAACATGTCAAGCCCATGTCAGCCATTTCTCAACGAGACGAGCCGGCTGGCAGAAGCCCCTCCCATGACGCAAATTCGCGTCTGTTGTGCAGTGAATGTCACGCGCGGATGAAGCGAGTAAACTCAATGTTCAAGCGTCCAAATGTATTCACGTCAATCGCGTCCGGTGTGAACGCCACATTAGAGTGACCTTTCAATAATGGAAGCTCTGGTTCTAATAAAGCACTAAATTATTTCTATTTCATGAACAGATTTTTGTTAGATGGCTGAATTGTCCTTTCTCCCTGTTCTGGTGCCCTCGTAAGTCAAGTATATTGCGGGACATTTTTTCCTGGTGAATCAAGGTCATTTCATTGAAGCATTTTCTTTAAACATGTTTAATGCATTATACAAGTAAAATAGATCTTGCAAGCACTGATGGAAAATCTGGGTGTTTCAAATTTTGCTTTCCTACTAACTCAATTGCAAAACAGTTATTGTAAAATTTTATGTAATGTAGGTCATCAGTGTCAAGAAGGTTAGTTGTGAGACCGTGTTAAAATTTCTTAGTCAGATGAGCATTGCAAAACTAGTGGACAAAAATGGTTGTGCTTGTTTATATTAGTTGTAGCATTTTCCGTCACAACATGTTTTGGATTAGTATTATAAATCACTTGGGAAATGATACAAATCATCACTCTGACTTTTTTTATTGCGAGACATTACGATAGTGGGATTTAAAAATGTTTTTGAAATGTTATAAATATCTTCCTGTAAAACAGGTGGGCTAATCTCTAGCATTACATGACTACAAACCGATAATCTGCACTACCGTTCAAAAGTTTAGGGTCAGTAGGTTTGCTATAAAAAAAAAAAACTTTTATTTAGCAAATATGCATTAAAGGGTTGATGAATTGAGAAATCAACTTTCCCTTGAGCCTTTGATATATAAAAGTTAATGGTGAAATAAGAATATCCTGTAAGTTTCAGAGCTGAAAATGTCCTTGTTAGTCAAAGAAAACGAGAGATCTCAGAATATGTCGACCACTGATGTCATAGAATGCAGAAGCACCGCCTCAAGCCCCGCCCACCGACTCGTGGAGCTAAATGGGTCGCGCTACCGGGCAATAAACATGCCGGTTCCAGCTCACCTGCGTAAGACATTGCGCATTTGTTTGCTTCATTTCACCGCAGAATCGTTTGTAAACAAGACACAGGTCGAGACTGGATTTGCAGACATATTGAGATTAAAACACAATGCTGTGCTTCTATATTGGATCCGACAGGAACGGTGCAACACACTTATGTGAGTAAAACATGTTTTTTTGTGTGTTAGTATTGCATTGTTACAGATCGTTTGGTATCGATTGATTACATACCTTAGCACGCGGTCGCAGGCTGGAGAAGCTGTTATTGATTCATTCGTGATCAGACTCGGACTTGTAACGCCAGTTATTAATTCGCGAGCATGGACTCTCAGAGGGGGAAATATTTACCGGGAAATTCATTTAGACCCTGGTTCCTGTGGTTGAACCACACCGAGTACCACCCCAACGTCCCTAGTTCCTGGGGAAAGTTCCTGCGGTGGAAACGCAGCTACAATCGTCATATCGCACAGCCCTAGTAATACATTATTTTGAACACCAAATCATCCTATTACAATGATTTCTGGAGGATCATGTGACACTGAAGACTGGAGTAATGATTCTGAAAATTCAGCTTTGCCAAAAAAAAATAGCATGTTAAAGTATATTAAGTAAATATTTTAAATTGTTATATTTCACAATATTACAGTTTTTACTGTATTTTTTAAATCATATAACTAATGGTAGTGTACATGCATCACAGCATCATTGGACGTTTAGTTTAGACACTTGTGCGAAAAGTATGAAGAGCGAATACACAAATTATAAGGACAACGATTATTGTCTGGAGTTGAAATCATGTGCACCTTTTGTTTTTTCACTTTATGTAGTTTACTGTACAGATGCCACAGTATTTTACTGCCACATGTATTTGCATTTGTCATATATTCATCATATTTTTAATGAACCTCTAACCAGAGGCTGTCCAGCGGGCCTTTGTTGCTGACTAAATGTTGTCCTGTATTGGTATCGGTCAAAGATGAAGAGTCCACACTCCATCAGTCAGGTCTCTCGTTGGACAATCACACGTGTGTGTGCTGCAGGGTGAGCCTGAGGCGGTAAAGGGAACGAGTGAGATTGTAAAAGGAAGAGAAGGAGGTAGAGAAAAGAGAAACACACACACACACACACACACACACACACACACACACACACACACACACACACACACACACACACACACACACACACACACACACACACACACACACACACACACACACACACACACACACACACAAGGACCGATTCAGAAGGGAGAACTGGAGAGGCACAAGACCAGATGACTATTGCTGAGTAAAGCTGCTTCTCTGCTATGCAGTCGGTCTCTAACCAATCGCAGCTTTGCTGCGTGACTGAACTCACCAATTGGATCAGCATCTGTTTATGTTCTGGTGTGTGTGGGCACCTTTGCTCCAGTATATCCTGTTAAAGAGGTGAGCGAAAAATGTATGTTATCAGTGATGCTTTTGCTGTAGCAGATTATGATGCACTTTTACTCAATGAAAACACACTGAAACACTGCAGTCTATCGACAGAACTATCACACTGGGATAAGTTCGACAGAACGCTGATTCACACTAGAGAAGTATGTGCCACGTGAGCAAAACATAAATATATGCATTATATTTTAAAAATGCATGCATACTAGTAGGGCTGCACAATTTGGGGAAGATATCTAATTACGATTTATTCTGGTTAAAATTGTGATTTTTTTTTTTTAATTTTTATTATTATTATTATTTTTTTTTAAATAAAGTGTATATAACATTGTGTTTATATATTAATATGACTAATAATAATTATGATTATTATTATTGCTAAATAAAAATAAGAAACATTACTATTACAATAACATTCATTATTAAAAAATATAAAATGGAGCATAAATATAACCGTATTTATATTTTACAGAAAACTAAAAAATTATGGGTTACCTGTTAATATGCAGACAGCATATGACTAAAATTAGAAAGGTCTAAGGATTTATTGTAAAAAAAAATGTATATTATAAAAATCTGTGCTTTTTATCTGTGATATCAATTTCTTAAAGTCTATGCCTTTAATATGAAATATGAGCCTCTTATGCATCCACTGTGGGGATTAAAACTCCTGTACATTGAAGAAAAACATATGGATTGTCATATACATTTATTTAGAAGTATTATTTTCTTTTTTTCTACCCAAAAGTTTCATTCATACTGGAGGCCAGAGGGCGCCCTCGAGCAGAAACTCCACATACGCCTCAGGAAATCCCTAATGTAATAGCGCGGAGGTACCTGTGCATCCCAGCAACGTCAGTCCCCTCAGAGCGGGTGTTTTCGGCAGCTGGACTGACGGTCACCAGGTTGCGGTCGCGTCTGACCCCAGATCATGTCAACATGCTTATATTTCTCAACAAAAATCAGTAGACTGGTGCAGAAGTTGTATGCGAGTTACTAAAGTTAGTTATTTTTCACAAGGCTTTAACTAGCCTAATTTGTTAAGTTAGCCTAATTGTTAGGAAGGCTAATATCTGGCCCTTTCTTCTGGCTTGCATAGTTTTGAGTTACATTTTGACAAAACCTGTCAGATCTAAGTATTATTATGTTTTTTGTTTAAGTTATTGTTTAACATGATTCTTTTTTATTATTATTATTTTGGAACAAATGAGGTCTCTGTTTAAGAACGCCGCTGCTTCAGCTGCACGCGCATATATGTTCGGTTTGCCTAACTGAACTAGTTTAACTGTCTGCCACAAGTTGATCTTGTAATAAAGGTCTCATCGAGGAAAAACACACGCTGTATTTTTGTATTCATTGCATTTTTTTTTATTATAAAAGTTAAATAATTAATTTTATTATAAAAATATTAATGATTAATCGATATTTGATCGTTAATTCTCCTGACGATCGACTAAGAAAATTTAATCGAATGCCCATCCCTACTGATCACAGAGCCGCTCTTCACAGATACACTGTGCATATATTCATTTCATTAAAATCGCAGCCTTTGCGCATTCATAATCACACATAACCCAAATCGCGATTGCGGTTCGATTTCGATTAATCGTGCAGCCCTGCATACTAGTGCTGAGCTGATGTATCCGCCAGCCTGAGGTTTGGTCATTTTGATATTATCAGCATTGGCAAACATTGCTTGACTGATTACACTTTTAAAAGTGTAAATATTAAGTACATTTCTGCAGTTATCTCATGTGCATTCATTACAAATATTTTACATTTATGAAATTATCGTATCTGCATTAAATTGGCAATCAGCCACCCTGTTTTGTAGATATTGATCTGCACTTGTTGACCACTAGTGCACACTTTTTATTATTAATGGCACAGATAAGCATTACATTATTTTGCTGTGCATTAGTATGCACACACGCCACGCAGAGCTTTACATTAGTTTGCTTCAGCCCACACTATCTGCACTGCTGCCAACTGCAGCTGACGCCTGTTATAAAGGCTTGCACCATCATTCATAGGTGTCTCTGTACAAAACCCCAGCATGCACCGCAAACCTGAGACGCTTTAAATTTAAATCGCTGAACTGTATACTGGCATATACCCTTTTTTTTTGCTTATTGCTCTTGAACCTGAAGCTCTTGTTTTGTGCTGTTTTCATATCTATACTGTAATTTTTTTTTTACTCTGCTTTTTTTCCTGAAGCATATTGCAAGATGTTGATTAAGTGTGAAGATTGGCTTTTTTTAAAAAGAGCAGTCAGGAGACGAATGTCCTTTGGGCAAATGCATTGAAAACAGCACAGATCTGAGTCACGTGTGGACATGTATGTAATTAGACAGATGGGCCGTGTTTTTGTTCATGTGTTTATGGATGTTATATATAGATGTTGGGAGGGTCCTTCAGGCGGAGAGGCCAACACATTGTGTCGCTTCATTTAGGGTTGAGTGTAAATGATGTAACATGTTTATAGTATAATTTTGTTTTGTTTTGTTAGCCTATTGCTAACTGTCTGTTCCGTGTCTTAAGTAGCAGATGTCTTTCAGGTTTGTTAAGGGGAACGTTTTAGATTATAATAGGGATGCATGATATTGGAATTGCGATGATTTAGTTTTTATGTAAAAAAAATAAAATAAATCACCAAATGACTTGAATAGCTCTATTTGGAAAGAATGATTCATTCTAGAATGATTGGGGTGATTTTTGTAAGGGAGTGCATCTGCGTAGAGAATGATAAAAACGATGGCAAATGCAATAGAACAAAGGTGCAAAATTAAATAAACCGTTTGTTTTTCAGGTATGTGCATGGATCCAATACTGACACGCGTCCCAAACTGTTTGTTCTCTTAACCCTTGTGTATTGTTCAAATTCACTTCCCTTTCATTATGTTCGGGATGAAAACATCCACTAAATTAAACTGCTGTAAAAATGTATCAGATAAATATTTTATTTTAAAATGTTTTTGCATAAATCTGTTAATCAACCTCAGTCCTGATCAAAACTACTAAATGTAAAAAAAAACAAAAAAAAACAATCCCATACCATCACAGCTCTATCGCCTCGCCCAGTCCTTGCCACTTATGGCAGCCGGAAAAAGTTTGCTTTCGCTTTGTTTTACCCAGACCACATAACCTGCGTGACCTCTATCCTCGTGAAAATAATGCATTACGACTTTAATTAAATTACAGCTAATTCAGTTAAATAATTCTAATTTACTTTGTGGGAGAACTTTTAAAGGTCCCGTTTTTCGTGTTTTTTTGAAGCTTTGATTGTGTTTACAGTGTGCAATATAACGTGTTCATGTTTCGCGTGTAAAAAAACACAGTATTTTTTAATTTACTTATCTGTGTACCGCTGTTTTCACTGTCCTAAAAACAGGCTGATGAGTTCCTTGTTCTATGAAGTCCCTCCAGAAATACGTAACGAGTTCTGATTGTGCCAGCGGTTCCCGTGTTGTGATTTGACAGCAGCTTAGCGCACGTGGCACGGTTCCTGTGTTGTGATTCGACAGCAGCTTAGCGCACGTGGCACGGTTCCTGTGTTGTGATTTGACAGCAGCTTAGCGCACGTGGCACGGTTCCTGTGTTGTGATTTGACAGCAGCTTAGCGCACGTGGCACGGTTCCTGTGTTGTGATTTGACAGCAGCTTAGCGCACGTGGCACGGTTCCTGTGTTGTGATTTGACAGCAGCTTAGCGCACTTGGCACGGTTCCTGTGTTGTGATTCGACAGCAGCTTAGCGCACGTGGCACGGTTCCTGTGTTGTGATTCGACAGCAGCTTAGCGCACGTGGCACGGTTCCTGTGTTGTGATTCGACAGCAGCTTAGCGCACGTGGCACGGTTCCTGTGTTGTGATTCGACAGCAGCTTAGCGCACTTGGCACGGTTCCTGTGTTGTGATTCGACAGCAGCTTAGCGAACGTGGCACGGTTCCTGTGTTGTGATTTGACAGCAGCTTAGCGCACGTGGCACGGTTCCTGTGTTGTGATTCGACAGCAGCTTAGCGCACGTGGCACGGTTCCTGTGTTGTGATTTGACAGCAGCTTAGCGAACGTGGCACGGTTCCTGTGTTGTGATTCGACAGCAGCTTAGCGCACGTAACTTGCACGGAAAGGTCACGCCTCTTAACGGGAGATGTATGCGCTCAATGATCTCTACAGCGTCCCTGGGAAAGCCAAACAAAGGTGATTTGACTCCGGGATGAAAATAACTGCATCTCGACGACATGGCGACAAACACACTCAAACGCAACACTTCCTCTTCTCCACGCAACACTTCCTCTTCTCCACATGGGACAGCAACAAGACCACGCCCCCTTTTTCGCGTATTCTTGTGGGCGGAGGTTAGTCTGTTCTACTGACGTCATTTATGAAGGAAGTACCAGGATGTAGTCCAAACCGGCCGTTCGCTGTAGGCTTTGAAAGGGAACTTCTGTTAAATAAAATATCTCGCTTGGCATTGAACTTTGAGCTTTATAATTTTACAGGTATTATTTATGCTCTAACAGCAACATCACACACTAACTAAAGTTTGAACAATGGGATCACGAAGAACGGGACCTTTAATATTTGTTATTATTTTGCGGTAAAATGTTGAATTATGCTAGCCTAGAAATCTAGACGCACCCTAGCGGCAACAAATCTAATCTTCCGCGAGTGTAGTCTAGCAACTCTCAGTAGACCTGAGAGCTGGAAAAACCAAACTCTGGTCAGGCCAATCACAGCGTGTGTAGAGTCGGTGGGCGGGCTTAACATAATGACGGCACGTCACGGCAGAGTTGCGGAGGTTCTGCGTGCTACTCGTAAACAACAGTGGTCTTTCCAATCGGCTTTGGGCGCGACTCTGGAAGACTTAGAGTTCAGCTTTTCTTTGAGAAAAGAACAAAGAACGGCACTGAAGTCATTCTTAAGAAAAGAAGATGTGTTCGAAGTTTTGCCGATCGGAGACGGCGAAAGTCTATCAACTAACGTAAGCTCGGCTTCACCTTCTTCTTTGTTCTGGTTGGTTGTAGCGCTATCCAGTTGCGTGCAGAGGGAATCTGAAAGACAACCGTTTATCCCGCCCCTCAGATTGAGCCCTGCCACTGGTGAGTTTCCAGACCCAACATCTTGATGTGGGTCTGGCTTGTCAGGCTAGAATTATGCAGGATTGCAAAAAAAACATTATTTTTTTTGTGTGTTGTATTCAGAGATTGCAGAATCATGAAAAATGGAGAGACTATAGTGTTTGAGTAAAAAAAACCTGCTGTACTTTTTCAACGAGCCAGTTATTTAAATGCCCTTGCATTGCAAACAAGCAGAAACGGTCTGAACATTTCATTCACGATACAGTCGAGGTGGAGTTATGAGGTTTTATCGACAGTTTGAGGATCCAATGGAGTTACACGTTTAAGTCGCATGCGCTTTTTTAAAATACTTTTCATTGGTTAAATATTTGCAAAACCCTCAGGCAGACATAAAGGGTTACCAATAGTAATGATTTCTAGATATGGAGATATAAAGTTTCTGCCTGACATATCAGCGTTCTCAACATTTCTTGTCATATTAAACTGAATATTATTTATGACTGTTCATTACCAAATGCATTGCTTTTAAATGTCCAATGAACTTTGAATGTATCGTTTACATTAGACTTTACTGCCCTGAAGGAAAGCGCAAGCTCTTAGGCAGTTCTCAGGTGATGTAACAAACATGTTTATGCAATCATATAAAGCACATTAATCATAATCATTAATCATATCAGAGTGCTTGGTGTATTGCAAAATAAACCTAAGTGCATTGAATGTCTGGTGATGTGTTGTGATGATTGCATTGTGAGATGCATAAGAGTTTTTTTTGTTTGTTTTTTTACCTGTAATGATGAGCTAGTTTAGTGTCTTTTGTAGGTGCCATCCCAGTGGCATGCATTTGTCTATGGTTCTCCAGCTGTGGGTAAAGCTGCCTCACGCCTCTTCTACCTTCATCACGGTTTGAATTGGTGTGCCTAGTCAGCTCTTTCCTCTAATCTCTTCAACTGCAGTTTTCTTTGCTTCCCTCTCCTCCCTCCTCTTCCTCTCTCTGTGTGTGTGTGTGTGTGTGTGTGTGTGTGTGTGTGTGCAGGACAGCTTCTGCAGGCAGCCTTTTTCTGGGGGCGGGTTTTTCAGTCTGCTTACAGCACTCAGCATGGCGTGCTGCATTTGCACCATGTTTCATTAGTAATTCTGGACCATTCTCGCAGTATTTTCCCCCTCAGTTAGCAGCGGCATTCGTCAGAGTGGCATTTCAGCATCCCGGGGTGGGGGGGATGGAGTCAGTTCCTGCTCACACTACAGCTACCAACTGGAACAACCAAAAGAACACCAAAACAAAACATGACCGGGCAATTCTGAATTATTTAGCAGTGCTGCATTTGAGAGATACTGACGTGTAATTGTACAAATAGGCTTTAATACACCCTGACTTTCTCCACCTCCCCTTCATGAAGGTTACTTGACATCACTACACTTACCTGGCTTCACTCCTTGTTTCTGTTTATAAGTGCATTATCATATAGATGTTGTATGGATGACTGCTGATTTGTCAGTGGGTGCTCTAAGAGGGACTGAGCAGTTTACCGGCACCAGTGTAAAGCCTCCTGGCAGTGTGACGACCTAAATGTTTGGACAGCTTGTGTTGTTTTGACATAGCCGGAGGTGTTTTCAGGTGTGCAGACACATGTGATGAGTGATGAGTCCTTTCCCCATCGGTACAGGTGACTTCTCTCTCACCAGTTAGGATTTACATCAGCGACTGTATTCGTCATAAATAGAGTTGGGTATCATTTGGGTTTTTTATGATACCGGTGCCAAACCGATACTTTTAAAATGGACTGCATTTTTATACAGTGCTTTCAACAGACCATCCAAAGCGCTTTACACATTGCCTCACATTCACGCATTCATACACCGATGGCGGTGTCAGCCATGCAAGGCATCATCCAGATCGTCGGGAGCTGGGGTTAAGTGTCTTGCTCATGGACACCTCAACGCTTGGTCAGGTGGAAGAGCCTCAATAAAACCTAAGTTACCTAACCCAACTACAATAATTTAACACTAAATAACAGTACTAATAGCAGTAAAGTAGTCAGTATTCTTGGCATGTTACAAACCGGCTTCAAGTTATGACACTTCTCCTGACTATTGTATGTCCTGCACAAGGTGACGTTACTTCTCACGTGACACACCGCAGCCACAATAGTGCTGTATGACAGACGTCTCGCTTTTATTATTTTCCTTTTTTATTTAAAATATCTGATAACTATCTAATATTCCAATTTTCAGATGTGTAAGTGAATGTGTTTTGTCATTTAAAGGGTTAGTTCACCACAAAAATGAAAATAATGTAATTTATTCCTCACCCTCATGCCTTTCCACACCTGTAAGGATCTGGATCCTCTAGATCCACACTGGATCTCACAGCACTGTTTAGTGTTCGTGTGACTGGGACCGATCCGAGTAAACGGATCTGCTGCCATTTGGACTTTGACCCGAGCGGATAAATGGTCTGTGCGTGATAGTGAGGGGTAGTAGGCTGCTCTTATTGATGTGACTTTTTTGTTTGTTTTTTGTGCGAGAGTGATATTTTAAAATGTCTAAAATAAAATTGACCACAGTGGAGTTAAGGAAACGTCACTTGTCTACAAAAATTACTTATTTATAGTAGGGGTGGCACGGTTCACAAAACCCACGGTTCGGTTCGTATCATGGTTTTAGGGTCACGGTTTTCGGTTCTGTACGGTTCTTGTTGTTGTTGTTGTTGTTGTTGTTGTTGTTGTTGTTGTTGTTGTTGTTGTTTTTTATCGTTAACACTCAAGAAATTTACGCCAGCATATGATATATAGCTTAATCATCCACAATTAGGATACAGTATAAAAAAATTGTTATATCATGTAGAAGTTGTTTCCTAACTGGCTGTCTACTGAGTCCGACACATTGGCGTAACATTTTTCATGTTAATCATGTCAATTTTGATCAGAACAATGCACTGTGGCTTTAATTCAGCTGACCTGATTAACACATTTCACCATGAAGTGTTCCGTGTGTTTCACAATCACCATATGACATCCAGCGCTGAGAAAAAATAACATAAAATACACGAAAACACAACACTGCCAGAAGTTTTTGCCCAAACTTCAAAGGCATGTTTAAATTATTAGAACTAGAAGCATATCTTAACTTTTAAATGTTACATTTATCATGTGAATTACTTATATACAGCATGTTATATGCATGTGTGTATGAGACAGAGGGGAACACTGTCGCATCTGCAGCAGAAATATGCTGCCCAGACAGACAGGGGTCGGAGGAGAACACCGGAAAATGTGACAGAATGGACAATATTTGTCTGTATTTGCAATACACGAGCCGCGGTTCAGCTGCGCGAGACAAACACTGCCAGTGTGTGAATGCACGCACTGGCATACGCACTGCATCTGCCCTGCCAGCTATACGTCGCTGGCGCATCCTCCAACTCCGGGCAGCCTTCCTTATCTCTCCCACTTGCATTTCTACACGTGACGTGACCTGCAGCGCTCCACTTTTACTTTATTTTACTGTATGTCCACACATACACACACACACACACACACACACACACACACACACGCACACACCTCTTATTTCACGTGAATAGGACACCCACTGTCTGAGGTAACATACGGGCACGAGGATACATTGCACATGCGTCGAAACCGTGCGACGCACACGCTTCGAACCGAGACAAGCGAACCGAACGGTTCGTTTTTTTTTTCATGTACCGTGCCACCCCTAATTTATAGCTATTAAAATTTTTACATTTATTTATTTTGCTCTATTGTTGAATGATATAAAATGGTTTATGTAATGATTTATGTACAATACAATTGATAAAGCAATATTTATCTTTCAGTGGATGTACAATAAGCGAGATCCAGCTTTGTTCTATTGGATTTGTATTGTTAACCTTAAATAAAAGTTAAGAAGTGAATATACATTTTTTTATTTGTAATGCTTTCAGTTCCTATATTCTTAGATCTTTTTACACATTTAAATGTGCATAATTCAGCAGATTTTTCAAAAAAAATTCTGTGCTGAAATCACATTCAAGATAACTCCGGGATAGTTTCACTTTTGATTTTAACATTTGTCGCCGCTTCCACAAATTTTTTCCTTCTCGTGTCGAGTTTTCTTTGCCAGTAGAGCGTGTACTTTGATGTGCAAGTTAAAAGCTGCACGCTGACTGGCTGTTGTCACTTTTATTTCTGCGGTGCGATTGGGTGTTAGATGAATCCATATAGAGTAAAAATGTCCAGAGTTTATCATCGTTATCAACATGAATTTTATCGCGATTCGATGTGATATCGTTTAACGGCCCAGCCCTGGCCTATACAACATTTGCGCTGCACGTTGCACTGTATTGATTCTAGGGCTGCAGCCATCGATTCTTTTTGTAATCGATTAATCTAGCACTTAATCGATCGATTAATCGGATAAAATTTGTTCCGTGTTTTTAAACAACCAAAACAAATAATGCATAACGAAAATGAAGAGGAAAAGCAATTTAATTTATTAATATGCACAACAGGTTTCATGCTGTAATCTAGCCCTGACATCAAAGTAAATATCTTTTATGTAGATTTCTACACCTGCAGCATTTACCATTAGGCTACTAACAAATAATATATCATTTCTGGGGTAAGCCTATTTGCTATGGTAACCTAGCAACCTGTGTGTGTGTGTGTGTGTGTGTGTGCACGCACGCAGTATGGTACAGCAGAAATACATTCATTTTCAATAGAATGCTGCATTTGGCTTGCATCACTTGCATTGCGGTGCATTTTAGGTGAAGCATCCATTCGAAAAATCGCATCACAACATCACGTCCCGTTGTATACAGTGATACATGCTGAAATTATTGTTGCGTGGCTACATAAAAGTTTAAGCATATGTGATGCATTGCCACGATTGGTCTGACTGCGTGAGAGAGACGTGTGTGTGTGTGTGTGTGTGTGTGTGTGTGTGTCAAGGGGTTTTTTTTTTTTTAGGCTATACTCTCTTGCAATTGAACGTGAATACGTTTACTACTTAAAAACATCAAAGCTAAACATTATATCTAATCAAACCGCATCACGACATCGCTACAAATACAGTATGAGATTATAATCAGCGAACATCAATGTATAGGCTAAGGCAGGGCTGTAACGATTTGACCAAAAATAAAAAGCTCGATTAATTGATCATTTTACCACGATTATTTTGCTCTTCTTTTTTTTTTTTTTTTGCTTTCCCATTTTTGCCCTCATAAGGTTTTAGAGTAAGTTCCTGATAATGTTTTTACTGTAAATATTTTCTACTATTAAAGTTGGAATTTTTTCAACAAATGCAAAAAGTGCATTTCTTTGTGCATTTCTATACCTCAAAAAAGCTGAGCACTGAACGGATAAGTTTTCTGTATTGTTGTTTTTTAATAGTGCACAATCGCTTCAATGTTCAAACTGGCAAGGCTTTAAACGCATTTACTTGACATACTTTATGAGGACGAAAGTGAAAGCGATCTGGCTTCGGGGCTTTCGCGCCGTGTGTGTGTGTGGCAGCTATAAGAATGGCAATCAACTTACCTGTATAAACTGAGTAAAACATGCAGTTACTATAGTGATTCTGGGCGTCTAGACTCTATAAACTAAATTCAAAATGTAGCACACGCTATAGTGTGCTTCCTGAACTTTGAACAGCGGTCCGTGTGAATCAGATCCCTGCGTGTGTAGTGCGCGTCATAGGAATTTAACGAGGCTTCGAGGCAGAATTTCTGCCTCAAGGAATTTTTGTAATCGAGTAACTCGATGAATCGTTTCAGCCCTAATTGATTCCAGTCATTTTTCAAGCAATTCAAAACCATCATGGCAAAACAATGTGCATCTGAAGTGTCACAACTAGAGGAAATAATCCATTATTAATCTGCTTTAATATATCAGCCTAGTTTTCTTATTGTGTCGATAATAGGGGTGTAATGGTACACGTATTCGTACCGAACCGTTTCGGTACGAGACGCGTGTACCGAACGGTTTCCGAATGCAATCTTTAACAGTTCACAGTCGGCTTGCTTTAAGCGCGGAACACACTTCAATCCGAGTTCCCACACGAACATATTAAGTATTCAGTCCATTTCATCACGAAATTCAAATGATAAATGCCGTTTTGACGCTCTTTAATGTGGCGTGACTGATCACTGATCACAGTTCAAGCGCGCGCGATCATCTGTGAAGGCGATTGATCATTCTCTTCCTAAAGAATAAACATGAATGAACATCTGAAGGTGTGCTGAGGATGCATTACAACTCACTGTCACGTATCATATGTGGTGTAATCGCTCAGTGTTTCAACAGCGGAAACACCTCAATATAACTGCTGTAAACTAAACAATGTCATGTAGCATCACATTTACCTCAGGCAGTCATTCAGTGTCCACAGAATTTTATTAACTAGAGAAATCAACTCTTTCTCTGAATATATGCTCTATATTAGCCGTTATATTCATTATATTCTACTGAACCTGTTAGTGATGTCTTGATTATTTCATCTAGCTATGTTTAAATAAACCTGTCATGAAAATGACAGTCACTGTGTATAAATTATTATATTTCAACAACGAATTGGAGAAAAAAACTATTTTATAATTAGATTTAGAAGTTAATGCAAAAACTGCCTTATGTGACGTTTACATGTTTGCGTACGGTGTGTTATTTGAGTGTTGATTATTAGACCTAAAAATAAATAGCAACTGAATTTGGGCTAATGGTTTGGGCTCTGTTGTTAACCTTTAATATTAATGTGCAAGTAAGGGCTCCCTATATAGTGTACAGCAATATCTCCAATAAACTTTTAGTTATAACTGAATTCATTCAAGGACAGGCACTTTTTTTTCAGTAAACCACTGTTTAATAAAAATAAATAAAAAGCAATTTTGTAAAACTGCTGTACCGAACCGTGAGTACGTACCGAACCGTTAGTTTTGTGTACCGTTACACCCCTAGTCAATAACAATAACATTAAACATGAGTGTATATCGGTATGGTGACTGATACAGCATGCATCCCTGGGATATAACATCAACTAAAGTTTAATATCATTTGTGCATATACAGTTTATTGTGTGTAATGTTGCATCATAAGTGTTTGTGTGTACCTTGCAAGTAAAGAATATTTTGACAATACAAGATTGTTTGCAAATCTAGTTTTTAGGGCTTTAAGTTGATTGCAACCACTGCCCAACTGTCCTTCTCAGACCTGACTTCTCATGCCTTTCTCCTCTCCAGACAGAACGATATTGATCTCAGGGCTATTCTTTACATTATTGAGTGTGCCACAGTGCACAGAGTTATTTTTAATCTTTCCCCACCTCCTCAAACACACACCTATGCGGAACCTAATCCCCGCCTTCCCTTTGTATCAGTGATCCCCGCATATCTGCATTTCCCTTCACCCTTCACGAAGCACCGCAAAGCACATTGAAGATCTGTGACCTTTCAGAGCGCTACACGCTCAAGTGGACAATCAGCCTGACACAATACATCATGCAGGGCTGATTCAACCATCTCCTAGATAACCAACAAAGGAAGGCAGTCAACTTTGTGAAGTAGCCTAGCCTAGATTCATCTGAATAGCTCACCTTTGCAGCAGTGCCGTTAGCACTTTGGCTCTCTGCAAGGCCAGCGGGTTTAGAAGAGCACATCTCTGAAGTCGACTGTGCCAAATGCAGGGGAGTAAAGCTGGCACAGTACGAGTCTGTGTTTTTGGTGAGATGGAAATGAAACCAGGGTGAGAGCCAGAGAGGGCTTCCCCAGCCTTCCTGCAACAGCTCCGCATTACTGAATGGGAAACATATTGTAGAGTAGTTAGATTAGTATTGATCGATAATCCGCTCTCTGCCATCCTCATACCATTTGTACATTGTGATGTAAGAAGCAAATGTGATCCAAGAACATTTTTAATGTAAATATAATTGTGTAAATCGAAAAGCAGCTGTGGAGATTCATTTCTATTTTTATATTCTATCTGTTTATTCCTATTCTATCTGTTTTTTTTACTCAATCATCTATTTATTCATTCATTTATAGTAATGGGAATTATTAGGAATTCAGAGATTGAAAAGTAATCGTATACATAAACTGTAATTTATTATGATAACCAGTTATGACTGTTGTGAATGTGTATGTCCAACTGGTCCGTAATTTGAGTTTAAGTCTTTTGAAATGTAACACAGCAAATTAACAGTTTGTTTTACCTGAATATAATAATTCGCAGTCCAGTGAATAAGTCAAGAGTGAGTCATTAGACTGAATCAAATTGACAATTAATGAGTTTGAGGCAGATTTTGAAGTCTTTTGACCAATTTACAAAAAAAAAAATGCTTCATAACTAATCATTTGTTTGCAAGTTGGTACTACAGGCTTTATGTGTGTTGTGTGCAGTCAGCAGGGACAATGTAATATAGAAAAACTGATATAGAGCACAAAACACCACATCTTTCTATCATCACAATCATTTCAGGGCTCGACATTAATCCGGTTCACGTGTCTTTCAGTCATTCACTTGTCCGAGTAAAAAATGTGCTTGTCCGGAAATTTTATTTTTTTTGTGTTGTAAATATAATTTATTCTGAAGCAATATTCTCACCAGTGTTCAATCAGCTTTGACATATTTAAATTGGCATATTTGTGATATTATTTACCTTTTTATAAAAGAGCATTCCCCCCCCCCCCCCCCCCCCCCCCTAATATTATTAATTATAGGCTATGCTTGAGCTTTAATAAAAAATTTTTGGATCTAGAAATTAAATTAGAATAAGACACTATAGGGCCGTTACCAATCAAATTAAATAATTAACACAAAAAAAATTACAACTGCATTAAATAATGTTGTAAACAAATAATAATTGTTTTAAATATGTTTGAATATACAAATAAATGTTGTAAAGGTGAAACTAAAACACCAGTAGGTGGCAGCAGGTGACCGTCTTAATGAGTGAGTCATTGAGTCGATTCATTCAAATGGCTGATTCGTTCAAGAATGAGGCAGTCGTTTATTAAAGGTCCCGTTCTTCGTGGTTTTTTTGAAGCTTTGATTGTGTTTACAGTGTGCAATATAACGTGTTCATGTTTCGCGTGTAAAAAAACACAGTATTTTTCACACAATTTGCTCATCTGTACACCGCTGTTTTCACTGTCCTATAAACGGCTGATGAGTTCCTTGTTCTATGAAGTCCCTCCTTCAGAAATACGTAACGAGTTCTGATTGTGCCAGCGGTTCCCGTGTTGTGATTTGACCGCAGCTTAGCGAACGTGGCACGGTTCCCATGTTGTGATTTGACAGCAGCTTAGCGAACGTGGCACGGTTCCTGTGTTGTGATTCGACAGCAGCTTAGCGAACGTGGCACGGTTCCCATGTTGTGATTTGACAGCAGCTTAGCGAACGTGGCACGGTTCCTGTGTTGTGATTCGACAGCAGCTTAGCGCACATAACTTGCACGGAAAGGTCACGCCTCTTAACGGGAGATGTATGCGCTCAATGATCTCTACAGCGTCCCTGGGAAAGCCAAACAAAGGTGATTTGACTCCGGGATGAAAATAACAGCGTCTCGACGACATGGCGACAAACACACTCAAACGCAACACTTCCTCTTCTCCACGCGACACTTCCTCTTCTCCACGTGGGACATCAACAAGACCACGCCCCCTTTTTCGCATATTCTTGTGGGCGGAGGTTAGTCTGTTCTACTGACTGACGTCATTAATGAAGGAAGTACCAGGATGTAGTCCAAGCCGGCCGTTCGCTGTAGGCTTTGAAAGGGAACTTCTGTTAAATAAAATATCTCGCTTGGCATTGAACTTTGAGCTTTATAATTTTACAGGTATTATTTATGCTCTAACAGCAACATTACACACTAACTAAAGTTTGAACAATGGGATCACGAAGAACGGGACCTTTAACAGGTCATTGAATCTTTGATTCAAACGATTCATTTAAACTCATTCAGTAACACACACTGTTGCTGTGAGATTCGTTATGGTTCTGCTGTGATCTTTGTTTGGAACTGTTTAACTATTTTAAATTGAACAAAAACAGTCAATATTGCATCTAAAATGTAAGTGACTTGATGTTAATGAATTGTTTATGGAACTGTCATATGAATTTTCAGTCGTGATGGTATTCAGGAAAACAGCACTCTTGCTTGTGTGATGTTGTTTAACCTTATCATATGTTGTTATAAATATAAAAACTCCACATGTCATTTTAACTGTGTATGTTACTGAGTTTCTCTGTGTGAGCGGTGCTCATTTGTTTTGATTTCTCCTCGAGAGGCTGCGACTGTTAACAGCACAACATTGTTACCGTCAGTTTATTATATATTATTATCCGCTATCGATCGTCACTTACACTAATGAATGCAGAATCATTCTTGCATTTTGGTGATTCCCTAGTTATTTTTTTGTTATTGACGTTTTAATCAGCTTGTCCGGCGGGCAAGTAACATTCTCTTTCACTCGCCCCTTCAAAAAATCAAGCGTTAATGTCGAGCCCTGCATTTATATTTGCAGTGATGATGTTGTTTTTATAACAAATTAAACTGGTTCTTGGTTACCAACCTTGCTCATTGGAAGATGCTAACTTGCTCGGATCACTCTGTCCCAAGATGGAAGTCAGAGCCAATTGCGAGGTCACCTCTGTCTCCAGCGAAGTCAGATAAGATAGACTGAGACCATAAAAAGGGCTATTTATGGATTAGGAGAGCTTTATACGGCATCGCCTTTAGGGACCAGTATCTGGACATCTGTTTGGAGGCCAGCCGTCACTGTGTCTGCTGCAGGATGGAATCAACATAGATTAGATGTTTGTGTCACGCAGACCTTTCATTGAAGTGATTCAAGGGCACTATGGGACGTGTCTTGAGTCGGAGAGTGCATTGACAATGGTTTATGTTCAAGGATGTAAAAATCCACTTTATTTAAGGTGTCAGAATTGAGATTCGTCCTTCTGTTTGTAAAAATCATGTTTACGGTAATGCATTTACAAAGAAAGTCTATGATCCAAGGCTTTTCAGAGAATTTCAAAGCTGTATTTCTGGTAAAGCACATACAATTCCCTACAATGATGTGCCATTTGAGCTACACTTCTAGGTAGATGCACTTTACCCACTGAACTAGATTAGATATAACTCTACACAAGTGATTATGGGCAATTCTGTTAGAGTAGGCTAGTGTGTGTGTGTGTATAAAGGCTATACTGTTCAAAAGAAAGAACAATGATATTTTGTAGCGTATTTCCATTGATATATGCATAAATGTTTGAGCGTTGTCCTCCCCAGGTATTCGTCTGTGCTGCAGTGCTGCAGACCTGTACTGTTTCTATAATCAAGGGCTCCAGATGCCAGTGCTTGACTTTATCCAGTTTTTCTTTTTTGTGTGATGCGTGTAGGAGGTGTACACAGACAAGGACAGAATATTCGCTCTTTTAAAAAAAGAAGTGACTAGTGTAACATTGAATGTAACATTGTATTGTAATAAATACAACCAACAGTGTTTACATGAATACTCATCAAGACAGGCATTTTGACATGCTTTGTTGTGTGTGTTTTTCTGTTCAAACGCAAGACGACAACTCTCGCGCTGTTTTCTGTGTGCGAGCGGTCTCTCACAGACTCGGCTCTGTGTGTGTAGGCACACAAAACAGCGCGAGAGTACTGAATTGAGTTCTCTTAAACATTTTCTTTTGCTTTAGTCTGAATGGTTAAAAAAATCGCTTGAATGTTTAAATTGACCAGACTTGCAAGTGATAAACTTTCGTGGAGATGCAGCTAGTGCTGGGCGGTATGACCAAAAATTGATATCACTGTATTTTTCAAAATTATATCGACGTTTATATGAGGTTTTTTTGACGTCCCCCCCCCCCCCCCCCTGTGCAATTTCTACTGATTGAGGGAGGAAATACTGCAGTAGATTGACTAGAATGCCCTATTTTACTGTCATGATGAGTGAATATTGTAGAAAAACTCCACACTAGAATTAATACAGGTTTGCAAAGCCCCACAAAATGATGCTGTGCGGAGACAACAACCAATAAATCAAACTCTTTACAGACACATGAATATTAAAATATGACCATGGAGAGAGAAAAAAAAGAGTTGAGGCCACCTTTAAGCATTTTAAAAATCATAACATCAAACTGCCAAAACGCGGGAGAAACGCGGAAGAACATTTTACCGCAGAAGGATATTTTCAATATATTAAGGAGCACTACAGTCTGACACACGTAAGTTTAACACAGAAAGAATAAAGCAGTTACATTTTTGCCTATTCTTCTTTAAATTATCAGTCTATTTATTAACTTCCATCATTGTCTTCTGTGTAGCAGAATAACCCATCGTGTCATCGCGGTCGTGATCAGACGTACAGTTCAGTTCAGGGTAGGTTCGGTGCACGCGTGTAACGTTACCGAACGGTTTCCGAGTACAGTCTTTAACAGTTCACAGTCGGCTTGTTTTAAGCGCGGAACACACTTCAATCCAAGTTCCCACACGAACATATTAAGTATTCAGTCCATTTTATCACGGAATTCAAACGATAAATGCCGTTTTGACGCTCTATGTGGCGACTGGTCACTGATCACAGTTCATCATCTGTGAAGGCGATCGATCATTCTCTTCCTAAAGAATAAACGTGAATGAACATCTGAAGGTGTGCTGAGGATGCATTACAACTTACAGTCACGGATCATATGTGGTGTAATCGCTCAGTGTTTCAACAGCGGAAACACCTCAATATAACTGCTGTAAACTAAACAATGTCATGTAGCATCACATTTACCTCAGGTAGTCATTCAGTGTCCACAGAATTATATTCACTAGAGAAATCAACTCTTTCACTGAATATATGCTCTATATTAGCCGTTATATTCATTATATTCTACTTAACCTGTTAGTGATGTCTTGATTATTTCATCTAGTATGTTTAAATAAACCTGTTTTTAAATAAAACACTTTTTCTTCTTCTTCAGTAAACCACTGTTAAATATATAAAAATAAATAAAAAGCAATTTTTTAAAAAACTGCTGTACCGAACTCGTACCGAACCGTGATTTTAAAACCGAGGTATGAACCGTCAGTTTTGTGTACCGTTACACCCCTACTGTCAGTCTTTTATTTTTTGTGTCATGCGTCACAACACTTCCTTGAGTTCCAGGCGTTTCCGTGTTGTAAATAACCCCCCGCCACCCCCCCCCCCCCCCCCCACCGCAACACTTTCACCTTTTCTACTCTGAGGAGTTTGCAGGTCTGCTACATTATACCTGCATTGCATTTTTGGACATTTGCCCAGAGCCCTGCAGGGGAGTTATGTAGGTGACACCAGTACTCCGTTTGTTTGGCACTTCTATGGTGACAACCGTCACACTGTTATGCTCTAACAATTTCTTTTCCCTGTAAATACGGAACGAGTCCCTTTGGCGATTGTGTCATCCACGCAGCTGGGACCACTTCTCCATCAAGGCAGGAGTTCCGCTGGTGACCTTTCTTTCGTCTGGCACACCCTTCGTGTGTCTCAACATGGAGAACAGCAATCAGGCTGTTGCATGCATGCTGAGTCAGCTGACCTTTGCAGTCATGTGCTTTGCTGGTTCTGTTTTCATGCAGAAAACACTACCTCAGCACTCTATTGACTTTTGGATCACCATACGTCCAAATCTAATCAAACGAACGTTAATGTCCGTTTCACTAGGTCAAAAGCACCATGTACCTCATCCATAGCCATACTCAGAATCTAGCATGTCCTCATTGTAGCCCTGTTCTCTGTCAAGTACTTTGCTTCCCTTGCGCTAATAACTTCCAAACATTTCTCTCCTTCCCTCTGTCACACAGTTGAAGTGAAGAGTCACTTTGTGTTCCCCCTGTGTAAAACTCTCAGTTGCTGTAATCTGCTGAGTGCACCTTGCTTTGGTTTGGCCATTAGAGCAGTAAATCTGAACACAAGCCTTGCTGCAACTTTCAAAGCCTGAGTCTGCTCTCTTTCCGCAGCACTGCAGTATTCCAGCTCTCACGATACCAGCAGCCAGCTTACTGGATCACTTTAGCAATAATGAGCTGCAGACAGAAGCTAGCATTTTTTCCTCATTCTTACATAAAAGGCTGTATTGATTCAAAGAACAAAAGATGTTAGAAGCAATGCTTTATACTAAGGTTTTTTATTTCTTTCTAAAATGCAGTTACCGTATTTTCCGGACTATAGGTCGCTCCGGAGTCTGTCAATCAATGCGTCATGAAGAGGATAAAAACATATATAAGTCACACTGGACTATAAGTCGCATTATACTGGACTATAAAGTCAGCTTCATACCACACGCGCAAGCGTTGGCAGGGCAGAAGTAGAGAACGGGAGCCGACATTCACACTGGCAGCGTTTGTCTCGCGCAGCTGAGCGTTGTTCAAGCACCCATCTGTGGACTCGTTCCTCTAGCTCTGGCCATCTTGCTTTCAGTCCGCGATTACCTTTCTTTGTTTTCTTTATTACATTTAAAGTAACTTTTGCTTTTCGCCAGTCCCTCTAAAGTTTCTCACTCACTCCAAACTTACTTTCTGCTGCTCGATTACCATTTTCGGCTGCATATTTTACTAACGTTACCTGCAGTTATAGGATTTTCTTTATGGGGGTCATTTTGTTTGTATTCAGTTTTGCTCAGTTGACTTTAAGTTAATATTTCAGTTAAGAGGTTTGTCTGTTATTTTTTTCAGGGGTAGGCTACAGGAGCAGCATAGAGCGCCCTCTTGTGGCTGTAGACGTAGCTAAATGCTTATTCTTGTCAGTCAGTATGAATTCATTTTGATGTCGCACCTGACTATAAGTCACAGGACCAGCCAAACTATGTACTATAGTATTTTTAATAAATCCTCAATTACAAAAATTGTGACTGGAAAAATATCCTGCAGGTGCATTTTGAAGTGTTTTAACTAGGGCTGTAATGATTCCTCGATTTAAAGGGTTAGTTCACCCAAAAATGAAAATAATGTAATTTATTCCTCACCCTCATGCCGTTCCACACCCCTAAGACCTCTGTTCATCTTCAGATCCGATGGCTCAATGAGGCCTGCATAGTAGGGCTGGACAATGAATCGAAAACTAATCGAAACTGAAATTTAGAACCTCTAACTGATATAATTTTCCCATTTCGGTTTTAGTCACGTGACTCCGCCCCGTCAGTCACATCAAGTGCAGTTTGCAGACACACGGAAAGATGCAGGAGCAGTTATCTGTGTTTATATAATCTGGATGCTCAGATTTACTATGGTAATTGCATGTTTTACACAGTTTATACAGGTCAGTTAATCGCCGCGCTGCTACACACACACAGACGGCGCACGCGAGCCCTGAAGCCAGATCACTTTCACTTGCATCCTCATGAAGTTTGTCAATTAAATGAGTTTAAAGGCTTGCCAGTTTGAACATTTTAAAGCGATTGTGCACTATTCAAGAACAACGTTATGGAAAACTTCTCGGTTCAGTGCTCATGAGCGGCTCTCTGTGTTGTCGTGCCTCTGACAATCAGATCACTTTCACCTGCGTCCTCACAAACTTTGTCATTTGTATGTGTTTTAAGGCCTGCTAGTTTTAACATTAAAGCGCTTTAGACCATCAGATGTGTATTATGTTCAACTAATGCCTGATATATTGTGACACACGAACACTCAGACAGAAGCTCGCACATCACGTGAAGATCGCGCGCAGAGAGCAGCGCAGAAACACAGTGTCAACGCTGTCCTGTGATTTATCACTAAAGTAGCTTAGAAACTCAACCTTTATAGCACAGATTTGAATACCTTTTGAAGGAAGTACAAACCACAGCTTCATAATGAATAGAGATGGTGTGACTAATTCACACACAATCACTCTCATTAATGCATTTAAATAAATGTAATGTAGGCCTACTGTGCTAATTTATCTGATGTACAACAAGCAGAAATCTGCCCCATAGACAATAACTGCTGAAAGTGAACCGTTCCCTTCAAGTATTTTAAAATCACAAAGAAATGCACTCACACATTAGAAACAAATATCCCACCTTTTTAATAGTAGAAAATATTTACAGTACAAACCTTATCAGTGAACTACGAGGGCAAAAAAAAGAGCAAAATAATAGTTCATTAATCGTAATCGAGGTTAAAATGTTCAATTAATTGAGATTTTTATTTTTGGTCATATCGTTACAGCCCTACTGCATAGCCAGCAATGACATTTCCTCTCTTAAAAACATATTTAAATCAGTTCATGTGAGTACAGTGGTTCAATATTAATATTATAAAGCAACAATAATATTTTTTGTGCACCAAAAAACACTAAATAACGACTTGTATAGTGATGACCGATTTCAAAACACTGCTTCATGACGCTTCGGAGCATATCAAATCAGGTGTTGAATCATGATTCGGATCGCGTGTCAAGCCTCCAAACTGCTGTAATCACGTGACTTAGGCGCTCAGAGCCGCTGATTCAATACGCTCCGAAGCTTCCCTTTAAAAAATGCTCAAGCATGATGTAGAAATAAATTACTTGCATAATCCATGGGGTGTCATAACTCCTTTTTAGGAGTGATAAATATTAGGGATGCACCAAAATTTTAATTCTGGAACTGATACCGAAAATAAGTAATCAATTAATTATTCAAACTTATTTAATAATCAGCACTCCAGTAACTAAAACTGAGCTGTATAAACAATTAAATTGCACACAAGGCAGTTTTTTATATACATTTTTAAAAAACTGAATATTGTGACGGAACGGCTGCCACCCAGTCACTTAAAGTCCCTAGTCTTTAAGTCATGAAATTAAAATGCAAGTGTTTTTTTACTCCTATCTATAAGATATTGTCATTTTGTCACTGTTTTGGAGCACACGGAATTTGATGACATCACTTCTCATCAGATTTTCTGTCTAATCAAATGCTCTGTAGAATCTGAAGCCCCGCCCTTTACATTATAAACAGATGCTGAAGCTGCGGCTGAAATCGGTCACTTGTTCACACATTTAATAGTTTCTACATGGTGAATGGCACATAGTGCACTATATAGGGAACGATTCAGACAGTGTAAATATGCTTTCCATTGGGGTGAATGAAGTCTGGACCAGAGCTGCGGCGGTTTGCGTGACACTGACGTGAAACCAAAGACACAATAGCACAGAGCGGATCATGTGATCGAGTCAGAGCAGAAAACGTATCGGACCCGTTTGAATGCTGTATTTTAAAGCAATATGGAGGAGAAAAATGGTTAGAGATTAGGAGGAAACTGCGGCTTTACCGAGCTCAAAGGCTATTTTAAATAAGGGGAGGAGCTGATCGATATGTCCCACCCTGTCTTCCTGTTTCAGTGGGAATGACATCAGTACATTGAATTAGGGATTCACCGATACCACTTTTTTTCAGACCAAGTACTTATATTTGGGTACTTGCCGATACCGAGTACTTAATAATACCATTACAGTTCTTATAACAATGTTTTATTTTCATCAGATGTTTTTCTCTTTCTGACTGTAACAAAGTAAATACACAAATTGATGCTGTTGCTGACATTTTAACATTCATCTTGGTGTTTTCCTAAACAAACCTGGCACTGCTGCCCATTTCACATAAATGTAACCTGTAACATTCTTGTCAAGTCAACTTTATTTATATAGCGCTTTTAACAATGCAGATTGTTTCAAAGCAGCTTTACAGTGTTAAACAGGAAAATAATGCAGCATCATTTTATTCAGCCGTACAGCCATTCTGGAGAAAACGGTGATGTCATCAGTTCATTTCAATTATCCTACAGTGAGAGTGTGGGCTTTAGATCAGTAATTTAGTTTATATGGTTAATTTAGTTTAATAATTCGATTTATTTGGATATTTAGTTGAAAAATTTAGAAAAATTCAGTGCCAACTGAGCACGCCAAGCCAGAGGCAACAGTGGCAAGGAAACCAAAACCCCATCAGGTGACCTAATGGAGAAAAATAAACCTTGGGAGAAACCAGGCTCAGTCGGGGTGCCAGTTCTCCTCTGGCCAATTAACAAACAGCGTATTATTATTATTATTATTATTATTCTAGCAGCTTTACAGGTCAGAGGTCATAATAGAGCGGAATATTCCAAAGATCGGAGGCAACACGCTGGAGACGGGTTTATTGAAGATGACATATCGATTTAAGAATTATTAAATTGTAATATTCGAACAATCAGAGTCATCACGCTGGAGACGGGTTTATTGAGGATGCCGTGTCGACGATGCAATTTCAGGGGGAGTCTAATTGACACGGTCTCTGCGGACACTTCGGGGTCCTGCATTGTTCTTCTCTGGGCGCAGGTCCAGCATCTGATCTGGATACGGCCTTGATCTGGCTGACTGCAGTAAACCTCGGGATAAAACAGAGAGAATATCATTAGCGTAGATGCCATTCTTCTGATGATGTAACGAGTACATCAGGTGTTATGGGAAGTGTTTCCGGTTCCGGCTGACCTAGTTAATGCAGCCTAACAATCAATTAATTGAAAAAGTGTTTTATGTGTATGCCACAGTAAAGAGATGTGTTTTTAGTCCAGATTTAAACTGACAGAGTGTGTCTGCTTCCCGAACAATGTTAGGAAGACTGTTCCAGAGTTTAGGAGCTAAATAGGAAAAGGATCGAACCGCCTGCAGTTGATTTGGATATTCTCGGTATTATCAACTAGCCAGAGTTTAGAGAGCGCAGTAGACGTGATGGAGTATAATGTGTTAAGAGCTCGCTCAAGTATTGGGGAGCTAAACCATTTAGTGCTTTGTAAGTAATAAGCAAGATTTTAAAATGTATGCGATGTTTAATAGGTAGCCAGTGCAGTGTTGACAGAACTGGGCTAATATGGTCACACTTCCTGGTTCTAGTAAGAACTCGAGCTGCTGCGTTTTGGACCAGCTGGAGTTTATTTATTAAGCGAGCAGGGCAACCACCCAGTAGAGCATTACAATAATCTAGCCTTGAGGTCATGAACGCATGAACTAACTGTTCAGCATTTTGCATTGAGAGCATGTGCCGTAATTTAGAAATATTTTTAAGATGGTAGAATGCAGTTTTACAGATGCTAGAAATGTGGCTTTCAAACGAAAGATTGGTATCAAAGAGCACACCCAGGTTCCTCACTGACGACGAGGACTTGACAGAGCAGCCATCAAGTGTTAGACAGTATTTTAGGTTACTACTTGTGGAGCTTTTTTGTCCAATAATTAAAAATGTAGTTTTTTCTGAATTGAGTTGTAGGAAATTACTGGTCATCCAATGTTTTATATCAGCTATGCATTCCGTTAATCTTGTGAATTGGTAAGTTTCGTCAGGGCGCGAAGAAATATAGAGCTGAGTATCGTCAGCATAACAATGAAAACTAACGCCATGCTTGACCCTGTACCATTCACTGCTATAGGAGAAGAAGAATTGACTAAACGTTATGTTGTTGATTTTTATGATTTAACAAGTTTAGTCAATTCTTCTCCTATAGCAGTGAATGAGTGTAATTTTTCCTCAGTGACACTACAATGCTCTGTCTGATGTGATACTGTAGTAGACGGCTGCATGGTAAAAATTTTCATCCTAATATTATCAATCTTACATGTAAAGAAGTTCATAAAGTCATTACTCCTGTGCTGTTTACCAACATCAGAAGTTGAAGCTTTATTTTTGGTTAATTTAGCCACTGTATCGAATAAATACCTAGGGTTGTGTTTGTTTTCTTCCAAGAGAGTCGAGAAATAAGCAGATCTAGCAGTTTTTACGGCCTTTCTGTATGCGATCATGTGCTCTTTCCACGAATTACGAAAGACCTCTAGTTTTGTTTTCTTCCAGCTGCGCTCCATTTTTCTGGCTGCTGTTTTAAGGGCCCGGGTTTGCTGGTTGTACCATGGCGTTGGACTATTTTCTTTAATCTTCTTTAAGCGCAGAGGAGCAACTGTGTCTAAAGTACTGGAAAAGAGAGAGTCAATAGTTTCTGTTGCAACATCGAGTTCTTCTAAGCTATCTGGGATGCTGAGGAGATGATACTGATGAGGAAGAGTATTTAAAAAGCAATCTTTAGTAGCGGCAGTGATTGTCCTGACATTTTTGAAGCGAGGGGAGGGCTTTGCAACCTTAGCTAAATTAAGTATACATGATACTAGGTAATGATCAGAGATGTCATCGCTCTGCTGTAGAATTTCAACGTTATCAACATTAATTCCATGTGACAATATTAGGTCTAAAGTATGATTATGGCGATGAGTGGGTCCTGACAAGTGTTGCCTGACTCCAATAGAGTTTAGAATGTCTTTAAATGCTAATCCTAATGCGTCTTTTTCGTTGTTTACATGGATATTAAAATCACCAACAATTAGTACTTTATCTACGGCCAGTACTAACTCTGATAGAAAATCAGCTAATTCTTTGATAAAGTCTGTATTATGCCCTGGTGGCCGGTATACAGTAGCTAACACAAATGTTAAACGGGTTTTATCATGTACACTACATAACGTTACATAAAGCACCAAAACTTCGAAGGAATTATGTTTGAAACTAGACTTCCGAGTAATACTGAAGATATTATTATAAATTACAGCAACCCCTCCCCCTTTACCTTTCAGACGCGGCTCATGTTTATAACAATAATCTTGGGGGGTGGACTCATTTAAGGTAATGTAGTCGTCAGGTTTTAGCCAGGTTTCTGTCAAACAGAGCACATCTAGATTATTATCTTTAATGATATCATTAACAATAAGCGCTTTTGGAGAAAGGGATCGAATATTCAGCAACCCAAGCTTTATCAATTGTTCATCTGTATTATATCTGTTGTTTATTTGTTGGACATCAATTACATTTTTACTGTTGAATGGTTTTGATGTTTTTTGAGCAATTGATTGTGGATTCCAGTACCACACAACAGTAGCAGAACAACTGAATTAAATTATGATGTTATCATAGCCATACAGCCCTTTTCGGAAAAGTGAGAGGCTGGTTCTTTTTGATGAAAAGAAGCTTCTCTGCATTATCAGCTATGAGCCTGTTTCTGTTTTCATCTACAATGTGTGACACTGAGCTAACTTAGGGATGTGCCAGACTAGTCGATTAAATGTTAGTGCTGCAAAGACGACTTGGAAAATACTAGTCGTTTATATATTTTTTGACACATTTAAGGTTTTGTTTTAAATATATATATTTTTTACATTTACATTTATGCATTTGGCAGACGCTTTTATCCAAAGTGACTTACAGTGCACTTATTATAGGGACAATCAGCAACATGGAGTAAAGTGCCTTGCTCAAGGACACACTGGTGGTGACCGCTGGGATCGAACCAGCAACCTTCTGCATATCAGTTCCATGGTTTAACCCACTGGACCACCATCACCATCTTTACAAAGGCTATGTTTAAATTACTGTTGTGTTAATGTTATATCTTGAAATTAATATATTATTTTGAAAAAGTGTATATCTGCAGCAAAACAAAATAATTTAATTTGACCTCAGGTTTTGCATGCGTTGGTTTTCTCTGGCGCTCGCGGAGGCTTCAGATAAATCTCCACTCGGGTGAAGGAGGATTTTGAAAGCTTACACAAAACTTTTCCATTTTCTTCCATGTCATGTCAAACTAGTATAACAATTAAGCTTGCTTAGGCTTGTTATACTACCGGGGTTAGGCTAGTCATTGCGCACATCCCTACTAAACAGCCCTTCACTTTCAGCATCACTACAGAGTGGTATCTGCCTCACGAGCGGTTAAGCTTGGTTTATACTCGCCGCGTCCGCACTAGCGCTCGGGTGTGCGGAAAAAATGAAGCCATATTATGGCAGTCGTGCACTTTGAGAGCGCGAGACCCCTTTGCACTTTGGGTGTGCACAGCGAATTATGTAACTTTCCGCGCGGCTCCGCATCTGAAGATGCGTTGCCATAAAGTGGTATCGGGTGCGGTTGTATCGGGGGAGTTTTACGAGTATGAGTACGAGTACTTCACAACAGTATCGGACCGACACCCGAGTACTGGTATCGGTATCGGTCCATCACTACATTGAATAATGCTGTATGTTTAGTGGGCCTTTAAATTGCTGCCATTCGTCAGGAATGGGTGTGAGAGAGAGTAACCGGGACTGTTCTCTTTTCCCTGTCCATGCATGCTGGTGTCCTCGCTAGTCCAGGAGGGGAGCGGGTAGGGATTCCCGTGCTGAGTCGCTGGACCCGTATGCCACGTTGCAGCCGCCAGGCTAAGAATGAGCCACTGGAGAAGCCGCCGCCTCTGCACCACGGACCAGAGAGGGCACCCCGACAGCTTTACCTGGACCGACCTGTGTTGATTAACTGCGCACCCACTGTGTCTTTCATTGCGCCTTCCGTCAAAGCTTAGTATTACATTGAAGGTGGTCTATTTATAGCCCATCAGAACAACATTATTTGCAATATGAGCACTTTGGCAACCTGGGCTAATGAGGACTAACATTTACGGTCACCTTGTGCTTCTCCTGACGACTCCCCCTCGCTGTTACTCCACTGATGTGTGACCTCGTACAGTGCCTTCTCTCACGAGACATCCATCCAGCGGTTTCCGCTTAGCATGATGGAAAGAGGGGGGCAGACAGCGTAAAATGAGTCTTTGGGAAATGGAAAGACCTTATTCCCGGTGTCAGACTGCTGATATGTGGTGATAGATGGGAGGGACGGTCACCTTGATAAGCAGTACAGAAGCACACAGTAATGTGTTCTTTAGCGTGTCCTTTAGCAGCACTCGTGTAAGAGTAATGAGTGCTGAAATGAGAGGTGGCCGTAAAGAACGCTGATACGTGGGTGTATGTGTTAAATGCAAAGGTGTTCGTTAGAACCTCATGAGGGCCAATAAACTCCTCCAGTTTGGAAACTCTGTGCATTTCACCCTCCTACCTGCCTGGCCCTGTGCGGAGGAAGCTGCTTGATGCACTGAAATGGTCAGTGGAAACATGAACGAATTACAAACTTTGCATGTGACGATGCTCTATATAACCAAAAGTATTAGCTTTTTATTAATTAGGGCTGCAACAATGATAATAATCGATAATGAAAGTCATTGATAACGATTCTCATTATCGATTGGTCGGGTCTGCCCTCTGTGCATGATAAGCTTCCACCAGTCGCGCCAAATTACAGCACCGAATAACGCATTTTTAGGGACAAAATGTGCATCTAGAAATAGTGGAGCTGCTGCAGGAAAGGTACATGATCCAAGTGCCCAAAACATGAGAATTTGTTTATTTTAAGCTTCAAATGCATTAGCGTTTAACATACACTTTAACAGATGTGTGTGTGCGTCTGTATGCACAAAACATTAATTTTACAGGTTATATCCACTGATCTATATAAAGAAAAGTGGTCATATCCTCATCATTAAATGCTACTTATTCATGCGTGTATTTCCAATTTGCATGAAAGTGCATCCTGACAGTCTGTGTTAAACTTCAAACTTCACTGAACGAGCGGCGGGCGTGCGCATGCGTGTCAAACACAGAACGCTTTAGAGAGGGAGGCAGTTTATATTCAAAAACATTAATTTAGCTGAAATGGCTGCTGTTGGACGCTAAATTTAGTTGACATGTAATTCAAGTATTTTATGAGAGTAGTGACTGTAAAGGGATAACTTTACACGTTTCTACAGGATAAATTCTATACTTTCTTGTAGCTCAAACAGTAGAGCATGGCGCTAGCAATGTGTGTGTTCGATTCCCAGGGAAAGCAAGAACTGACAAAAATTTAAAAAAATGTGTACCTTGAATGCAAGTCACTTTGGATAAAAGCGTCTGCCAAATGCATAAATGTAAATGTAAATGAGAAAGAAATGACTGTAAGTGTGTGCGTGTTCCTGCAGAACATTCCTCTTATCTGCTAACACTGAGTTTTTGTTTTTCTCATTTTAATGTAGGGATTTAAAGTCATTTTGCTTAGTAACTTTTTTTTGCACATAATGTAAAGCACAAACATACCCTTACAGAAATTAACCATGGTTCTATTAGATAGAAAAAAACATGTTTGTATTATAATAAAACCATATTTTTGCAGTATTGATTACCATTTGTATAACCACACATATAGTAAGGGTAGATGTATTCACTATGTGTGTGTTCATAGCACTCAGCTGACACGTTTGTTTGAAGGACAGCATTGGACAAGATGTGGAATAGTGTGTTTTGCCAAGAAAAAAAAAGGCTTTTTATCAGAAAAAAATAATCGGCCAACTAATCGATTTATCAAAATAATCGTTAGTTGCAACCCTATTATTAATATTTCAATAAAGTAGGCTATAATTTGAGAACGTTTTTTTTTTTTTTTTACAGTGCATGTAAACGCCTCAATCATTTCAACTAATAAAATTTAATATTGTACCGTTTTTAATAGGATGATATATCGTGATACTTTTCTAGTACAGGTATATCGTGCAACACTAGATCAGATTGCACATGCGTAAGGTATTTTTGTATCACAGTACCATAATGTGTATGCTTACTTCATACGAGCGTGCAAATGTTTATTTACGCCTCATGTCTTTTGAACGGGTTATTAGAGGAGACTGAATATTTACTAAACTTCTGACATAAATGCCAGCTCTCTTTTTCCCTTTATTACTGTCCATTCTGACCTTATACAGCCCTCAGTCTTATAACTAGGGTTGGGTACCGAACTCTGTACTTTTAAGGGCACTGACCGAATTACGTCAGTACTACAGAGAACCGATTCACATTAAATCAATCGGTGCTTAATTTTGGTACCTGAGAATGCATCTGGTGGTATAGACTAGTGTCTGTGAATATTAAACCGCAATAAACACGAATCATGCGTGTCCTGCGTGGATGAATAGCGCAGACGCGTGGTTTAATTTACCTCACGCACAATGAATCGTGCTTTTCCATCTCGTATGAGGACATAAATGCATGAACGTCATCTCCAGAGTCCAGAGTCACTTCATCAGCTTTTGAGAAAAACTACCATCATATCATAAAAACACAGAAACTCAAAAATCTTCACTGCAAACTAGAGCTGCAACTAACGATTATTTTTTCTGTCGACTAATCTAACGATTATTTTTTCCGATTAGTCGACTAATCTAACGATTATTTTTCCGGGTTAAAATTCCAGATGAAATCAATGAATGATGACAATATTAATTGTATTTCAGGAAGGGTAGTGTACATAGTATGCCATTTTATAATGAAATATATGAACACAAGAAGCTTTTTAAACATAATATATAATGATACTATTCATCATAAAATGTATACAGAGTAGGCCTAATTAGGAAAAGTTGTTTACTATAGTAGTTGATTGATTTACTTATTGATTTGTGTAAACGAAAATGCACTTGTATTTATCTGCAAAAGGTTCACATACAGGAGCTTTCAGCATAGTGTTAATGTATAACTAGTCGTCTATTTTGAAGATACATGTGCATAAACAACGACTAAAGCTTTTGCCCAAACTTCAAAGACACATTTAAATGATTAAAGCTAGAGGCATATCTTAACTTTAATGTTACTTTAATCATGCAAACTACCTATATACAGCATGTTATTATGCATATGTGTTTGGGACAGAGGGGAACCGGGTCGCATTAACAGGAGATATATGCAGCCCATAATAAATAAAAGCACGAGACGTACTGGGGTCGGAGAAGAACCCCGGAAAATGTGACCGTCTGTTGCAATACACGCGTGGCGCGTTCAGCTGCGCGAGAGAACACTGGCAGCAGGGTTGCCAGGTTTACACAACAAAACCCACCCATTCGTTACTCAAAACTAGCCCAAAACAAGCCCAATCGCGTTTCGGGGAGGTTCTCTGGTAAACATCGCGTTCGGGGGGTTAAATATGTGTGTGTGTTTTTGCTTCAACCCGCGGACATGAGACACAGCCCGCGGCAACAGTGTAGAAGTAGTAGCCCAATTCCGCGGAAAAAAACTTCCGCGGACTTGGCAACACTGACTGCAGTGTGAAAGCTCCCGCTCTCCACGCGCACAGCTTCTGCTCTGCCACCGCGTGCAGTGTGAAACCGGCGTTACAGAGCGAACAAAGCACAGTTTTATTCGGCTTCTGTTTAAAGTACTCCCACACTTTTGAATGTCGCGGTCTGGCTTTATATGATAAATGATCATTTTCACTATGCCCGGGAGCAGAAGCTGCCATTATTCTAGATCTTCTGTTCCATTCTAGAACGTAAATAATGTGCCGTCGACGTATTTTCGTAGTCGACGTCAACGACGACGTCGACGCGTCGTTGCAGCCCTACTGCAAACGGTCAAAATAAAAGTGTGGTTTAACTTGACAATAGGGGTGTAACGGTACATGTATTGGTATTGAACCGTTTCGGTACAGGGCTTCCGGTACGGTGCACGCGTGTACGGAACGGTTATGAATGTAATCTTTAACAGTTCACAGTCGGCTTGTTGTAAGCGCGGAACACACTTCAATCCGAGTTCCCACACGAACATATTAAGTATTCAGTCCATTTTATCACGAAATTCAAACGATAAATGCCGTTTTAACTCTTTAATGTGACGTGACTGATAGAGTATCAGTTCAACTTAAAGCGGCAGCTTTAATGAATGCGATCATCTCTTCCTAAAGAATAAACATAAATTAATACATCTTAAGGTATGTTGAGGATACATTACAACTTACTGAAATGTATCATATGTTGTGTAATCGCTCCATCTGTGTTTCAACCGTGGAAAGACAATAAAACAGCTTGTAAACAATGTCATGCAGAATCACGTTTACTCAGAAGTCCTTCAGTGTCCACAGCTGTAGCTCACTAGAGAAATCAACTCTTTCACTGAATACATGCACTATATTAGCCGTTATATTCATTATATTAGCCCTTATATTCATTATATTAGCCGTTATATTCATTATATTAGCCGTTATATTCATTATATTAGCCGTTATATTCATTATATTAGCCGTTATATTCACTATATTAGCCGTTATATTCACTATATTAGCCCTTATATTCACTATATTAGCCGTTATATTCATTATATTAGCCCTTATATTCATTATATTAGCCGTTATATTCATTATATTAGCCGTTATATTCATTATATTAGCCGTTATATTCACTATATTAGCCGTTATATTCACTATATTAGCCCTTATATTCACTATATTAGCCGTTATATTCATTATATTAGCCCTTATATTCACTATATTAGCCGTTATATTCATTATATTAGCCGTTATATTCATTATATTAGCCGTTATATTCATTATATTAGCCCTTATATTCATTATATTAGCCCTTATATTCATTATATTAGCCCTTATATTCATTATATTAGCCGTTATATTCATTATATTAGCCGTTATATTCATTATATTAGCCGTTATATTCATTATATTAGCCCTTATATTCATTATATTAGCCGTTATATTCATTATATTAGCCGTTATATATTCATGATATACCACTTAGCCTGTTAGTGATGTCTTGTTTATTTAATGTATGTTTAAATAAACCTGTCATGAAAATTACAGCCACTAAATGATTATATTTCAACAACGAATAAAAATAATTAGATTTAGAAGTTAATGCAAAAACTGCCTTATGTGAAGCTTATGAGTGTTGATTATTATATCTAAAAATAAATAGCAATTGAATTTAGGCTAATAGTTTGGGCTCTGCTGTTAATCTTTAATAGCTATATGTAAGTAAGGGCTCCCTATATAGTTTACAGCATTATCTTTAAGAAACTTTTAGTTATAATTTAATTCATTTAAGGACAGACACCATTTATTTCATTAAACCACTGTTGAATAAAAATTAATAAAAAGCAATTTTGTAAAACTGCTGTACCGAATCCATACCGAACCGGGACTTCAAAACCGAGGTACGTACCGAACCGTTAGTTTCGTGTACCGTTACACCCCTTCTTGACAAATATATTACTGTTGAACCGTGGAATTTAGATGCGTCTCAATGTAATAATAATACTAAGACTAATGTAATATTAGTAAATTATAGGGATGCACTGAATCCAGATTTTTGGGGTTCAGCCGAATACCGAATTCACTGGTTAAGATTTGGCCGAATCCGAATACCGAATCCTTCTCCCATACTCAGTCCATTATCACAGTAAACACATTAATTAAGTAAACAACGTCCACAGCAGTGTAGGGATGCTATTGACCATTTAACCGTTAACCGAAAGTAAGAACTTTGACCGATTAATACTATCAGTTAAACGGTTTAAATGTTTGTAACGCTTTTTTGTTTTTGTTTTTTGATGCATGGTTAAGAAAAAATTGCTGTATAGCGTTATTTGTTCACTCACGGAGCGCGTCGACATGTGCAACCACAAACCAGATATATCTCGCAAAATGAAGCAATGGAAAAGCTGTTTGGGACCATTTCGACATAAAAATACAGCAGCAGCACAAGCTCCTGACTGGTGGAAAGCAAATGAACGGCGCTTCCTGAGGCTGGCCTCTCTAGCGAGGCGTTATCTCTGTATTCCCGGGGCATCAGTGCCATCTGAAGCCTTTTGTAGTGTGGTTTTGGTCAAGTTTACTAAAGTAAACATTGTTGCGTATGTTCTTCTCACCGCTGTTTCCTGATGGTGTATAGAAAAATTACCCCGTGTCGTCCTCTGCCGAGGCTCACGCTGCGGAGACCGAAGGATTGAGAGATTGAGAGGTTGTTTTTCGGGTTTAACTGTCAACAGGCTGCGCTCCAGACTAACCCTCATCACTTAGACATGTTACTTAAAAAAACTAAAAAATCTGGTGTGGATTGAGGTAGCCTAGCCTTCTATTTTTATTTGACAAAAAAAAAAACGAAGCTTACAGATTCAGTGTATTTTCATTTTGTCATCTTAATTTGGTAATTATTTAAGTGAAAAATATTTAGTGTAGGCCTATTTATTTTATTATTTTTATTTATATTTTATCTGATCTATATGAGGCTGTTTGCACGGTAAAATAAAATAAATGTTGGCTGCTATCTGTAGATTCCTTCATGCTCAACTCGTATTCTCTCAGATGTTTCATACGCAAATGTTTTAACAGCGGCTGTTGTTTAGGGTCCTTGCCACCACGAGACAAATCGGCATTGCAAATTGAACATGTAGCTCAACTTGAATCGCCTTCTTTTGACTTAAAGTAGCTACTGCCATGTTTTATGTTAATGAGTTCCATTTTCACTTTCAACGGCGGCATCATTGTTCGATCAGCGGAGCGCGCATAGTGCAAACCTAGGGTTCGTTTCGGTGGGAAAAAATTCTGAGGTTCGGCAGAAACCGAACCCCGTCAAAAAGCCCAATATTCAGCCGAATCCGAACCCGAATCCTGGATTCGGTGCATCCCTAGTAAATTATCAAAACTTTATGTAATTAATCACAATTTTTTCATCAGCACAGAATTGGTAGGAAATCTTTTCATAGAAAAAAACCTAAACAAATGAATGTTTTTATGAATTCAATTAATTAAGTAGCTAGTAGCCTACTATTTACTGGTAAATATTACAGTAAACAAACATCACCGACAATGGCAGACCAAGGCAGGTCTGGCATAATGTCAATAACACTTCTATAAATGACTTAGTTTCTGCACAGTTATTGAGGTAAACATCCCTAAAGTACCGTATAAAGGTACCGTTGGGCACTGGCCCCGGTTCAGATGTGAACGGTACCCAACCCTGCTTATAACCATCTTTCTCCCTCTCTCTCTCTCTCTCTCTCGCTCTCTGTCACCGTCTTTCTTCCCTGCACTATGGGTACTTACTCTTGTATAATGCAATAGGAACACGGTGCCTTTTAAAAGCACCCTAGCAAGGGCAGGACAGAAAGCAGCCTGTCTTTCACACTTTCTGTAAGCCGTGGATCTTACACAGTGTGTGTGTGTGTGTTATCAGAACTTATGTAGTCTTAACTACGTTCTAAACAAAACAACACTATTTTGGAGCATTTCTTTCCTTATAATGACCGTTGTCAATAACAGCGCATTATAACACAGCGCACATCCACGCATCACAATCTACACACTCTCTCGTTTCATTAATGCAACTTGTGTCTCTGTTTTTGAAATCAGAGAACTTTACTTTTAATACTACTATAATATTGTGGTGATCATCTTGTCTGGACGATTGTGTTGTACACTGTACAAATGGATTTATAAACGGGTACGTTCTCAATTCAATATGTCCCCGTAATTATTTATGTGGTAAAAAATCGGTGTAATAAGTGTACATTGAGTATACATTATTATCCCTTAAATGCCCTTTATAGTCTTCGGACTTGTTCATTCATCTTTGGCTCAAATCCACTTGCTGCAAACTTTTCTTTGCGGAAGCTTCACTTTAGTTTCAAGTGTTTCAATTGTGTGTCCAATTATTTCCCAGACGTTGTTTTGGTATTGAGGTCAAAGTTAACTTGCCTTGTGTTCACTTTACAATAGTGGGTGATGGTCATAAAGATGACTCGGCAGATTTGACTTTATTTGTGCATGTTCTGCAGAGAGGATGACCATCTTCGATTCAGTTTCCCTCAGGACTTTTGTAAAAGCCAAAATATGACCACACCTCAGATTTGGTCCTTTTAGAAGGCTGAGAGCACTTTCACCACCTTCCGCCTCAATAACACTTCTCGATTGAAAATGACAATGACTTGCTGTTGCTTGTTCAGTAAGTGAGGCGGATGGTGATTCAGGAATCCATTTAGTGGGTTCAGCGACAAATTGGTTAGAATGATTCAAACTGATAACTTGGGAGTTTATGAATGCTTTTGACCATCACCTGAAAAAGTGATTTGTTCCTAAATCAATCTACATTGAGTGTGTCTGTCTCTGTGTGTGTGTTTGTCTGTCAGTGTCTGTATGTGTGTGTTAGTGTTGGGCGATATGCCTAATTTTCCAATCGCCATATTGTCAGCCTGTGAGACTGCCAGTTCAGGTAAATAATTTAAGGTCACAGGCTTTTATTTGAGGCAGGCTTTTATTAGGGGCAGGCCTGTATTTCGAATTCCATCTATTTGAAAAAAATAATTGTTTTAAATAAAGCGTTTTAAATTAAAAGCGATAGCGCTCCAGAGGACAGATATCATCAGGGGCGCGGGAAGTGGGGGGGTTTCAAAGGATTGCCAATGCAATGCAAATTTTTGTTCATTTTATTCATTTTTAGAATTTATTAATTTATTTGTAATAAACTTTTTAAATGGACCATTAAAAAGTATTATTTATAAGCTGAATTATGTTTTTAAAACCTACATGAGGTCATATTGTGAAGCGGTGTGTGCGTAGAAAGAGCGGTAATATTTCCTCCTTTCTGGAGATCCCGCTCATTTCTGAAGCTCATTCACCGAGCACCGCGCGCTCAACCCAGAACTCCCTTTGTGACATGCTGGATCAAATATAAGCCTATCTGAAATAAATAGTAAGGGCTGCCCCTGACTAAAGTTTTTTTTTTTTCTAGTAGTTCATTTAAGCCGTTGATCACGCTGCGCCTCCGCCTCCATGTCATTGTCTGTTATAGGCTATTTGCTTATTATTTATTAAATCTGGGCAATTTGGTTGATAAAACATAGATTAAAATTAAGATACAATTTATACAAAACTGAATTCAATTTAAAGAAAGGCTTTCAACAAAACAACTTAGCTGAAGACCCCCCGTCTTCTGACATTATGCATCTTATGTGTCCTGTTCACTTTTCAACGTAAATTTAAATAAAAAAATAACATTATAATATTTAAACTGAAACGAATTACGTGTTTTAATGGCTACATATATAGTAGGCTACAGAGAAACGTCATGTCGGAGCGGGATTTGAGCGCACGTCATTTTACCGCTGAGCGGTTCATGAGTGAAGCTCCGCTTTGCTTTGCTCACATGCTCTGTTAAGGTAGGCAGGTTTTTTGCATTAATTTTTATCTCCTGTCGCTGTACAAGCTTGTTTATTGTATATGACTGTGTAAACCTTTTATTTAAAGGTTTAATGTAGGCCACAGTCCATTACATTACGATTGCAAGAAGAATCAATATTGGGAAAAATGTGATTTGTAGTCAAATGTCCCGGGCGTGTATGCTGTTTAAACGAGTGTTCTCACCGATATATATTTGTTGTTCTTTCGTGTTTTATAGACTCGATATAAACACTAATTTTGTTATTTTACTAACCCAACTAATGTGCTTTCTATATTCCACGTGAGGGAAAAAGCTTCCTTCCACTTAAGAAGAGTTGTGTTCCTTTAAGCACTTTTTATTTTAATATGTATCTCTTTACATAAATATAAAAAACCAAAAACAATAATTTCGTTATTTTTCTAACCCAGCTAATTACTCATTACGTGCACTTTTTTCATTCCGTTATGGAGCTATTCAATTTTGATTTTTCATATTGTTTTTTTAAACGTTCGTTCGAGTAGTTCAAATGTCCACTTTTTTTACTCTAAAAATACATTGTCTGCTGATATTTAAGTATTTCACTGCACTTTAACAAGAAATCTTATCTTAACGGCCTATGTGCAATATTTTTTGTTCATTGTTGTGAATTCGTTTGAAATAAAGCTGCTTTTACTTTTTGACTGACTGTTCTGTTCCGATCTATATAGCCTATAATTATAATATAGCAATTTGTTATTGTATTATTATAAGTATAAAATAAATTTACATTTATAAAAAAAAAAAAAATGCTTTAGTCTGATGATGATGCCGTTTTCGCCATGGCTCATGTGAATTTGTGAATGTAGGGCTAGGTTGATCACCTTGCAATTAAATTCTGAAACTAAACGTAGTTTTGTAGTCTTTAAAAAACATTTCTTCACTGAAGGGTAACTCATTTTTAAATTTTAAAAGCGCGTGGTGTTGCACTCGCAGTATGCGGCACACAGCCTGCCAGTGCAACACCACGCGCTTGGATGTTGATGTGAATAAGACGAAGCAGAATAAGTACAATTAATGTGATGATGATGATGATGATGATAATAATAATGATCATAATATTTTTATTTAATAAGGAAAAATATATTTTTAAAATTACATTCATGGGGAGCGAGCCAAATATTGTCTTGAAATCGCCAACAGCTTCAGCTTTCGGCGATCTCTCTGTCTATCGTCGATACACGCTATCGTCACATCCCTAGTGTGTGTGTGTGTGTGCGTCTCTGTGTCTCTGTGTGTGTTTGGTATACACAATAGAAATTTTTACTTTCCCCTCATTACAATTACTACAGACTTCAACCTCAGAATTATTTATGCTCTGGCGCAGTAAATTCAGCAGCTCAGCATTGTGTGACTCTTTTCTTTATATTATGGATTAGCTGCACAAACCAATTTCTTTGTTAAGATCTGTTTTGGTGTACTGGCCACATTCTTCCCATCATCCTCATCATCTTCATCATCATGTACCGTTGTGCACGATGGCCCTCTAGTGGTGTTAATGCATTCTTACAGTGCAATTGTAGCACTGCAGTGCTCAGATTTGTGTTGTATATTAATCTAGAATTTGCTGAAACATTTTGTGTTTGTGTTTTTCAGAGGTCCTGTAAGGTGAGAGACAGACGTGTCGGTTGACAGGAGAGAGACCCCTTGGCAGCCTGGCCACACCCCCCACTCTCCCGTTCCCCATGTATCCAGAATCGACCACAGACTCTCCCGCCCGCCTCTCTCTCAGACAGACAGGCTCCCCGGGCATGGTCTACAGGTCTGTATGCACTCTCTCACACACGCATTCACACCTGCACAGCTGCTCTGAAGGAACCTCTTCATTAGTTTATGCTCATTTGAGTTTTAATTTATTTTTTGACTCCATCGTTGCTGCATAAACCATAAACTCAAGGTCTGGAAAATGTGCAAAAACTGTGTTTGATGAATAACAGTTTATTAGCACTTTTTATATTTTTAAACAAGGAATCTTTTGTTAAATTACACCAAAGGTTTGGGGTTGGTATGATAAAAAAAAAAATTGTCTCTTGTGCTCACCAAGACTGCATTTATTTGATTGTAAATGCAGTAAAACAATGTATAATATAGTTAAAAATTAAAACGACTGTTTTATTATTTTTCAATGTATACATTTTTTTTTTTTTAATCAAATTTATTCCTGAATTTTTTTCAGGATTCTTTGTTGAATAGAAACTTCAAAAGAACAGCATTTGTTTGAAATATAAATTATCTGTGACATTATACATTATACATTTACGTCACTTTTAAGAAATTGTATGCGTCTTTGCTGAATAAAAGCATTTCTTTTTAAAACAAAAACATCTTTCTGACCCCTTACTTTTGAGCAGTAGTGTAAATGTTATGGCTATAAATGACCAAAGGCTTTCAGCGTTGGAGTTGTGTTTTTAATTAGCCTAATAAGTATCCCTGTGTTAGATGATATTTAAACAAACTTCCTGAACTTCATCAGGTTTATTTAAGTACAACAAATTCAAAGAGTTCTACTTGTTTTATTCAAGAGAATTTGCAAGTCACTGCAGCTTCAGACTCTCTCAGAAACTCTGTGTGACTGTGTGTCCTACGCTTTGAGAAGTGACACACAGATATACACAAAACAGATTCACACATGCGTAATGTGTGATTAGCTCAAAGTTTTAGAGAGCAGAGAGTGAGAGTCTGAAAGAGCCATACCTATTAATTTTTAATAACAGGTTTAAAGGGATAGTTCACACAAAAATGAAGATTAGCTCATGATTTACTCTCCCTCAAGTCATGTATATAAGGTGTAGGTTTATATAGGTGTATATGACATTCTTCCTGGCTCTTCCAAGCTTTAAAAAGCATAAATGCACTTTTATAATGGATGGATGCACTTTTATAATGGATAGATGTACTTTTATGATGGATAGATGCACTTTTGTGATGGATGGATGCACTTTTATAATGGATAGATGTACTTTTATGATGGATAGATGCACTTTTGTGATGGATGGATGCACTTTTATGGACTTCAAAACAGAAAAAGCCATTCAATGCCATTATAAAGCTTGGATTAACCAGGGCATGTTTTAATTTAACTGATTGTGTTCGTCTGAAAGAAGAATTTTCACATCATATTCAGGATGAGTAAATCATGGGCTAATTTTCATTTTTGGGCAAACTATCCCTTTAACAGTCATCATGTGAACTACCAAGTCAATGCTTATATTGCCGCTGTACCGATAATCTTATGTCACCAGCCGCATTAGGCATTACAGTGATCATTTTTAGAAAGTTGCATTTGCAACAGTCAAAATCTGCTTCATCCCTGCTGCAGGGTCTGTGTATATGCGATTTATTATGTTCGTCGAGCATACTGAGTGATTTAGGCTGCAGTTCTGCTGGGCTTCCCAGGAGAAAGGGCGAGAGTGGTCAAGTGCTTTGCATAATGCCCAGCAGCCCACTTAATCAGAGCCCTGATTTCATTGCACCATTGCTGGAAACTTCCTGATGAATTTGCTCTGATCTTCCGTGACTCCTAGTGTTTTCATTCCCCTTAGGTTTTGCCAGCTGTTCTGTTTTTGAACAGCAGGTGGCGCTGCAAGTCTGTTTCCACCTCAAGTGTAATTTCAAGCATTCATTAAACTTTAAAGCTGCAGTCTTTTTGACGTTTCTTAGCTGGAAATGTTTTTGACCACACAAAATCAGAATTCTGAATTGAGTGTGTTCTGTCTTTTTCTTTGCCGATTATTAAGATTTTTTTTTAATAGTTTTTACTTTGCAATAATCATTCAATTGTATAAAACCTAATGTTTACTAGCTAGAAAAAAAGTACTGTAAAATCAGCAGAATGTTTACAAACAATGTTTACATTTGCAAGGCAAAAAAACGCATCTATATGATTAGTGACCATGTTAAATGTGACAGAAATGGGATTTTTATGGCTAACTGTATGCAAACATACTTATAAACAGATACAGACCACTTTTAGAAAATGGAGCAAATATATTGATTACTCATGTTGCACTATTAGACTATTGAATTTCCCCCTACATTTAAGACCAAAACATTAGGACTTTTTAGTGGGGATGCACCGGTTGGATTTTTTTGGGGCCCATACCGATTTAACAAACAATTATTGGCCGATTCCGATACAGATATTTGTCACTTCTCCTTATTTGAAATTTTGTCATTCAAATTGAGTGTTTTGATCATGTTTTAAATCAGAAAAGTAAAAAAAAACACATTAACTTAAAGTTTATTGCTGCATTTATCAAGTCATTTCTAATGAACATAGACTACAGCCAACATAAATACAACAGAAAAAAGATGCATATGAAATAAACAGAGCTTTTTAGGTAAACAAATGTTAAATAACACTGCATATTCTTCACTGTATAAATTAAATGTGTTTTATTATTATTACATTGAGACGTAGCTAAATTCTACTGCACAACATTAATATATTTCTGTCACAATTACTTTGTTAAACTGAACTTTTATTTTGAACTTTTTATTTTTATTTTATTTGGTTTGCCGTGTGTGTTAATGATGTATGACGATAGATTTTGTCGAATGAAACTTTAATATGCTCATGAAGTGACTGGAGATGAGGTTCATGCATTCATGTCCTCATATATTGAGGCGGCAGAAGCTGAAAAACTGTGTGTGTGTGTGTGTGTGTGTGTGTGTGTGTGTGTGTGTGTGTGTGTGTGTGTGTGTGTGTGTGTGTGTGTGTGTGTGTGTGTGTGTGTGTGTGTGTGTGTGTGTGTGTGTGTGTGTGTGTGTGTGTGTGTGTGTGTGTGTGTGTGTGTGTGTGTGTGTGTGTGAGGTAAATGAAACCGCACTTCTGCACCATTAATTTACATAGAGACACACAGAAACATGCAGGATTCATATTTAACCCTTGTGCATTGTTCAAATTCACTATCCTTTCATTATGTTCATGGATGAAAACATCCACTAAATTAAACTAAACTAAATTTAAAAATGTATGTATATTTTTTAGCATAAATATATTAATCAACCTCAGTCCTGATCAAAACTACTAATTTTTTTTTTTTTTTTTTAAATCTGGTTTTTAACTCTTTAATTGCCAAGTTCATAAATGATGTCACTAATTTGGGGAAAAAACACACAAAATTACTAATTTTCAATATAAAATGTGATTATGGACTGGATTTTTTTTTTTTTTTTACCTTTTATCACATTCTTGGACATGTTAAAGATTAGAAACAACTTTGGCTTTGATGCATTGTTAGTTTTTGTGCAGCATCAGATTTGAACTTTTTCTCCCTCATTTACTGTTCGTGGCTGTTTTTGCCCCATTGACTTAGCCTGACAAGCCAGACCCACATCAAGATGTTGGGTCTGGGAACTCACCAGTGGCAGGGCTCAATCTGAGGGGCGGGACAAACGGTTGTCTTTCAAATTCCCTCTGTACGCAATTGGATAGCGCTACAACCAACCAGAGAGCAACGCGAAGCAGAGGTAGTTGATGGATTCAACTTTTGCCGTATCCGATCGGCATTACTCCGAACACATCTTCCTTTCTTAAGAATGACTTCAGTGCCGTTCTTTTCTCAAAGAAAAGATGTACTCCAAGTCTTCCAGAGTCATGGCCAAAGCTGATTCGAAAGTCTGCCGTTCGCCAACTTCTTTGTTTACGAGTAGCACGCGGAACCCACGCAACTCTTTGTTAAGCCCGCCCGACTCTACACACGCTGTGATTGGCCTGACCAGAGTTTGTTTTTTTCCAGCTCGCAGGTCTACTGAGAGTCGCTAGACTACACTCGCGGCAAAATCTTTTTCTGCCGCTAGGGTGTCTAGATTTCTACTTTACCGTTGACTTCCATTATAACCAAATTTTTTGATTGCAAAGCCTTCTATTGCAAAATGATTGCATAATATTTTTTCCCCAAATCAGTGACATAATTTATGAACTTTGAAAGTTGAAATCCTGATTTAAAAAAAAAAAAAAAAAAAGTTTAGTAGTTTTGATCAGGATAGATTATTAATAGATTTATGCAAAGAAAATTGAATTAAAAAAAAAAAAAAAATGTATACATTGTTAAAGCAGTTTAATTTAATGGATGTTTTCAACCACTAACATAACGAAAGGGTAGTGAATTTGCCCACAGTGTACTGTTGAGTTTTTGAAAAATGTCAAAGCATTTTCCCAAAATATGTCAAAATAAGATTTGTCACCAAAAATCATTCCATTTGCTGAAACACAGAGAAAGTTATGGCCAAAATTAAGACTCAAAAACAGCCCATAGTGGATGAAAACGTCCCCAACAGCACATAAGGGTTAAACATCTTTTTGCAGCTTTAAGTTGATTTAAGTTTACTGACCTACGTTTTATTTATTCATCAAAACTTTCCGCGTTATGCAGTAAATTCTGTTTTTATGACTGGATTCTGTCTGCGATTTATAAATCCTTATGAAAGTTGTGTAGTTAAGAGTAGTGAGCGCATAATTTTTTTGATTAACAAATTCACAAATCATAAACATTCACCATGATTTACTGTAGTAACACCACATGGTATAGTGGAAGAAATTGTAAAATGTTTTTTTGTTGTTGTTGTCAATATTCATCTCCGGGTTCGTACAACCTTTTGAAATTGAAATGCACGCACTTTTCAAGGGTTTTCAAGAGCTTCGCACTTCTTCCAGCACTTCAAAGCTCTAAATATTACCAAATTTTAATGTTATTTTTAATGTGAAGTTTTGTAAACCTAAAAGTTTAAAGGTGTAAACCACTTTGTGGCAAACAAGCACTTTTATTTTAAAAGATATGAAATGACCACTATAACCAGTAGATGGCGACATAGGAGCATTTACTGACTCCTATGCCATTTCCACTCCCGCCTAATATATGGACAAAAGTAGGAAGTCACAACGTCTCATGAAAAATTTGCAGATGTGAAAAATTGTGACTGAATTACCCAGAAACCAAGTAAAGAGCTTCTTTAATAGTCACTGAAGCTGTCGGTCAGTTAAGTGTGAGACTATAAAATAAGTTTATCTGCATATCAATTCATGTTAATCTGCACCCTCAAGTCATCCTAGGTGTATATGACATTCTTCTTTCAGACGAATATAATCAGAGTTATATGAAAAAAGTCCAGGCTAATCCAAGCTTTATAATAGCAGTAATAGTTGCTCTATTTTTGAAGTCCATAAAAAATGCATCTATTCGTCAAATAACTGCTCCACGCGGCTCTGGGGTGTTAATAAAGGCCTTCTGAAGCGAATCGATACGTTTGTGTAAGAAAAATATCCATATTTAAAACTTTATAAAGTAACGTTTCGGCCGACCGCCTTCCGTGTTCAATTTATGGAAAAAGTGTTAAAAGGTCCTCTGCCAATCGAAAGACTTAATGCAACCAGGTACGCTCGTCATGACGTCACGTCCGCATCTCGAGTTTCACTTTCAACACTTTTCCACAGAAGGCGATCGGCCGAAACTTTACTTTATAAAGTTTTAAATCTGGATTTTTTTTCTTACACAAACGCATCGATACGCTTTACATCCCAGAGCCGCGTGGAGCACGTTATTCGATGGACAGGTGCATTTTTTTATGGACTCCAAGAACAGAGCAACTATTACTGCCATTATAAAGCTTGGATTAGCCAGAACATTTTTTAATATAACTCTGATTATATTCGTCTGAGAGAAGAATGTCATATACACCTAGGATGACTTGAGGGTGAGCAAATCATGGGATAATTTTCATTTTTGGGTGAACTATCCCTTTAAGTAGGAGGGGAAAAAATCGATTTAAATCGTAAATTGAATTTTTTTGTGAAAAAAAAATGGGGTATATAAATTTTTTGGGGCCATATCGCCCAGCCCTACTTCACGCAGCTCATTAATAAACCCTCGGTTTGTTATATCTGCCTTTTTCATACTGTAGCCGATATGCCAATAAATATTGGGGGCCGATACATCAGTGCATCTCAACTTTTTAGGCTTAAATATAGGGGGAAATTCAATAATGGATTTTGGATTTATCTTTTAAATGTCAGGTAAATAGCATTGCGTTTTAATGTTGTCTGGCCATTCTTTCATTTCATCGTTTTCTTTGGCTGTTCTTCTCTATTATTTCTTTCTTTAATCACTTAGTCATCAGTGTTGAATCCATTTCTCTGAGCTCACGTTCATAGGTCACTGCTAAAGCGGATACTGCACTTGCGTAGATGTGCACGTGCGTGTGTTTGTTTAATGCCCTCTCACTGTTCTTTCCCCTTTTGCCTGTAAGACTAAGCTTTCTTTTCGGTCTTGTCTATCTCTCTCTCTCTCTCTCTCTCTCTCTTTCATGCTGCCCTCAGTGCGAGATACGGGAGCCCAAAACGGCAGCTGCAGTTTTACAGGTACCTCTTTGTTTGCTGATTAATTAGCCATGGCCATCTGATACTGCATTCGTTTTCATCTGTTTTGGAAAGCACTTTCAAGTCATGGGTTCATTCTTAGTTTATCTGACGCCGGTGTGATTATGTCATTATTTCTGAAAGCGAAGGGAATTATGTTCATAGTACACGTGATTACCATGTTATTTGCTTGTATTGGTTAACAGCGGATAAATAATAAATGCGACATGTATTGTAGAATTACAATGAGATGAATTGAGACTAACTGGTGCTTAATGTTGTTGTATAACTTGTAAAAAGGGGTAGTTTACGTACAGTGGGAACATCTAATCTCACTTGTAATCTGGGCATGTTGTATACCGGTCTACAGTGCAGTGGTGTGTGTCAGAATAAGGCTCGCGAAACGTCCCTAACACTAAGCTCTTAGATTTAATTTCACTCCATGTAGAATTAAAACAGTGTTGCAGGTAAGTCATGGAGTTCAGGTTTCCTTGGCTGTGGAACACTTCTGAAACTCAAAGCATGACAAACACGAGCCCAGAGAAGCAGTGAATGTTCAGTAATCTCATATGAGGAATCGTATTTCATCCCAAATTCACACTTGGTTAGATATGTAAGCTGGTGCGTGTTTTTAAATCCTGGCTTTCCCAATACTCGTAGAGTGTGGTCATTTATTCTGTACAGGCAGTGTTATTTGGTTAAAGATGCAATATTTCAAATGATTTCAGTAAAATATCCAAAACCCACTAGGCCGGTGTTATATATTTTGTTCAGTTGAGTACTTACAATATCCCAAATTTTTCCAGCTATTTGTAAATCGTGAGAAATTGCTATTTTACCCGCGTAACCGGACGTGTGAGGGCGTGGCCTGTTGATGACATCATATCTGCGTTCCCCTCGGTTTCTGGTTTTATTCTGCAGAACCGCTTTCCTCTCACTGCAGTGTGAACAAGTGTCACAGCAGCCGGCGAGAGAACGCACAGAGTAACGGCATCCCATCATCAACACACTCAGATGTGTGTAATATGATCAACAGAGCTGCATTACCTCACACTCATGAGCGGAGGAGCGGAAGTGGCGACTGTGGCATAATAAAAGTCCCGCTGCTCGCGAGGCGTGTGTTGCGTTCATCTTATTAACAATCACTCCAGCGGTTCCTCAGCTCCACAACACTCGGTCCTGCTCTGCTTCAGACTACAGTAACGCTAATAATCACATCAACATGATTTCTGCCCGAGTCCTATCCCGATTCTTTCCCACCAGCTGTGAGCTGAAGACCACATGTCCCAAGATTCTGCGCTCAAACGTGACATCATCAAACTACGCCTTTGTTTTGAACAGGCGACCTCTAGCGGATGGAAAAGTTACATAGTGCAGCTTTTTAAATCAATTCTTCGGTTCAAAAATGAGCATTTTTTTTTTTAAAGTTGAACATGTTCTGTGAATTAACTTTAAGATTATTTTTTTTAAATATGTCAGCAATATTTATAACTAGATGTTTTTAAATGTAATTTGTTTGCAAAAAATGAAAACTGGTTAAAGCAAATAATTTATTAGTTTATTGTTATAATAAAATAACAAAAGCTGAAATCATTCATCTTTCCATAATGCACTCCAACCAATTTGAATGAATTTTTCCTAGTAGTTCTCGCAATTTTGCAAAACCTAATGTTAACTAGCAAGAAAAGCAGAATTTACAACAGTGTTCAATACTACACAGAATACCAAATGTTTGTTTGCAAGGCATACAAGCACATTTACATCATTAGCGAACATGTTATATGGTGACATACATCGATATAGATCGATGTGTCGATTCAATGTGTAAAAAATCGATGCCATTTATAAATTACATTTTTCACACTCGAAATTTTCATGCAGTGTCAGATTATCGCCAATGTGTGCATTCTCGTTTAAACCATCTTTTAGAGCTCATGAAAGACGCTCTGGAGTCAGGACAGTTGCTGTCGCCATCTGATTGGGTGTGGAATCGTCACTAAACTTTATAGCGTGCACACACAGATTGCCCCATCGCAAACAGCGCACAAATAGGCCACTGATTTGAGTCTTCTTTTACTTATTTTTGTGCTTCAATAGATAAAGGTCTATGATTTTGCATAAAATGACTTTGCTAGGGTTTATTGCTGTTTCTAAATCATGTTACTTTCTCCCGGGTGTCCGTTAGATCACAACACTGGAGTAGAGAGCACTAATAAACCCAATAAACTGGGATGCACACTGCTATGTATTGGAGTCTTTTACTGTAATACTTTTGCACAATAAAAGAATATAAATAGTCTATCTTGTTCTGTCCTATTGTTGTTGCCTCATTAAAAAGCTGGATCATTTCACACTAAATTAGTTTGCATGCAAGAAACTATTGCAAAACTACGTAGGGAGGAGCATGTATACATCAAGCCTTTATGACATCTGAACGAGTGAGAGATGCACGATGATGGAGTAGATTTTTTTGGATGTTGCATATGCAGCATCCTCCCTGCTGATGGCACAAGCTCACCTGAAAGCAACGGTTTTATGCAGCAGCTGCTTTTAGCGGTCAGATTGAGCGCATCCCTTTTACCCTCATCTGCAGTGCACTTTTCTTCCTGTTTTAGTGAGGGATCATATTTTTATGGGTCTGATGGGTTCTTAAAACCCCTGACTCCGAAGCTCTGAGGATAATGAGCACTCTATTGAATTTTGATTTCACAGCCTTGCACATTTTTGTCCTTTTAAGCTCAAAGTCTTTTAACGTCGCATCGCCCAGATGCACTTGACAGAAATCGATCACCATGTTCACCCTAACACACACATGGTAAAGGAACGTTACCTCATTTCAGTCATTATTGTAGTGTGTTAATGGTTACTTGTTTGTAGGTTTTAATTGTGTTGTGATCTTATGTTTTATTTCTTTTGCTCTTTGAATGTGTATAGCACTCAATTAATGCACACAGTACTGTATGAGGATAATAGTGTGACTAGATCTGAGAAGTGAGATTGCATAAGTAAACTGGCTGTAACCGTGTGCTCTGTGGGATTTACCGCAGTCCTCCCTTTTAAATGGCACACCCCTCATTGCAGCACACACTGGAATAATGCAGTGACTTCAATGCAGTGTTTTGAGGTCTGACAAATACCAGTTTAAAGGTACACTACATAAGAGAGGGATCTTAAACTAAGAATGAGCCGTTTTTAGCAGCATTTATTAATCTAGGTTAATGTTCATTTCTAAATATAATTCAATCAATCAATTCAATCAATTCACTTTATTGTCACACAGCTATATACACAAGTGCAACAGCAGGTGAAATTCTTGGTGCAGTTCCGAGCAACATAGCAGTCACGACATGACATGTACAACATTTAAGCAACAACAGATTACACATCTGATGCGCCCACAATTACTCACAGCACAGTAAACTCTACAATAAACAATAAATAATTTACACAATGTGAGTGTAGTTCTCACAGCTTTAGCCAATATACACATACTTACAATATACATATACTTTAAACAATATACACTAAACATACATTAAACAGTATACATTAAGCTATAATAATAATAATAATATACAATGTACAGTATACATTATTATTCACAGTAGAGATCCAATTATGTACAATAGGTGCTATATGATAAATGATAAATAATAAATGATACATAAATGTGTATATAATGTGTGTGTATCTACAGTGGGTTGTGCGGAGTGATATTCTGTCCAGTGTGTGTTATGATCCTGATGGATCAGGAGTTAAGTAGTCTGATTGCTTGTGGGAAGAAGCTGTTCTGAAGTCGGCTGGTGCGTGTTCTGATGCTGCGGTACCGTCTGCCTGATGGCAGCAGTGAGAGCAGCCCATGGTTCGGGTGGCTAGAGTCTCTGATGATCCTCTGAGCTCTCTTCACACACCGCCTGGCGTAAATGTCCTGGAGGGAGGGAAGCTCACCTCCGATGATGCAGCTGGCCGTGCGCACTACCCTTAGCAGGGCCTTGCGGCTGCGGGCGGTACTGTTGCCGTACCAGGTGGTGATGCAGCCAGTCAGCAGGCTCTCGATGGTGCTGCTGTAGAAGCGTGTGAGGATGTGGCGGTTCATTCCAAACCTCCTCAGCCGTCGCAGGAAGAAAAGGCGCTGATGAGCCTTCTTCACAACGGCCTCGGAGTGGACGGACCATGAGAGTTCCTCTGTGATGTGGACACCGAGGAACTTGAAGCTGCTGACTCTCATTCATTATTAGTTGATGTTCATTTATACACCTTGAAATGCTAAAAATACATTTATATATGTCCAAATTAACTATTTGTTTTTAGTTAACTAAGGGTGGGTTGCACCAACAAGGATTAATCTTAAATCTAGATTAAATCAAGGTTTATCTAATACTTCTGTTGCACCAAACTTTAAACCTTAAACATAAGCAGGTTTACATTTAGGGTGCTCTCACACCGGCCTCATTTAGTTTGGTTGAATCGTACTAGAGTTGGTTTTCCCCTTTGGTGCGGTTCGTTTGGTCAGGTGTGAAAGCAACAATCGCACTCGGGTGCGCACCAAAAGCGGACCGAACAAGTGAACCGAGAGCTCCTTGAAAAGGTGGTCTCGGGATGCTTTCAAACGAACTCTGGAGTGGTTCGTTTGTGGTGAGAACGTGATCCGACCTCGAACAGACCCAACTGCAAAAAGCACTGATCATTTTTGGGCTGAACCAGATGCTGTAGTCAGCTGCACTGTGCATTATGGGATGAGGCAGTGTTTGTTGACAGTTTGCACTTTAGCATGGCAGCTTTCACAAGCTCACAAGAACAGTGCGATCTCCGCTTGAAGTGACGAGCGATGCGTGCTCACCGTTTGCAGTGCATTAGAGCGTTGTTTTCAAGCCGCATCCACGCTTCATTATAGAAATGTATTGTTTGCATATTGTGGTGTATACAAACAATGTAATAGATTATGGCCAGGGTCAAAACCAGCCCGTGCAGTCGCAGTTTATGAAGTACGCCATGGCCAATGAGGGATGTGGATGTTGTCATGTGACTGCATTTTGTTTCCTTTCAACTGGTTCGGACCAAAGCAATCAGTGTGGTGTGAAAAGGAACCAAAAAAGCTGCAAAATGCTACAATGTATAATTGTTTGCCCTTGATTTGGACCAAATGAACCGAACTAGAGATGTGAAAGCACCCTTAAACCAACATTTTGATCCTGGATTTAATTAATATTTAAAATAGATTAACTTTGATCTTGTTGCTCCATAACTTTAAACTCAGATTTAAATCTTACACGTGAGGAGGATAAAATAAAGGGCACTTACAATTGAACTGTGCAGATGATTGAACAGAGATAGAAACAGTGGGAGTGTCATCAGGTCTCAGGGGTGTTTATTATTTAAAAAAAAGAAAAATAAAGCGGAGTGTGAGGGTCGTGGCGGCCCGTGAGTTTACGCCTGCGATCCGTCACTCATCTCGGTGTCTGACAAACAAAAGAAGAGAGGAGTATATTTAGCATTGATGGCAGCGGTGAAGATGAGGTGAGCGCCAGTGATCACGACCGCCCCTCGCGTTTCTCATGCCCGCTCCACTCGATCAAACAGACAAGGCGGCGCTTTCGGGAGTGGAGATAGTCACTCCGCCAATCATGACAGTTGCTTGTCATAAGTTACACTGCCACAATATTATCCATTAATTGGTAGCTACTATAAATATATTTCCAGGCTTATGAAATCCGCACGCGCAGTGTTTTCATTGCCTGCTTGATCAGTAACGGTCTCTCTACGTAACGCTTTCTAAAGACACCTGACATTTATTTTTTTACTTTAAGTTTATTTACTTTATTGGCAAGAGCTACTTATGTCAGAGAGAGAGTTTCTGGTGGTCAATAAATAATGAAATTGAATATTAGTATTGTTACTGTCAATAGCGAATTTATCATAAATGGAGGTTTTAATCACAGGTTAAATTCTAATCCCTGATTTGTTAATCTGGGTTTAAAATTAAGTGGTGCAACAACTCGATTTAAAATAAAGCCTAGATCAACAAATCCTAGATTAGCTCTAAACCGAGTTTAATTTAATCCTTGTTGGTGCAACCCACCCTAAATGTTATGTTAACATATAGAAGCTTTCTATAAAGCCTTTAATAAAACAAAACACTGCAATCTGAGCATTGCACTACCTCTCTGGAAACATAAAGTCCAGGTAAGTCAATGCAAAGGCAATACTGCAGTTCTAGTAATGATGTACGTTGGCATATATCTGCATATAATGTGGAAGACCCGTTTAGTTAAGGAGTCAGTATTCTAGCTCTTTGTGAGTATTGAATCCGCTGATTTCCGGTAAGGGAGCTTCATTGATTTTCAGGATGAATTTTTTAACATTGGTTGTTGAACTTCTCTTTCCCTTTAGGCCATTAAAGATGGATGTGCAAGTGTCGTTTCATGTGTAGGGGTCAGAGTTTAAGTGTCTAAAGGCTTTCATATGTGTGTGTTTGATGGTCGTTTTACTTTTTGTAGAAAATGTTTTTTTGGTCTGCTATTCTGCTACTGTGTGTTATACTCTACTTAAGAGATTTGGTATCTTGACACCATTTTTGACACCAATTTCATCATTCAAATGAGTCGCTGGAGAGCCATTTGATGTTTTTTTTAATGTTTCTTATAAGGGTGTTACCGTACACAAAACTGACGGTTTTGTACGTACTTTGGTTTTGAAGTCACGGGTACAGCAGGGAAGAATAAACTAAATATAAAATTGCTTTTTTTATTTTTTATTTAACATTGATTTACTGAACAAATTGTCCTTAAATTATTTCAATTATAACTAAACGATTCGAGCTCTGCTAATGCTGTAAACTAGGAGCCCTTACTTGCACATTACTATAATATTAAAGGTTAACAACAGAGCCCAAACTATTAGCCTAGATTCAGTTGATGTTTATGTTAGATATAATAATCAACACTCAAATATAGGGATATAATGATTCACTCAACTCACGATGCGATACGAATCACGATATGATTTTCTCACACTTTTTTTTTTTTTTTAACAAAATGAAATTTAAGACAAATTATAAATGTTGGACGTTTGATTTCTGTGCCAAAAATACTCCTTCCGTTTTTTTCGAGTATGGGTCTATCTGACGTCAGCAAGGGCCGAATGTCCTTGTACGGGCCGTACGGGCTATTCTCATGGAAGGGCGTGCACGCGACTAGATGGAGAGAGCAAGCGTTCGCCCATTAACGCGCTCTGCTCGGCCTTAGTGAAGTCATCGGCTGCGCGCTGCAGTCACAGGACTTCGCGAAATCAACAATGTCACTAAAGATGTGTGTTTTTGGCTGTCAGGGCAAGACAACTCTGTTCAGCTTCCCAAAGAACACAGCGTTAAGGGGACAGTGGATGGAGTTTGTTTCCTGGAGCAGCAACGGAGTTGTGCAAGTGTTTCTGTTTGTTCCCTGAATTTCGGTGACGATGGTTTATAAACAAGGTACAGTTCAACTCTGGATTTGTAGCTCGTCTAATGCTGAAAGATGGAGCAATCCCAGCGATTTAAGGTTCATGGTCGTGTGTTGGAAGCAGGCGGTGAGTTAAACTGCTTCAAATGTCTTTGTGTTGTTAGCTATCGACACGTTCATTCAAATGCGCAACTATTCCATTGTTTTTCTATGTAAACACGCACTAGTCTGACGTGCAAAACCGTTCCACTTGCTACTGCTAACATTAAATCGCATACAATAGTCCATAAACCAAATTGTCCTCATAAACCATGAGTAAACACACACGAATGTTGTAGAACTTGCGCATAAGCCGCTAAGCAAGTATATAAGTTACAGTAACAGTACATACCATAGAGATGTCCTGCTGTAGTCGTTGTTGCTGCTTCTCCTGTTCAATTTCAGCCTCCAGATCTGATTCTGATCATATATGTATGACTAGATCTTATCTCTATGGTTTATTTAGGATGATGTTTTTTCCACGTTTAAGGATATCACCGCTTTCAGACGCTCTCAACGCAATAGCTGCGTGCACTCGTAATTTTTTAGCTCCGCCCACCCGATACGCCCCCAGCTGCTCTGGGTTTTTTGGGGAAAAACTCAGTACAGCCTATCTGTCTTTTATAAATATAACAAATTTAAACACACTTCGGAGATATGAAGGATGCAATACTACTCTATTGGTACTCAAGATTGACATGAGATTGACTGAAACTGAGTGTTTAACCCCCCCTTTTAAATATACATTTTATGTCAAATAACTCAATTGAAACTTTAAAACAAATCCTCAAAAAGTCCCTTCAAGGGGATCTTCCAATGTTTTTTTTTTCTTGGTAGGAGGGTGTTTCAGCTTCTTAACCCTTGTCCTGTACTGAGGAAGAGCAGAAATAAAAAGACAACGGTGACAGGGGTGAATACATTGTTATAAAGGCAAGATTTTAATTATAAATTGTATCATTACATTTACACAATTTTAGAGTACACATTTAGAGAAAGAGATGGTAAAATATATACAACAGCACAGGGTTCTCCTTCAGTCTGTGAATACATCTCGCGCTGGTTTATTTCTTCATGAGGAAGAGCCTTGTATCTTTCCTGTGAACACACTGATGCACCTTGTGATCTCCCACCGCGAGTGGGGCTGCAAATCCACTGGTCAGTGTGGTTTGGCCTATTGTCTTTTTTTTTATACAGACGGATGTGACTGGAGCCTCTCACTCTGGTGATTATTAGTCTTCGGAAAGTCAAAATGCCGCCACACCTCCAATTTGAATGAGTCAACGTAAACTGCGTGCTTGCCGTCACAATGCTTCCGTTTGACGGCGCGTGTACACGGGTGCTCTCACGCTCCACTTCCATATGAATGAACTGAAAACATTGGCTGATTTCCGCGCTTAATACAAGCTGACTGTTAACGGTTAAAGATTTCATTCGGTACACATGTGCACCGTACCGGAAGTCCTGTACTGAAGTGGTTCGGTACAAATACGTGCACCATTAAGGCCCTTTCACACTGGACGCGTAACGAAAAAGCGAAGCGGAAAAACTAATATTTTGTGTGCGAATATGGGGTGTGGTTTATATATTTACTTTGCTAACTATGCAATCAGTCGTGTTGATCGTTGTGTGCCTTGCCGTGACCAATGACGTGTGATAAGAAGCGTTACACTTTCGTCGCCCACATACTCGTCTGAGAAGCTACGTGACGTCTGCACGTGTCGTCTTAATTTTGCCAGTTATCACCCAAAAAAAAAAACCCCATCAATGTTCGAAGTTGACGTGATTCCAGTAAGCTCTGTGTTTTAACAATTTGCTAGTGAGGAGGACTGATTATGGATAGCCTTTGTGTTTTTTTACATATTTTAGTGTACATCAATAAAACTATACAGATAGTAAACATAGATAAAATGCCCATTTAAAAAGGTGTGTTAAAATCAGCCAGAAGCTAACCCAGGGATGTGGTGATATTACACTGACCTATATTTTTGTGTTAGTAAGTTTTACCTAATAAATGGTTTACATGAATACTATTTTTTTTTTTACGAGATATGTCGTTTTAATGACATTTTCTGTAATAACGAGATATTATGTCGTTAAAACAACATTTTCTCCTAATAAGGACATGTGTTGTAGCCTATATTGATAAGTAAAAGTAAAAGTAGACCGTTTATAATTATGTCTTGCACTTAGCTATATGGCTAAAATTGACGGAGTATTGGGAGTTGTTTCCGTTGTCATTAAAGGGTCATGAAACCCTAAACCAAATTTTCTGAGAAAAAATGCGCCGGCGATTTCGTCAGACAGAGGGTTAAATTGATCAAGTGACAGTATACATTTATAATCAGGGCTCTGAACCGGTTCAAGGAACGAAAACGAAAACCGGAAACGAACGAAATTTTAAGAGGAACAAAAACGGAAACGAAATCAAAATCAATTTGAATCGTTCTGAACAGAAACGTTAATTTGAAATGACCATTAACCGGTTAATAACGTTATTTTATCGTTCTCTTTAATATTTTAATTTGGCAGTGACCAATCATGAAATGAGTAGTACAGCATGTGACGTTGACGGATCAAGCGTGAGTGAAATGCCCGCGCACCATCATCTATGAATCTACCGGTAACGCAAGTCAGTGTGAGCGCGCATTTTCATGCCTCAAGTACATTTCTTTCCCCGCTGAGGTCTACAATGAATGTGCAGGTATTGGAGGACATTCTTTTCGAACGTTTAAATAAGCAGTACGGACTTTAAGCTCAAATAGACTGATTTAGGATAGTTTATGGATTCCGTTTAAGCCTATCCAAGTAGGCTATAGCATCTATCAAACATTTTTCCTATAGTCTTTCACATTGCCAATACAGGACAGGTCAATGTTTTCTATATAGACGGTTGATGCTTCGTATTAAATGGTATGTTATATTGCATTAAATGCAAGCTTTATTAGCTGACTGAATTTGATTATGTGATGCAAGAACGTGTTGCGCAGTGTTTGCTTTGAAATTAGCAGTTGACGGTGCATTAAAAGAGCAATGGTTATCCAGTTTATTTATTCTTTATTCATGCATTTTTTAAAACAAGTCGTGTTGAAAAAAAGTTATGTACAAAGAATGTTATCACTCTTCTGAAAATAATTCGGCATTAGAGGCCACTTTCGATTGTCTAACGCTCCATTAAAACAGGTCCGCTGTTTATGCCTTGTAATTAATGCATGTATTTCTGGTTTTAAAAATGTTATTAAATAAATATTCAAGTTTAATTACCATGTGTTATATTATTATTGAGTGAAAATAAGTCTATTTATACATATTTGTTTAAAATTTATACATATTTGTTTAAAGTATAGGCTTAATTAAAATAACGTTATTAACCGGTATTTTTTCATATCAAACCGTTTTCGGAACAGTAATGTTTATTGAGGAACGCAAAAACCGAAACGCTATAATATCGATTCTGTTTGGAGTGAACCGATTGATATTTTTTTCCGTTTTTAAGCCCTGTTTATAATGTAGCAAAAGCTTTATATTTAAGATAAATAAAGATATAAAGCTTTTGCAATGTTACAAATGTGCTGTCACTTCATCAATTTAATGCGTCCTTGCTGAATAATTGTATTAATTTTCTCCTTTACCCAAAAAAAATTAATTCTGTTCTTTTTAGGGCTGTCACTATTGTGAAAAAAATATTTTCAATTTTGAGACATAAGTGTTCATTGAATCGATTGTAAAATAGATTTTAAATGACGTTTTCATTTTCAACGCCAAATAGGCCAATCCACGGACAACTAACGGTTATTAATCATTAGGATGAAGAGGGCGCGGCTTGAGACACACAGTCAATATTTCTTTTGATTTATTGGTATGAAGTTTCGTGCACAATGACAAACAGGAGTGCAACATTCTCGACAAACATTAAGCAGAGTAGACTAAAAATTAACGCAAAAAAAAAAAACTGCCTACCTTCCCAGAGTATGGGAGCGACATGATATTTCTCTGTACTGTTAGCCTACTATACTTGTTGTAGCCATTAAAACATGTATTTAGTTTTATATGTTTAAATATCATAATGTTATTTTTAACATTAGAACAGGACACATAAGATAGCCTATGTCAGGAGTCATGGGGGTCAGAAATGACCACTTAATTTGTTGAAAGCCTTTCTTTAAAGTGAATTTCGTCTTATATAAATTGTATCTTAATTTTAATCAATTGTTTTATCAACCAATTGCCTTGATTTAATAAATAATAAGCAAATATAGCAGACAATGACACGAGCCGCTGGCGCCGCATGAACAACGGCTTAAATGAACAAATAGCCTACTTGAGAAAAACCTTAGTTGGGGGCAGCCCTATAGTCATTTTATAGGCCTATATTCGAAGGGCATTCTGGGTTGAGCTCGTGGTGCTGAGTGGAATGAGCTTAAGAAATTAACGGAATCTTCAGAAAGGCGCTCTCAATCTGGAGGAAATATTACCGCTCTACGCATTCTCTATACGCACACCGCAACGGTCACCTATATGAACTCATGTATGTTTTAAAAACATCATTCAACATATAAATAATAGGCATACCTTTTAATGGGCACTTAAAGTCTACAAATAAATTACTAAATGCAAAAAATGTATAAATAAACAAAAAATTGCATTGCATTTGCAATCCTGTGAATCCACTTCGCCCGCCCCTGACGCCGGCCTATTGCACTTTTGGAATTCGTTATTTTCTTATTCTGCCTGTTTGTGAGTTGTTACATCTATCTTTTTTATTTGATTAACTCGTTTAAAAATAATAGTGTACATGCATGGGCGTAGATTACGCGTGGGATGGGGGGGACATGTCCCTCGCACTTTTAATAAAACGTACATTCGTCCCCCACACTTTTACCGGTCGCACTGGTCCTAGTCGACCCGCTCCGTGCGGGATTCGAACCGGCGTCTAGTCGCACCGCTCTTACTGGCCTACGTCTGTTACACAAGCAAGTTTGTTTTCGTAGAAGCCAACGTAAATAAATCTAGATTTAAATTCAAAGACACAAATAATCTATACATGACCTGTCATTTTATTCGTATCCAAAAATTAGGCGATATGAACACTATGGAGTCTCGTGCAACACTCCAATTCATACTCGAAGCCATAGGGGGCGCTCTCAAAGAAAAAACAAAACCGATTCGTAGAAGTAAAACCCTGTCACGTTCCAAAGGCGTTCAGCGCTGTAGCAGCAGCTGAATAAAACGAATCGCTATGACTGATGAAACATGACAACAAACACGATTGCGACAATATATGGTTTGTGTTTTTCCAGCCATCTCAAGGTATTTATTGACAATAAAGAATATGAATAATGCAGTGCTAACTGACAGCCTTTTTAATGTTTAATATCTTCTGCTTGCCAAGGCTGCATTTATTTAATGACAAATACAGTTAAAACATTAATATTGCGAAATATATTCACATATATATATTCACAGATGTTTTAATTTGTAATGATATAGTAAAGTGTAATTTATTCCTGTGATCAAAGTTGAATTTTCAGCATCATTACTCCAGTCTTCAGTATCACATGATCCTTCTGAAATCATTCTAATATGATCATTTGATGAAAAGGAAACATTTATGATTATAATCATTGTTGAAAACAGCTGTGGAAACTGATGCATTTTATTTTTCAGGATTCTTTAATGAATAGAAAGTTAAATGAACAGCATTTATTTGCATTGAATAAAGCATGTATACATCTTTTGTTATATTATAAATGCCACTTGATCAATTTAATGCATGTTTGATTAATAAAAAGATTAATTTCTCTCTTTTTTTAAAATCTTACCACAAATGTTTGAATAGTTTCATGATTTCCACAAAAATGGAGCAGCACAACTGTTTTCAACATTGATACTAATCATAAATGTTTCTTGAGCATCAAATGAACATATTAGAATGATTTCTGAAAGATCATGTGACACTGTAGACTGGAGTAATGATGATAAATTCAGCTTTGATCACAGGAATACATTACAAAGATTTTTTTATTTTATTTTTTGTGTTTGTAGTAGCCTACATAAAGCAATCATAAAATTGGCATAACATATAGGGAAAACATTATAGATATTAGTGGTTATTGTTCAGCAGTGTATTTGATATCTTACCGAATTAAAAGCAAGAGATGAGATCAATTAAATCTGTCAATTAGACAAAGGTCAGAAAAAAAAAAGTATTACACCTGACATTTCGGTCCCCCTCACTTCTGAAAAGATGTCTACGCCCCTGTGTACATATTTGGTTAAAATTGATTCCCTATTTTCGTTTTCGAAACTTGTGTTGGTCCGATCCGATGTGCAATCGATTTTCAAACGTAAAGTGACAGCCCTAGTTCTTTTTAACTTTCATTAATCCTGATTTCTTTTTTTTTTCCTTTTATTTAATGAAAACTGTTTTCAACATTGATAATAATAATAACGTTTCTTGAGCAGTAAATCATCACATTATAATGATTTCTGAAAGATCATGATGTGACACTGAAGACTGGAGTAACAATGATAAATTAATCTTTGAACACAGGACACAGGAATAAATTGCATAAAATATATTCAAATAGAAAAAAAGATTTGAAATTGTAAAAATATTTCACAACATTGCTATTTTTTGCTGTGTTTAGGATCAAATAAATGCAGCCTTGGTGAGCAGAAGAGACTTCTTACAAAAACAGTCAAAATAGTAGGCCTACAGTTTCCAACCTTTTGACTGGTAGTGTACATATCCAGACGTTTATCCACACGTACTTTATCCACACGTTTATCCACACGTACGTTATTCAGACGCAAAGTAAAAAAATACTTTCTCACATACGTCGCCGCCATCGCAGCTGCGCACTTTGAGATGGTGGTCCAGTGGGTTAAACCACTGAACTGAAACGCAGAAGGTTGCTGGTTCGATCCCAGCGGTCACCACCAGTGTGTCCTTGAGCAAGGCACTTTACTCCATGTTGCTCCAGGGGGATTGTCCCTGTAATAAGTGCACTGTAAGTCACTTTAGATAAAAGCGTCTGCCAAAATGCATAAATGTAAATGTGACCGCAGCTCCGACACGTGACCGTGACGTCTAACGTCTCATTTCTTACGACTGACGCCTGAATACTATGGGATTTTGGCCAGACGGCTGGCGAGCGTATACACGTTAGTTCTCCTCTCAGTTTGCTTAGCAATCATCTCATTTTGTATATTCCACCCCTCATTATGCGAATAGTTTGACCATTCACATCAGCCGCGAAGCGAGTTTGCGACGTCTGTGACGTTTCAGAGCTCCAACATCCCGAAACATTCACGGCGACAGCTGAGCAAACACGGACTCTTCATCATCCAGTGAAGTTTATTAAAGTTTATTTAAAAGGCCGAAAAGAAGGTTTTGGGTGCACCCAGTCTTAAAGAACAGCGTCTGAAGGGGAGTATGCTAATCTTGTACAGGAGCTGAAACTTTATCATGGCCGGTTCCGCTCTTACTTTCCAATGTCCGTGGGACAATTTGAGGAGAGACAGTAGCAGCGCATCTGACCAGACACACACACACACACACACACTTCAGGAACCGATCATCCGGAGCTGCTCTGTTTCCAGTTGAGTCACAATGTAAACATTTAAGTGCCACAGTCGTACTGACGGAAACACATTCACTTTCTATAGTCGCTTTAGAAAGAACAAGTTTTAACTCGAAAGGTTATGATATCGTTGTCTGTAGCCTACAGCGGGAAAACACAGCGGTAGTTTTCTCGTGAGAAATGCGATACCTGGCAAAGGTTAATGTTGAGTGAATAGCTAGTGACATCAACTCGTCACCTTTGTTTCGTTATGTGATTGGTTTAAGCCTTTTCTATCGCTGCGAGTGTTAAAAAAATCGACATCGAAACGAAAAAAATTCAGCACACATTCGCGTTCGGTGTGGAAGCACTCACACAAACAGCTGATCAAAAAATAAAACCATCGTGCGAATGATTAGCGCGTCAACATCGCGTCCAGTGTGAAAGGACCTTTTACACCCTTAGATTAGTTATTTTTCTGTAAAATTGAATGTTGAATATTTATACTTAGCATATTTATTTTTGCTCAAATGTGTTGATTTTGACAGATACGGCTTTTTGTGTTTTTCTGAAGATCCACAAGCTTACACAGGCCTTATTAGTGCACTAGAATGCCTTTATCTATTATCTTGTGTGGAACAACAATCAAAAGCTTTTAGTGCAAAAGCTTCTGTGAATAATTTAGACCAGATATTATTTGCTGCGGTTCGCAGAAACAAATTGCTCCCCCCTCGAATGACATAAATGGATTTCCTTCATGGAGTCGAGCTGGTAGGGGCGATGGCTGGAGTTGAAGGCGGGATGGGGGGTTGGAGGATGAGGGCGATGCTCTCTTCTTCACTAATTGGTTTAGATTATGGCATGTAAGACACTCCCAGTTTGGGTGGATTGCTGGCAGCTGAGTTTATAAGGGGAGATGACATTCATAAGTCTTGTACATGAGCCGACCTCCAAGACCACGGGTAAGTTTTTGTGCTGATTGTGTGTCTGGGGCGACTGTTCTCCTGTGTGCATGTGTCTGTTTTAAGGTGTTATTCTGCACCATGTCATGTATAATAACTGGGAATGCATGGGGCACTTTCATTTTTGTCCGTTACATTCTTTTGCATTATGCTTCAAACGGCTACACCTGTTATTGTAAATGCAATAGCTGTACTTTTGAGATGTATTCTTTAGTTCAGAGGATGTTTTGTTTGGTTTGAGTTTGCTCTTTGCCTATGGAGGATCAGTACTCTGCAGTAGTTGAGTGGTTTTTGCAGTGCTGTACATCATTAAGCCTCGATTCATAGGATCAATACAGGCGTATGATGAAGAACCTCCTGCATAGTGTACTATAGAGATGTTAGCAGGTTTTTGGTGGCAGACAGTTTTGCAAAGGGGCAAAACTCTATATACTTTATATTACATTATGCATTCGTTTTTATATATAAACTCTAATGTGTTTAATGCATTAAAATTGTATTTATTATAGTTTTATTTAAATATAGTTTTTGTATGATTTAATTTTTGGCATTAAATGGGTTTCTCCTATCCCAGCTCACACTGACAGCAATCAAATCTCTGGATTTTACCTAGTATCTGTGCTTTTGACTTTAGGTGTTATTTTTTCTTGCTATTATAATATTTAGAATTAGCTTTTTTTGTGTATTTTCAGTTTTTTAAAATTTTTCTAAAGTTGACGTTTTATATTCCTATTTGGTTTATATGTGTTTATTTTAGTTGTATTCCTTTTAGTACCTAAACTTATTTAATTTAATTTAATTGACAAGGCAACATTTCTAATGTTCAGTTTTTCATCTGATATTTATATTTTATTTCAATGAACAGAAACTTTTTTTTTTTTTTAATAGTTCTAGTTTTAGTTTACAGTAGCAACACTTAATCAGGTGATTGATCACATGAGCTTCCCTATCTTTACTACTATTGGTAGTTGCTGCATACTAATTTGCATACAATTCTTACTGTAACTTTGTGCTGCCTCAAATGCTGTCAGTATTAATGTGTAAATCGAAAAAGACCCTTTTTAATAACTTTTTTTAATTGTATTTTTTACAATTGGTAGTTAGACGAATCAACAGGACTTTTCTTTATTGCAGCGGTTTGCTTTGAATGATTGATCTAATCTTGAAAATATAGGAAACTTATGCTGTTGCATCCTGGCTCTATAATAGATTTTAAGTGAAGCACTTTCCCTGCGTACACATGAATGGTGTCACTTCCCTCCCAGATGACCTGCAATGCATGTCTGTACATTGCATGTGCAGTCTAGACTGATGGGTTTCCTGCATGTGCCTAGTGTGTGTGTTTTGTATGCCCTCTGGTGTTTCTTCTTACCTGAGGCTCGTAGCACCTGCCTGAACCCACCTGAGTCTTGCTCCTGTGCCATTGTATCGGTCAGGAAAGAGGCGGGACCGTCTCTGATTACAAGACGCATGGCCAGAGTTCTCTGCCACTGATAGCAGAGACCTGTTTTGTTCCCTCCTCACCTATGCTATTTAAGGCGATGCCTCAACCCAGCTCTCGGCTCAGTCCTGGTCCCAGGTTCCCAAGCCTGCTTGTGCTTGGCGCGTGTGTGCATGAGTGTGTATAACTCGTTCCAGAATCAGACAGGTGCGAGAGCGTCTGTGAAAAGTGTGTGAGAGCGGGGTGGTGGGGGACGGGGTGTAATCATGTTTGCGGGTGGGTATGCGGGGGGGACCGTTGGGCGCCGGAAATCCACTCTCCCCTCCGAAAACCTGCAGATCCCCAAACCGGCGGGGGTGAGCGGCGTACGTAAGAGCAGTAGTTGCAGCAGCGGAGGCAAGATGCTGTCCATGTCCTACAGCGAGAGTATAAGGAGCGGCATAAGCCGCTACCACTCGGACCAGGGTCTGAACCAGCCACCGAGGCAGACGGACCAGGCCGAACTCCAGCGGCTCAGGGAGCAAAGGGTCGCTGCCCAGATCAAGAACATGGAAGACTTCCTCAAGATGAATGGCCTGGCACTGGAGGAGTGTGTATCATACCAGACAGGCATGAAGTACAGGTAAGAAAGAAACAAAACAAGCGGTTGCGTCCACTGGACTTGGTTTTGTGGTCATTCGGACAGCGTAGTTTCATATTGAGCTATATTTCTGATTCAGTTTGTTTGGTACTTGATGGGAGCAATTTAGTTTCAGGAAGTTGTGCCACTTGTGTCCGGTGTAAGCACGGTAAGCTGTAGGTTGTTTATGGTTGCCCAGCAACGCTGTAACTTGGTACAGTATATATGTGTGGTCACAGGTATATCCAACAGCCTCAAAATGGCTGAGTTGTAATGCATTACTATTGTGGAGTTTTTGTTTCTAATAAAGGTTTTGCATATAAAACTGAATATTTCTATTTAGCTTATTTTAGTTTAACTTATTCCAACTTTTTAGTAATTCTAGTGCTTCAACAAACTTATTTAATTTCAGTTAGTGTTTCATCTAAATTATGTGTGGTCACAGGTATATTTGGGATTATATCTGCTTCAAAATGGCTCGGAGCATTTTGTGCTTTTTGTTTCTAATAAAGTTTTTTTTTTATTTTATTTTTTTAGCAAAAATGATATAGTTATATATTGTATACAGTTACTGTGTAGATTTTGGCCATACTGCTTAATACATCAATGTCCAAGTGTTCAATAAGTCCAAAGCAGAAATCTGCAGTACTGTGACTTTGGTGACTGTGGTCCATTTGCTCACCTCCATGTGAGCAGCCACGGTTTATTTTCATCAACTAGGTCACTGGCATATTTGCCCAACAATGAGGGAAGGGCATATCAATCTCTGAGGCGAGGTGGCCAGAGAGAGCATCTCAGCATATGGCAAGAATGTCTTCCGTATTACGGGATTGATGGATTCTCAGCATCCTTGCTCCGGGTTAGGAAATTTATATGGATCTGTGTCAGCTCCCTGTTGCAGAAAATTTTAGGGTTTTGAGTTCTTTCTCATGCAGAATCATTGATAAGTGTGTGCATGCGTGCATCAGGCAAATACAGACCTGTTAGAACTGGGGGGAAACTTACTTTGGCATGATATCTTGAGTTGCAATGGATAGTGTTGTCATGTGTTGGTGTTTAGCTGTCTGGTGTTGTGTATCAGGGACAGCAGTCGGTCAGCGTGTCTATTGTGCTTTACTGTAACGCTCGCTCAGCCGACCGTTAACAACTGATCTGGTGTCAGTCCTGAGAGCGGGGCTCGCGTTACAAGGCATATGGTGGTTCTCCAATCGTATTAAAAACAATGGATCATAGAGCACCTACACATGAAGAATATTAGTGCCATTGATACAATTCACAATTATCTTTATTGCTCCTCCTAGGCTCAAATGCAGTGGCTGCTGGGCTGGAATTTCAGTGCTGGTATTGTGCATAACTTTACTCATTCCCGCAGGTTTCACACTTAAAAGGTGGGAAATTCCTGCAAACGTTTATACAAGTAGCTTGTCGGTTGAATGAGCACATTAATCCACACCGATTTTCTCTCTCTCTCTCTCTCTCTCTCTCTCTCTCTCTCTCTCTCTCTCTCTCTCTCTCTCTCTCTCTCTCTCTCTCTCTCTCTCTCTCTCTCTCTCTCTCTCTCTCTCTCTTTCTCTCTCTCTCTCTCTGTACACATGGCTTCACATGCTGCGACACAACTTTCACCTAATTCACCCTTCGCTGGGAATTTGATTGACAGGCGATCTGACCAATCATAATCCGCCGAATCGGCCATTTTTGTCAGAGTCCGTAGATTAACTTTGACGGACTTGAACTTGAAAAACGGTGGACTGATGTCTTTCCACGGTTGAAACAACATTCCTTCTGAAGTTCGTTCATGTTTATTTGATTATTAACTAGAAGGAAGAGATGATCGGTTCACGAGCAGATTTAATTGAGGCACTACAGCGACCAGTCACCACACATTAAAGAGCCACAAAATAGTATTTATAGTTTACATTTCTTTAAAAAATGACAATTTTAGAGTTGAGACTGTTTCATATTAAAATCAACCTGCTCTGTCCTGTCTTCACTGCGTGAGAACCTGTGTGGTGTGAGAGCGCGGCTTGTCGGACATAGCAACAGTAATTAAAGGGGGTGGGTCTTTGCGAACGGTCAAATGACCAGTGTTGCATCATTACTAAATGTATGACACATATGTGAGAAAGGTATGCACGACTTGTCATTTTCATTCAAGCAATTTTCATTCAGCTCTCTAACGTTTTCTGCACACTTAGCAGGGTTTTTCCTGGCTCAAAATGAGGCTGAGGTGGTCAAATCCTGCTTGGCCCAGCCGACCCGCGGCTCGCGATTTTGCCAATTAATATTCAGTTTTAGGGCTTTGTTATACATTTTTTGTATGCTTCGATCATTAAATAATTATGAATTTAATCCCTTTTAAATGATCACTTTGCAGTGTAAGATTACAGCTAACACCTTTAAATATTTAAATATATATTCAATTCAGTAAATAACTGAAACAAGCACAATAAACTGGCAAAATAAAAGGGTTATAAATGTATGATTCATATATTTCTACATCACTATAGAATATCTGTACATCTGTGTTTGTGGAACTAATGGTCACTCTTTTATTTGTTAAACACAATCCACTTATTATAGAAAAAACAATAAGTGAATACATATATATAATTGAATTTATATATATATTAAATTAGGTGAGTGGATAGTTAAAACAATTGCTATTACAAAAAGTAATTATTGAAAAAAAATCTTTGGACTAATTTTATAAAATCTAAACATGTTAATGAAAATGTACAAATTATTTTGTGTTCTTATTAAATTCATCAATGAAAAACAATTTATATTTAATTTTTAATTTATATTTATATATGAATGTAAATAATTATATGTGCCTACACAAATAATATAAAATTACAAGATTTATAGTTTATTGTAAACGTAATGTGCAGCTCTATAAAGGGACTACAAATATATGATAGATGCGTGAGAACAAGATATTTTTTTAATAATCTTTAAGTGCACAAAACTATGAAAATATATGAAACGCTTCAAAACAGAGTGGCAACAAAGCGCTTCTGCGCATCCCGAGTGCACAATGATGCGCTTAAAGCAGCATGGAATCAAAGTTCACGGCATGAAGAGAAGATGAGCATTGAGCGCACAAATTCTAGTCTACTATGTATATCGGTCCCAGGGCCGTTTTTAGGCATAGGCAAACTAGGCGCCATCAGTAGGGGGCGCCAATAAGCGCATATCTGGCACTGATGTTTGTGTGTAAAGGGTGTCACGGCCACCCTAAAATGTTATTGCCGCCCCCACTAGTTCCCCCACACTATTGGATCAGAGAACTGTCAATCTGACGATCCCTATATGCCATCAGATCAGAGTCGGCTACCGTCAAAAAAGTTTGTGTTTGGAGCCTCAACAACAGCATTAGATCAATGAACTCGCTCAATGCTTTGGCAAGATAACACTTTTTTTAACCATAAAATAAAGCTAAATTCAAACTAAAGGCCAATTAAAATAACAGGTACAAATCTGTATTTTAGGGCAGTATTTGTGGCAGTCTCGAAATCCCGCTGTGATTGGGCAGATAGCACTGCTCAGTGTGTGTGTTAGAGGCAAAATATAACTGCACACTTACTTCAGCATTTCATGATTATCAGTTATATTCTGACTCTATAAAGCTTTCTTCTCTTATTGCTCCTCCAAAAGGTTTTTGCGCCAATGCATTGTTAAAAGAATTAGTGTGTTTTGTAATTGTCCCATATAAAACTTTAGCGGCCATTTTAAAAATGGTATAATAAAATGTGCAAATTCACAACATGAATACACCCTTTATTAAATCACGTTGAATGTAACGTATCTTTACGGATGGTGTTGATGCTGAATCGATTCATTCAGTTCTAATAGCGCTTAATGAAGCAGCGTCACACACACAGAGGGCAAAGTGTTCACCCTGAATCAGTATTTATTCTTATTACTTTCATGTGAAATGTACTAATAACACATAATAATGTACATAATGTACTAATAACACATAATAATTATGTAGTTATGTCTGAGAACAATTTCTTAGCAACTAGGGACTGCACAAATATAGGCTATATATTATAGGCCTAGGGCTATACAGGCATCTGGCTATTAATTTGAATCCTTATTAACAAATATATACAAATATAATTTGGTATGTATGTATTTGTTAACTAATACCAGTAATACCAATTTTGCAATGGGGGCACCAATAAGGATTTCGCCTAAGGCGTCAGAATGGCTAGAAACGGCCCTGATCGGTCCAAAAGTTCACTGATTATTTGTTTCTTCACAGTTTTAAATTATGGTTATTGTGCGTGTGATGCTAATTAATAGTCCTTGTGTTGTCACCCGGGTAGCGAGTACAACATCGTTCAGAAACCGCTAGATAAACTCCAGGAAGATCAATTATTTTATCTACATGTCAAGTATTATAACAGGAATATATCATCTTGGAGCGAGCTTTACCGAGCTGCTGACTGTAACCGAACGCGACACGCAGTTTGAATGCTGAACGGAGAATGATTGACAGCTACTGCGGAGGAAAGACATTCAGCTATGGAATAGCTTTAGATGACTTTGTACTAGCAAATCATAATATACTAATAATGATTGCTGAAGGATCATGTGACAACATATATTTCTGATGATTATTTAATTATCACGACATGCCTAATCTGAGCAAGTGACTGCCTGTCTTGAGTTTTGTCGACAGACGGAGGCGGCATTTTCAATGGGAGCCGGCGGCGAAAGTGGCTCGTCTCAGACGATTCGGGCATCGTGGAGAGTTGAAATCAGGTCAACTTTATGCTAATGAGCTATGACGCGGTCTGGCGGCAACCAATCTGAATGTAGAAGTGCTCTGCTTGAGAGGATCCCAGAGAACGCAGTCCTGGTTCCCACCACATTAGTTCCCAAGCAAAATGGAGGAGAGGTTGATCATTGCTGTGGCGGGTTTGATAAGAAGGCGCTTAACACTATTTATAGGCAACATTTTCGCTCTAGAACGCTTGTTTTTCAGCGGGAATGCAATTCATTCGTTCAAAACAACACCAATCCACTTCAACCAGGACAGTTCTTGTAATGTAGGCTGCACACAAATCAATGTTAATTAAAGACCAAGGCTAGCAAACGTCTCCTATAAACTGCATGTTGAAATTAGACTAGCACTTAAACATGAACACAAAAGCCACTCCACACAAATGGCTTTTAATTGGTTTATTTCATTAGCAAACATGTGACTATAATTAAGTTATTTCCATCGATCAGTTTTTTTTAACTTTCACATTGAAATGATTTCATGAGGTGAACTTAAACCCTACTTGTGGTCAGTCTGCACAAATGCCGATCACCATGACTGTTTGCTTTGCGTCCCCTTTAAAGGTGCCCTCGAATGTAAAACTGTATTTATCTTGGCATTGTTGAATTATAAGAGTTCTGAACATGGAACTAACATACCAGGAGCCTCACACACCGTTGTTTCCTCCTTCATATGTGTATCACGATATAAGCGTTTCATATCGGTCGATAACGATAATTATTGATATGTTTTATGACCTATTTAAAATAAGGACCAAGGATTTTACATTTAAATTTTTTGTTATTTTAAACGTAACCTTCCTCTGAGTATAATGCCCTCAGTTATAAAGGCAACCATGGAAAACACTCAAATAATTAAATATAAACACAAGTCTAAAATCACAAATCTCTTAACATTAAGGTGCAGTGCCTCCGTTATTTCTTTGTAACTGTTACCGTTTAGATGCTTTGTCACTGATGCAGAGTAACATCACCTCTCCATGTAGTTTCAAAGGCTGAATCCGAAATCGCCCCTATACCCTTAAATAGGCCAGTATTTGAGGGGACAGCCATTTGTAGTGGTATCCGAAACCATAGTGGACGTTATTGAGTGCACTCATTCTATCCCACTTTGCACCGCAATAACGAGTGTACAGCCGAACTGTAACAGTGGACTAAAGTAGGGAATAGTGATTGAGGGTATAGGGGGCGATTTCGGATTCAGCCAAAGTCAAGAATAGCACAACGGCGAGCGCTGTCAGCGGAGGCTCACGCTACGGAGCCAGACGAAAGTATAAACAAGGTGTAAGGTGGTAAAACAAGTTTGTGGTATTACCAGTCTTGGTGGGGACGACGGTCTTGCAGACGCCTTTGGTCTGACTACAGTCAGACTTATACAATCCCAAAAACTGCCATACTGGAGAGCGGAGTTGTTTTCCTGTTTTATCATCAATTTCCTCGCTCGCTGCAGCACTCATTTTCCACTTATCACCCCACGCCGGTTCTGTTACTGAAGAATTAATCCAAGACGAGACGACAATATGGAGCAACCAAACATGATACTGTTACATGATTGGCTGTTAGCCTGTCACTCCCTATGTTGCTTGGTTACCAGAGAGTGAGTGCCTTTGTTCATGTAACCAAACTCTTCAGACGAAGAAAAAAAATTATTCAATGTTTTATCGAATGCATTTTTTATTGATATAAATATTACGTGTCTATCGCGATACATATCGTTATCATTTTATTGCCCAGCCCTACTTCCCACAGAACAGAACTGTCAACAGGCATGGTTGATGTTTATCTATAACAGGATACCGCAACAAATTAATTCAAAGTTGTTCGTTTGCTCTGACTAGTGTCAATTTTGTTTACGGAGGAGGCGTGTTCGAGTGTTCGTGCTTGCAGTTGCCAGATTTCAGTCATTTAAAATCCCCAATCAGAGCTTTTCTGTTAAAACAACACGTAATCTATCCAATGTTTTACTTAAACATATGCAATCTGGCAACCAAGCCGCTTGTGCTGTTTGCCATTGTGTTTGCTGAATAACTGCACTTGTGTGAGCTACTGAAATGAGCCAATCAGAGCAGAGCTCGACATTATTATTCATGACCCTTCCAATTAAGGCAAAAACAGCCCATTTCATTCTAGGGACAAATCTTAGGGCTGTAACTGGACATGTAAAACGTATCTGGAGTATTTTTGCCCTTACCAAAGCCACATACCTTCAATGCAGATATCCGAGAACAATTTAAAATATTGTATCAATGCATTCTAGGGCACCTTTAAATAAAGTTTTAAAAAAGACCAAGCATTCGATCTACGTTAGAGCGTCAGAGCATCAGCGGATTCACAAATCTTTCTACAGGGTCGTTGGTAGGGCGGCCAGAGCGAATTTGGTCTCTCTTGTCTGCGGCGACGGTGTGAACGCACATTAACTAATATAACTTTTAATAGCCTACATTTTTAAAGACAAGTAAACAGTCAGTAATAAAAAAATAAAAGATACAAATGAAATAAACAGTGCTCTTCAGGCAGGTCTAATAGTTTAAGTACTGAAATTTAATACAGTAGGATATTTTAAATAAATAAATAACACTGCATAGTCTAAATATCCTTTTAAAAGTTTTTTCTTTGTTGTTTGATTAACATTAAAGACGCAGTAAGTAGCAGGATTATTAGGATGCTGTCACTTTAAGATCAAATACACGCACGGATCATGCGTTTAGTGTTTGCGTTCACCCAACCGACCATGTTTACTAGGGCTCACAGAGACAGGCATTTTACATTTTTGAGTGAATTTGTCCATTCAAGCGCAGGAGGGCTTGAAAGAGAGCTCAACTTCACACGCTGTCTGAGACGCGGCATTCTGGGCGCACACTTCAGATTTTGGTGCTGTGGCGTGAGATCGCTTTGGCTCAGCTCTAGAGAAGCGGCACGTGAACAGATCTTCTCTTCCGCGTTAATACTTAATACCAGTTACAGCGCGAAATAAACATGAATGAACATCTGAACTTAAAAGATCATGTCACATGGAATCACTCAATCAGTGTTTCAAACGCGGAAATTAAGGAGTCAGTAAAACAGCTTGTAAACAATGTCATGTAACGTCACATTTACCTCAGAAAAAAATCATATCCAGTGTCCATAAACTCGTTAGTCAGCTAGAAAAATGTACTCTAGAGAGGAGCATTTTGCTAAATATATGCACCATATTCCATATTCATTATAATTTGTAATGTTCTTCAATATTTAATGCATGTTTGAATTAATCTGCAAAGTTTTTATGACAGCCACCATTTAAATATTTATATTTAAAAAAATATGTACCGTATATGATTATATGATTATGTAATTTGTAAAGTTAATATTATAACTTTATTATTATAAAAAACAGATAATTTAGTGTAATTTAAGTGTTTGTACAAATCCGTTCATTTTTACCTTTAATATTATAGTACAACTGACTCTCATTGTTTACACCATTAGTTAAGAGATTTGTTTTAGATTTATCGCAAGATGTTTTACATTCCAAAATTTGCCATGTATTGTACCTGATATATATCCAAAATAATCAATATTGAACCAAGCTTTTCCAGAGTTTTTTTGTGACAATTTATTTATTTAATTTAACTCATTGTTTGTTTGTTTTATGACAAAAGCAAAATAGTTTTTCAGTTATCACAACTGTTCTAACACTGGCTATTCAATAAACAGATATTACCGTTACTAAACTCCGCCCAAAAATTTAATTCCAAATTGATCCATATCGTGATACGTATCGTATCGTGACTTCAGTATCGTGATGCGTATCGTATCGTGACATTGTTGGTGATACACAGCCCTAATATTCATGTTGTCACAACATTGCATTGTTAGATTTCAAATTGTTACTGGCGACTGACAGTTTCATATACTCGCCAATGCCATTTTTTTACCGGCATTTTGCACTTGGTAGTGTTAATTTCGTCAGACGAGACTAAATATGTTCGTCAACGACCTTTTTTTCCATGACTAAGATGAGACTATGACGAGACTGCACCAATGTCCAAAAACGCTGACTAAGACTAAATTAACATGTGTTATTGTTGACGAAAAAAGACGAGACTAAAATGTTTTGCATAAAATAAAAACGAAGATAAAATCTATCTATAATCGTCTCTACTTTTTCATCATGAGATGGAATATTTACCTGTTCAGATTATTCCGAATGAGTTGGTGCTGTTGCTCAAGGCCAGTCTGTCATCTCACAGCGGCGCGCGCGGTCACGTGATTCACGCAGCGCTCAATATTTCTAGCGCTGTGTCAATACATTTGAATGGCTTAAACGGATAGACAACAGCTTCACTATAAGCTACAGGTGTTTGCAGCAATCTTTAATAAACAGTACAGAATAGTGTGCATTGATTACGTCAACCATATTTACAGGATCATTATATTATGGAAAGTGGTGGAGATGCAACATTGTGAACATTAATGTTCATGTTTTTCTAGTATTTAGCCCTCAGGTATTCCTTACTAATTGGTCACACTTATACTAATTGGTGGTCAAATGTGACCATAGATCTTAACTATTTTTAAAATAAATAGCGTATATTTTAGTTCAATAATATTTATTGAATATGTTGAGGAGATATTTTGGTACTAAATACTATTTGTGCAATAATTATGGTCCATTCATAACCGCTTAAAACATTTGTCTTCTAATATTTTTATTATTTATGTTACAATTAGTGTAGTAATTAAGGTTAAAATGGAGAATTCCAATGCAAAGAGGAGAATTAGAGTCATTTTGTGGCTGGAAAAATAATTTTTCATTTGTAATGCAATTACCCATCAGGTGCTCGTATTGGCTCTATAATAAATATACATGTAGTCTAGTTGGTCAAAGTATTGCAGATCATAACTGCTTACTTATTTGTGAAATTTTAAAATGTTAATAATAGTGAAAAGTAATGAATGAAAGCAAATATAATTTAATTTAAGTTTAAAATAGTGCTAATAATAGTTTCCTTATAGGTAGAGTAGGCTATATACATATGAATTCATACTGAATCAAGATCGATATTTGTGCCCATCGTCTCATAAGCTAATGCTGATTTTGGGCATCTACGCTGTAAATCAACCAGTTAGCTGTGGTGTTGTGGCACATACATTATGCAGGTTATATATATTTTATGTAACTTATTTTGCCACACAATATATTGAGTTTTCTTTTGACTAAAATTACGAGACTTTTAGTCGACTAAAACTTGACTAACAAAAAAAGATATGTGAATGACTAAATAGGACTAAAACTAACAAGGACATTTGGCACAAGACTAAGACTAAATTAAAAATAGGTGACAAAATTAACACTAGCACTTGGCAAGCTTCCCCTGACCCCGAAGATATCATGTATCGTTGATCTCACAGGCTGTCGATAGGACAGTTTGACTACGAGTATCGCTCAACACTATATTACATGATTAGTCAGCATTTGCAAATCTTCTCTTAATCATTTTGTGCTGTAAGAAACCCAAGATTGAAACGATTTTATTAGACGCCCTGTTGTTGCTACACAACATATATCTTCCATCATCCCTTGTTCTTCAATACAAGCTGCATCCGGATCAGGCAGAAACATGCATTTCCGATCACACTCATCACTAATTCAAGGATGGAGGGATAGATAGACACTGAAGCTGCGAAAGAGAATGCCTCTCATGCCTTACTGTGTGTCTCCTTAAGCCAGACAATATGGTACTTGTGTAACATTAGTACTTACTAGGTTAACACGGGCAGATCTCTTATCAGTGTGCACAAGATTGGGCTTTGATTGCAGCGCACTTAAGTTTGACAGTAGGGTTAGGGTTAGTTTCCCATGCATCCCAAATCTGCCTTATTTATTTGCCTTAAAACAAAAGGCTGATTTTCAGTGTGCATATTAGCCATCTTATCATTTGCATCCATTTTTAAGCATTGCTGTTTAAAAACTATTGATTTTAAACGGTTGAAGCAAAGTAAGCAGTGGAAGAGATCTCATTTTGCACATGAAGCCGCTGCTCATAGAGCACATGAATACTTTTTTCATCCTAATTGGGTTTGAACGTTAAATACACACGCTACACAAAATGCCAGTTTTGGTAGTATCCTTTTAAACACAGTAATTTATGTCTCAAGTGAATGTAAACTGTTGAGAAAGAAAACACAAGTTCTGTATATTGGATATGTGTAGTCTGTCTTAAAGTGACAGCAGCCTAATAAACCTGCTGCTGTTTGTCATTTAATGTTAACCCTCTCAATTCGTCGGCTCTCTTTTTTTCTTATCAGTGCCAAAGAGACTCAAATAACTGTCTTTTTTTTTATCATTCAGGCAAGTGTTATACATCATTATAATCTGTTAAGTTTCTTTTTTTTGTGTACAGTCACAATAAAAACAATGTTTTGCTTTTTGCAAAATAAAGAAAACAAACATGATGCGCGATCTGCAGATAGTCTTCAGAAAAGAAACTCTAGCTTAGTGAATACTTGTCTCACAAACATGAGACATATGTCTATAAAGAAACGCTGAAATGTCAGGTTTTAAACAATATAAACCAAATCAAAAACAAATATGCTGTGTTTATGTAATCTGGTTGAAAAGTGATAGATGTCAGTCTTTCGCGAGCCAGTTCATTATCCGCTAATGCGACCACGCCCACGGAGCACGCGCTCTATTGCGATTCAAATACTGAGGCGATCCAGAGTCGACGCCCACACATCAACTCAAATAAACACATCAAGTACTGTTATAGCCTACTTCAGCTACATCGTTTTGACACTCGTTGAGTTGTAATTCTCCTCATGAAAAGCTGTTCATTCCTTAAAGCAAGGGCTGATTGTAAGGTAGGCTTTATTCTGTTAAGTTTATTCTGTTAACATCTGTGAATATTAAACGCACAAAGACCGTTTAAATATGAATCCTGCTGCTTGTCATACACGCAAGAGTGTTTAGACAAGATTTATTTGGCCTGTTTTGGACAGATTATAATGTGTTTATTGTAAAAGATCCTAGTGTCACTTCAATAAAGCTTTTATTCACAAATGTCTGCTCAGATGCTATAAATATAGTACCAGTCAAACGTATTTTTCTTCATATTGATGTTAAAATATTATAGCCTAATGTTTTTATTTTATTTAATATCAATGTTTGTTTTATCGAGTTAATATTGAGTTTTGTTTTGTAGAAAGTGAATTTTGTTTTGTAGAAAGTGAATTGCTTTCTTTAAAGTGAATTTCGTTTTGTATAAATTGTATCTTAATTTTAATTAAATTTTAATTTATTTTTAGCATGAGACTACTTTCAAAAACAAATAATAGTACAAAAAAGTAGAAAAATGCTCTTCTTAGTCATTTTTGTCTTATTTCTAGTCTAAATATTTAATCATTCTTAAATCAAGATGAATTTACTAGATAAGTACAATAAATAATAAATGTCCTGTTTCTCTGTCACACACCTGAATTAGCCTCATTCATTATGCAGGTCATTATGCAGATCATTATGCGGGTTATGTTCTTTTGTCCTCTCAGGTGATACTCATCATTATTCATTAGATATCACGCCTCCTCGCATACGGGATTTGTGAAGAAAAACTGTCTTACAAATTTTAAATCAGTGTATTGTTTTATGTGAATGAGTAGGCTCAATGATACTCACATCAGTTTAAAGCAAAAACTCAAGGCAAATACACTCTGGAGTCAAAAGTCTTGTGAACACATATCTATTGTGTGTTTTGAGGCCTTAATTTGAAAACATTTTTTTTCTCTCAAAAACCATGCATAAACATTTGTCTCTCAAAAATAAGCATACATGTTGCTCACATATTATGGTAGCCCAGTTTGTGCTGAATACAGTGTAATTACACTTTTGCCATTAATGTGTTTATAAGCAACTGAAAAAAACACAAATGTCAGAGCTTGTCAAAACTTCTAAAGGGCCCCAAAACAGCTCAGACTCCTGGGGGTTAAACAAACCACAAAAGAGAGAATTTTTCACTGCTCACTTTTGTAACTTTAATAAGAATAAATGTATGTTTAATTTACACAGTGAAGACTATGCAGTGTTTTTTATACATTTAATCTAATGATTTCATCTGTTCTATTGTAGTTTGTTGTCCTATATGCTTGTAATTAGTTTCTTTATTTTTTTTTCATTGTTTACATGTTTTTAGTAAGCTTGAGTCTTTTTTTTTTTTATACATCGACTAGTAGTTTTTTGTGATATTTTAAATGGTGACAAGAATTATGAAATTCCAATGGTATACATTTTTATATCATAACCTTATTTAAAGCAAAAAATAACTATGGGGATGTAGCTCTTTATCGTGACCGTGGGGAGCAAACACAACCCCTGAGCGACACAACCCCTCCCGTCATTTCAGCTCCCTCTTCAAAACAATGAAAGTATGGCGAAGCGGCTCACCACGGCTCTGCTTTCGTCGGCGAAAAAAGTTAAAGTTGTCATTAGGGGTGGGGAAAAAAATCGATTATCGATTAATCGCGAGTATGTTATGGACGAGCATGAATCGATTATTAAATTTTCAAAAATCGATTTTTTTATTTATCTAAACCTGACTCTACCACCGTGTGTGTGTGTGTGTGTGTGTGTGTGTGTGTGTGTGTGTGTGTTCATTAGATGAATGTAAATCTGTCGTTAATGCTGAGATGATTCTGAGGGAACACTCTAGAAATCCTCCCTCCTCGCCTCCTCTGGAGCTCAGGCACATTAGCATTAGCGCGTTAGCACGGCTCAGATTCGCGCACAAACACCGAATAAACGCCTTCAATCCGCAGATTTATGAGCGCTTCAGATGAGCGAGCGCGACACACATCGACGCGCACATTCGCGGGAATTAAGGCGATCCTGAGGACGCGATGAGCGGATCTCACACACACACACACACACACAGCCGGACTGATGCTGGAAACACACAGCCGCTCCGCTGCACCGACCCGCGGCTCCCGCTCACGGAACCGAACGGGCCTCGACACTCCTCCGACACGAACCCGTTTTTCTTCTGTCGTTTTTTCCCCTTTTGTCTTTCTCACGTCAGGAAACGAACGAGAGGAGCTCGAGCGTTCCACGCGTTCCCGCCCCCCTCACGCGCGCACCGCATCCATCACTCTTGACATTTTGTCACTGTGTTCTACAGTACAGTATATAAGCTGAAGCTACAGTAAGTTGTTCAAAAATGTTCATTTTGTCTTCTTAATGATTAAATTGGACAATTTTCTTCTAGAAAGACAAGGTGTTTGGAGAAAAAACTTCTTCTTTACCTTGACATGTTTCGACTGCAACCTGCAGTCTTCCTCCACCTGAACACATTGTCTTTCTAGAAGAAAATTGTCCAATTTCTACAGTATGTTGGTTCTGATCTACTTCCTAAAGGAAATAAGCCTTTAATTTATTTGTTATTGTTTAGTTCAACTTGATGAGTCACAACACAATGTGATGTATTCATTTCTACACTACAGGACAAGTGCTTTGAGTTGTTGTTACTCAATAAAAGAGTTAAGTAATTCAGTAGCTGACTTTTTTTTATACTGCAATCACTTTGTAGTGTATTTTCGTTTACTGTTGTGAAATGGAAAATCAATAATCGCCAATCGAGAATCGGTAATAATCGAAAATCGACTGTAATCGAATCGGGACTTCAATAATCGTAATCGAATCGAATCGGGAAATCAGACAGATTAACCACCCCTAGTTGTCATGAACTGGCTTTTTTGCGATTGATTGGAATGTTATTTTTGTATTACTTGGCCGGGCCGATCAGTGAATATAACTGCAAACCATACACACACACACACACACACACGCATGCGTGCAAGAAAGGAATGTTATTTCACTATTTAAGATCTCTCGTTTTCTGCTCCTGGTGTCAATAAAAGCTTTTCTTTGACTAACAAGGAAGTTTTCAGCTCTGAATCTCACAGGATATTCTTATATCACCATTAACTTTTATATATCAAAGGCTCAAAGGAAAGTTGATTTCTCAATTCATCACCTCTCTAAGAAACTCGACGCTAAGCCCTCAGTACCGAGCCGAGCAGCTCCCGTGTGACTTTTATGTGTCAGGTGATACATGCACTTGACCACCTGTTATCCAAAAGCCATGTTTCGTGATGACAAAGTCAACTTAAATGTCATAACTCTGGGAGTGCTTGTTGTATTTTGCCTTGTTTTTAATGCACTTTAATGGACTATATGGCAAAGATGATTCTTATTTTCTTTCGGTCCTATTTTTTTTACTTGAAAGAAAAAGCTAATGGACCATATTTAAACTAATATAATTTATTTTACTGGACAGTTTAAAGCTCATAACCATTAATATTTTGTTGTGACTTGAAGTGCTTGAGTAGAGTTGGATCATGCAGTATTTGCCCTGAAAAGCACTGAGTAAATGTGATGTTTGTTACCTCAATAAATTTAAGGTCATTCCTATTTTATGTTTTATGCTCTATTATATTAACATTAAAAGCACACTCTTTTTAGGACTAAAATAACAGTAAAAACTGATTTAAAATAAAACTGATTTTATAGGGCCCTAACTGTGTTGATTTCCAGTTTCAATTAGATATTTCTTTATTAATTTAATATAAAAAAAAGTATTTGGGTTGAGGGCATGCTTTCTTTAGCTGATCACATGCCTGTAATATGCTATAAATTCACCCTTTCTACTATTGTAAGCAATTCATTTGATCTGTATTGTGTCCAACAGTACATGTTGTTGATATAGCTATATAACCTGAATGTTTAAGGCGATACGTCGAGCACACTCCCCTCTCAGTGACATGCATCCTTCAGGGCGGCACTCGGTAGAATTACGTTTGACCCACAAACACGGTTTCCTTACACCTGCTAAAAACCACCAAACATCAGCTGTTGCATTTCAAACGCCAATTTCCTTTGAATTTCCTCTTACTACTTATTCTTTTAAATCTTCATTAGGAAAATATTTGTCTTTCAAGGTAATTTTATGCTTGGATGAGCAATTTTGCCTTGCATTACTAGAATAGCAATAACGCTAGTGTAATAATTGCATGCTGAATTGTAATTGGTCTTTTCTTTGTTGCTTCTGTTTAAACATTTGCACTGGAAAGATGCTATCATAGGACACTTAATTACATAGCTCAGCCAAAACCCAAGCGCTGTTCTTTTGCTCTGTCAAGTGCTGCACTTTCCTTCACACAATGAGTATCTAATTGACATTTCAACATTGCAATATCCAATTCGTGCAGCGTAACACCATTCCTATGCACATATTGGTATTTTCTAAGTTTCAATTCCACATTGATCATAGTGAATAACTGGACATGGCCAGATTCAATCTTGCGGTCAGTGCTTAATGGTTTCCCAGCCTCTCACTTTTCCATTATGACCCCAAGTTGATGACCTTCTGAAATGATTTGCATGAGCCTTGATTTGACATCGCTGTAGCATTACCAGATTTGAACACTAGGTGGAGATCCAGTTCTCTCTCAGGCTCAGAGAAAGATCAGCTTTCTCCCATCCATCAGTTCAAGACATTGATGCATGCCATGTGATGCGAGTGTGACGTCTGTGAAGGAAAGCAGGTCACATTTCTCAGTGTGATGAATTAAAAAAACTAAACAATATTGACATATTGTTTTGACATAACGTAAATCAATCCATGACATGCTCTTTAAGTAGTCCTATAATGCCAGGGATGTTTATGGCTTGTAGTTTATCAACTGCATGAAATGCTATAAATTAAAAATAGTGTTTGTTGTGCATTTCTTTTGTCAACCAGCAGGTGGTGGTGTGCGTACAGGACTCATACATTGACTCGGGTTTGGGAACAGCTGTGCGAGGAGGACCACAGATTTATATAATTGTGTTCTGCAGCTGCTGTGTGGATGTTAGTCAGAAATGCTGTATTTGCAGTTTGTGATGGTGGTTAGTAGCGTTATTGATCATTATGCACACAAGCTGTTTTTAGTCTTACTGAGAAATGAATGAATCCGTATTATCTGAGCCAGCAAAATAATCGAACTGGAATGAATGAGTTCTGCATTGTGCCGTATTCTGTGTACCTCATTAGTGTAGATTTCTTCTCTGTGTAAATGGCTCCATTTGCTTGTGCTTCTCTTCTAAACGTTGCTTAAGGAGCCAAATTGACTGTTTTCAGTAGATAAGGGCTTTTTTTTAAGGGGTTTCTTTAGATTTCAATGTTAAACAATAGCTGCCATGGTTTCCATTTTGTGAAGAGGCTCTCTTCATGAAAAATAAATGATAGAGATTGTGTTACATCCTGTACAGGGCTCCAGACTGCGGCGCATTTGTGACCAACAATATTAATTTGTTGCGAGCAATATGACTCTGGCAATATAATAAATATTTATAATATACATGTACATGTTATGATAAAAAAAAAAAAATTGCCTGCATGTTCAGTGGCGGAACTGTATTTATTATATATAACATTGTATCATTTATATTGTCAATTAATATTACAGAGTGGCCAGCAAAGATATTTCTTAAAAAAGACATTACACTCAAAAAATTCTGGATTAAAAATATCCCAAGTTGGGTTGAAAATGGACTAACCCAGCGATTGGGTTGTTTTCAAGCAAACATTTAACCCAACCGCTGGGTTAGTCCATTTTCAACCCAACTTGGGTTATTTTTAACCCAGCATTTTTTGGAGGGTTGCAATAGAAGTTGTTACTGAGAGAAATAACACCGCTTCTACACAAACTTTTTAATGTTGTGTCAGGGCTCTTCAAATCACTTTCTCGCTCCACATGAATATGGCAGCGTTACGTAAGAGGGCTTCCCCCAGATCTTTCATCACGATTATGATCCTGAGATAACCTGACGTCTTGCTTATAAAGGGGAACATCAGTAGGCAAGTTTTGAGTTCCACTGAAGAGCACACTGGAGCCCAGAGGGACTGATTCATTGCTCATATTCTTGCCATTTATGTGATTATGTTATATTCTTTGTTTGGCATATGCTTTCTTGACTAGACTGTCTTTACAGTAGGTTTATACTTAGCAACCTGGCACTTCAGTGGTAACCCGAGTCAATTTCCATAGTCACGTTTTATTTTTGAGTGAACTATCCCTTTAAAACCGGGTTACGGGTGTCTTCAGATCCTTAACCTTGTGTATGGATGATAGTAGTAGTGATGAAATGCTAGTAGTGATTTCCCTTCCTAAGATTTAATGTTTTCAGATGTTGAGAAACCATTTTACTGAATAAAATGAGCCCAGTGATGTAACACTGTTTCAGTGGCTAAGCGTTCTCTAACAAACCCAGAGGGAATCCAGTCTAACTATACTTCTGATCTCCAATTTTCCTCATGCGTGCTTTAGTGGATCTTGAGATTTGAGCACTGATTGTCTCTTCGCAGCACTGCTCGCTGCGGTGATCCCTCTGTGCCTTGTTATAAGACCAAAACAATTGATACGCAAAGCGCTCAATTCTCCATTTAAATAGAATAAAATATGAGCTCTCTTTATATATGTGTATGTGTGTGTATGTTAGAGGTGCAGCGATTTAAATTACTCACGGTTGGGTTTTTATCACGGTTTTAGGGTCACGGTTTCGGGATGGTTCGGTATGCGCTATGATCAAGGAAAACTTATAGGACAACTGTCAGATAAAAAATTAAGACAACAGCACAAACACATAAAATAGAGCAAAGATGCATATAAAATAAACAGTGCTTTTTGTGTGTAATTCTATTTCATGCATTCTTAGTTTTTTTACACTGTTAAAGGCTTGGATTCCCATGCTAAACATGGCCAAAGTTTCAAAAATTGAGTATTTCTGTGCCAAAAATACTCCTTCTGGTTTCTCACAAGTTTCGGAAAGTTTTGGGCCTATGTGACGTCAACAAGGGCAGAATTTCCTTGTACGGGCACTTCTCCCGGAAGGCTTTAGGGAAGTCGTTGGCTGCGCTGCACAGGACATTTGTACAGAGAGTCGGGCCACTCTCCAGTGACAAGCGTTTACTTCCTTGAAGGCGGGAACTCTGTTGAAGTTTAAAACTATTGGATCTGCCCAGAGCCACTCTGGATCTGCCATAACCAGTCTCTAACGTTTGGTCGTGACGTGTCATGCGCTGTTCGCCTTTTGTTTCTCAAATGGAAATCCATAAAAATAACTCTGCACGCCACCTCAGTGATAAAACCTAAAATTTGTGCATTCGGATTGTGATTTATTCACAGTTTTGTGATCGGGAACGCGCTGCTCACGTGTTAATATACGTGCTGTAAATAAAATGTCATATGCTCGGTATGATAAGAATAAATGCTGCCGTAAATAACGGCCCAATTCAAATGTTTACGTGCTTTTCTTCCTTTTATTTTTTTATGAAAATATATTGCTGATGAAATATATTGCTCTTGTAAATACTTGCCAGCATTTAAAGAAATACAAGGTTAGAAATGCATCCAAATTACAGCAAAGCGCAACCGTATGGTGCTCTGCAGGGGTCAAAAAGGATATAAACTGTTCTTGAAAACTCAGAGATGTGGATTCGGACAGCAATTAAATTACCACACGACCTTGGTGTTTGTCTAAAACGGTAGGTCAATCGGCCCGGGGATTTTTACGCGGGTGGTGGTGGGAGACGGACGGCAATAAAATCACTGACTAGCCCCTGTAAATGATGACAATACCTTCCTACCGCACGCAAAAACAATGATCTTACCAGGGCTTCAGCAACTCCTCCACCACTAACGGAGCGAGCTGGAAAGGCTTTAACTTCTGGATATTCGGCAACGGTGCCACAACAGAATGAATGGCTTCGCTCACATCTTTTCTCCGCCGTCATTACTGAAGCACACAACATCAACGTCATCGTTCTCAGCCACTCCCTCTGTTCGCTGATTGGACCGGTAAAAATTTGTTCAAAGAAAACCTAAGAATATACCGCAGTCCCAGACGGAGTACTGAAGGAAAATGAAAATTGAGCTGAAGCACATAGGAGGGCGCTTCCCAAAGTGAGTTAAAAGAAGCTTCCCAAAGAACCCAGCGTTAATGGGACAGTGGATGGAGTTTTTGTTGACCGTATAGTTAATTTCTCAATGGAGCATGCAAGGTATGGTGTATGTTTAAATACATTTGTTAAATATCTTGAACTAAATGAATTAATTCATATTAAACCCAGGGGACGTTCACACAAAGCGCGTAAAACTCAGTTGTAAAACTCATGCATGACATGGTGTTCTAAAAACGCTGGGCTCAAGTTAAAATCATTGCAACTTTTTAAAAAACTCATCTCGAGACCTTGAGTTTTTCCCCATTCCCCATTACACAAGCCGCTAAGCAAAGTTACAGTACGCAACACATTGAGACGTCCTGCTGTAGTCGTCGTTGCTGCTTCTCCTGTTCAATTTCAGTCTCCGGATCTGATTCTGGATCATACGTGTATGGCTGAATGATTGATAGCCATTGTTTATTTAGGATAACGTTTTTTTGTACATTTTCTAAGGATGTCACAGCTTTCAGACGCTCTCAACGCAATAGTTGTGTGCTCGTGGCTCTTTAGCTCCGCCCACGTGATACGCCTCCAGCCGCTCTGTTTTATTCGGAAAGACTCTGCACAGCGTATCTGTCTTTTATAAATATGATTAAAATAAATACTTTTCAGAGATATGAAGGATGCAATATGAAGGATGCAACGATCTTCCCAACGCCATCCGAAACGCAGAATCATTGACATCATTCAAAAGTCAACTAAAAACTCAGCTCTTCCGTGAGCACTTAACCTAAACCTTAAAAAAAAAAGGTTTTTCTTTTTTTAACCTTTTTAAAAAAAAGGTCCTCCTTCTTCCCTCCCTACTCTAGCCTGTGCTACACTGAGCAATGTTCACGGTCTCAGTATTGCAGGCACTTGTTGCGCTTACCCGACTCTTCATGACCAATCGCTTCGTGTACCCGCAAGTTGTAAGTCGCTTTGGATAAAAGCGTCTGCTAAATGCATAAATGTAAATGCAATACTACTCTATTGGTACTCAAGATTGACATGAGATTGACAGAAACTGTGAGATATCACTGAAGCGGGTTTCAGCCGATAAGGCTCTCTGTCAGTCTGACCTGCAACGTTTTTTTCTCTGGTTGGTGTGTGTGTGGGTTTGGGAATGAGCGGGCGTGTGTGGGGGTGTGCAGGTGTGCGTGCCCCTGGTACACATAATTGATGATGATTGGTGGGTGGGAGACAAGGTTGAGGTTGATAGGTTGAGTTCACACACACACACACACACGCACACAAACAAACGCGCATATGCACAGTCACACACACCAACGACCAGAAGGAGTCAGAGCGATGGCAAGTCCAACGACTTCAAAGGTAGCTTTCGCAAACTGGAAGTATTAGCGCTTGTTTTCCCTCGTTGAGGTCAGAATGTTTATGTAACGTGCAACTTATGCCCAGGAAGAGTCTCTCCACGCCAGTAATTCTAATCTAAAGAAGCGCCTCACATGCCGCCACAAACGCGTGTAACGTTACCGAACGGTTTCCGAGTGCAATCTTTAACAGTTAACAGTCGGCTTGTGACAGACACTGTATATAAATTATTATATTTCAACAACAAATTGGAGAAAAAAACTATTTTATAATTAGATTTAGAAGTTATTGCAAAAACTGCCTTACTTGAAGTTTACATGTTTGCGTACGGTGTGTTATTTGAGTGTTGATTATTATACCTAAAAATAAATAGCAACTGAATTTAGGCAAATAGTTTAGGCTCTGTTGTTAATCTTTAATATTAATGTGCAAGTAAGGGCTCCCTATATAATTTACAGAAATATCTTCAATAAACTTTTAGATATAATTTAATTCATTCAAGGACTGGCACTTTTTTTTCTTCTTCAGTAAACCACTGTTAAATATAAAAAATAAATAAAAAGCAATTTTTTAAAACTGCTGTACCGAACTCGTACCGAACATGAAAACCGAGGTATGAACCGAACCGTCAGTTTCGTGTACCGTTACACCCCTACTGTCAGTCTTTTATTTCTTGTGTCATGCGTCACAACACTTCCTTGAGTTCCAGGCGTTTCCGTGTTGTAAATAAAATCATTTTTAAAATATTAAATGTCATTCTCTTTAAGTCACGCTCAGAAATGTGTCATTTGCATATTCACAAAAAAAAATCGAGCCGGGGGTTCGAACGCAGTAATTACTTTCCCTGGTAATTAGTTACTTTTATAATGATGCAACTCAGTTTCTAACTCAGTTACTATTTGTAAGAAGTAACTAGTAACTATAACTACTTGACTAATTGACTGGGTCATATTCGAGCAGACGGCACTCGCATACAAGAGTGACCGTTTTGTCCATGCTTTTTGATCATCGCTGTTGTAATGTATTAGAAGGCCAGAATGTGTATCCACATACAGAAACATACGGTCTGTCTGTTTTATACATTATTTTCAACACATCATATTCTAGACGCGTCGTCACGTTTGAGGTGTGATTTTTTTTTTTTTTTTTTCAGGGAGCTTTCGCTGAGCACATATTTTTGGGTGTCAGGTTTAGAGTTGAAGAGTCCAGTTATGTGGGCAGGATTCGGCTGGCTGCTGTCAGGTGATGGCGTGTGTTTTTGTGTGATTGAGTGAAGCCTTCCGGCAAAATTGTGAAACCCTGCCTCTCCAGAGGAACATAAATAGTGTTGTGCAGGTGAGGCAGCCCCTCATCGCCATCTTTCAATCATCATATACATCCTGGACATGTCAGTCTAACAATGTCAGCGGGTTTAATAATGATGGATCAGGTCTGTCAGTGAGCCATTATGGGCCACCTGTGAAATTGTCACTTTAATTTGAGGATGTTAACGCCTGTCCCTGTAGTTTCTTATGTGAGGTTGTTAATCACGTCTTCACCGTTCAAGTGCGAGTTGGGAGTCATTCTGAGATCCCTCTGAATATGAGCTCTTGGGATGTGATTTTCACCAGCGATAATAACCATAAGAGCAGGATATTGTGTTGTCAGCACAGTGTTTGAGGAAGCTCGGTAGATTTTTAGGATACGAGCTCTTTATTAAAGCAAGAAGCTGCTGAGACGGTGTTTGCAATTATATCAAAGTAAAGAGAACATGATAAGGAGAGAAGAGGGAGTAGGGCTTTTCTGTAACCAGGAAGACTTTTTGTTGTCTATATAACTAACTGACAAATTATACAGAACATTATTGTGTGTCTGAGACGTAATCAATCATCTTTTTTACTCTGAATAAATTCATAAAATGCATCACTAGTTGCTCAAGGGTTACCTAGTCACTATGCAGGAACTACTAGTGATCTGGAGCATTATAAGATGGTTTTTCGCTTTAAAATAATCCTCCAGGTCACTAGTAGTTCCAGCATAGTGACTAGGTAACACTCGAGGAATTAGAGATTTTATGACCACATTGAGAGTAAAAAAAGACAATTTCTCACATCTCAGACACGTTAATGTTGTGATTTAGTAATTAATTAGTAATTATTTATAATTTATCATAGTTACCTATTAGTTCTTAGTGATGCCAATCCCATTCAGTAATTATTGATTAACTAATAAGGATCTATCTTAGTCCTACATTTGATATTAGTTACTGATTAGTTAAGCTTGTTTCTATATTAGTTAATAGTAGTAGCTGAAGTGTTAATGTAGTACTACTCATTAGTCCTGCATTACTTCCTGCATAGTTACCTGTTAATGACAGACCATTATTCTAAAGTGTTACCGTTTATTGTTGCAATTGTGTGGTATTTTGCATACTATTTTAAAACAGCAGTAGGGAGTAAACTGTGTAACCTATTAGTAAAATGAGTGTATTCCTAGCAGGGTTATTATCATTAAACTATAAATAAAACCAAAAACTATATAGACATGTAAAACTAAAGTTTAGGGTCCAATTCTCACTATTAACTAGTTGCTTATTACCATGCATATTACTAGGATATTGGCTGTTTATTAGTACTCGTAAAGCACATGTTAATGCCATATTCTACATCCCTTAAGGGGAGACACGCCAGGTGAAAACATCGTTTTTCATGCAGTGGTCAATTTTGAGATTTTGGGCCAGTTTGCTCCCTTAACATGTAAGCTTTCATGTCAAAATAAAAAAGTCAACATTACACATTAAAGGGTTAGTTCACCCAAAATTGAAAATAAAGTCAGTAATTACTCACCCTCATGTTGTTCCAACCATGTAAGACCTTCGTTCATCTTCGGAACATAATTTAGTATATTTTGTTGAAATCTGAGAGCTGTCTCACTCCTCCATAGGCTTTCAGAGGGAATGAAACTTGATGGCCCAGAATAGTAAGTAAAAACGTCATTTAAGGAGTCCAAATGACTACAGTGGCTCTGTATTAAGTCTATCATGCGACGAAAATACTTTTTGAGCGGAAAAACAACAAAAATAACGACTTTATCACACTAGTATTGTTGTTCAATTTGAGCCTGAGATTACGGCGTTCTTCTTCTACTACTACTAATCTCAGTTCTCGCGCATGCGTCGTGGCACTCCCGCGAACTCTCGTCAGAGGCTCAAATTGAACAACAATAATAGTGGGATAAAGTCGTTATTTTTGTTGTCAATTTTGAGATTTTGGGCCAGTTTGCTCCCTTAACATGTAAGCTTTCATGTCAAAATAAAAAAAATTCAACATTACACATTAAGGTGGTTATTTCATTATATTTTGTCAACGTGCGCCTTTAGATTTCTACCCAAAATAATCAAAAGTTAGCATTCTAGCGCTCCCGTGCCGTCTCCATTCACAGAAACATGTCATGCCTGGTATCATTTATAAAGCTATCAGTCTCACACACAGCGCTGTCTAATCCAAATATGGCCATTTCCCTTATAGAACTGACCAACCGCGAAAGTTTGCAGCTGAAAACCACATCTGATTGGTCGGTGTGAATTTCTCACTACGTGATGTGTGTTGCCGCTTCCTTGTGTATTCTCCGTCTGAGAGAAAATACTGCAGACAACTCCGAAATCAGCTCATAAACGTTCACAGAAAAGACCAAGTAGCAAGAGCTAGTAAAAAGAAAGTAAACAACAACACATTAGATCAGGGGTGTCCAATCCTGATCCTGGAGGGCCACTGTCCTGCAGAGTTTAGCTTCAACCCCAATTAAACACACCTGTACTAGCTAATCAAGGTCTTATTAGGCATACAAGAAACTTCCAGACAGGTGTGTTGAGGCAAGTTGGAGCTAAACTCTGCAGGACAGTGGCCCTCCAGGACCGACTTTGGACACCCCTGCATTAGATGATGAAACCCCATCAGAATTAGATTCTAATGAGTGTACATTTAAGTATATAAGGCCTCATTTGCATATTAAAACCTTAATTTACACAACTTGTAATACATTTTTTTTCTTATGTTTATGCCAATATTAAACTGGAGAAGTTTCACAATGATATCTTGTCATTAAAAAAAAAATCCCTATTCATCTGTCTCGCCTTAATCACCCAATACTAGGGGTGTAACGGTACACAAAACTGGCGGTTCGGTACGTACCTCGGTTTTGAAGTCACATTTCGGTACGAGTTCGGTACAGCAGATTTACAAAATTGCTTTTTATTTATTTTTTATATTTAACAGTGGTTTACTGGGGGAAAAAAGTGTCTGTCCTTGAATGAATTAAATTATATCTAAAAGTTTATTTAAGATATTTCTGTAAATTATATAGGGAGCCCTTACTTGTACATTTATATTAAAGATTAACAACAGAGCCCAAACTATTTGCCTAAATTCAGTTGCTATTTATTTTTAGGTATAATAATCAACACTCAAATAACACACCGTACGCAAACATGTAAACTTCACATAAGGCAGTTTTTGCATTAACTCCTAAATCTAATTATAAAAGAGTTTTTTTTCTCCAAATCGTTGTTGAAATATAATACTTTATATACAGTGTTTGTCATTTTCATGACCGGTTTATTTAAACATAGCTACATGAAATAATCAAGACATCACTAACAGGTTCAGTAGAATATAATGAATATAACGGCTAATATAGAGCATATATTCAGTGAAAGAGTTGATTTCTCTAGTGAATATAATTCTGTGGACACTGAATGACTGCCTGAGGTAAATGTGATGCTAACGTTACATGACATTATTTAGTTTACAGCAGTTATTGAGGTCTTTCCGCCGTTGAAACACTGATATAGCGAATACACCACATATATACACATGACAGTAATTGTAATGTATCCTCAACATACCTTCAGATCGTCATTCATGTTTATTCTTTAGGAAGAGATGATCGATCGCCTTCACAGATGATCGCGTTCACGCGTGTCGCGCGGCCGCTTGAACTGTGATCAGTGACCAGTCACGCCACATAGAGCGTCAAAACGGCATTTATTGTTTGAATTTCGTGATAAAAATGAACTGAATACTTAATATGTTTGTGTGGGAACTCGGATTGAAGTGTGTTCCGCGCTTACAACAAGCCGACTGAACTGTTAAAGATTACATTCATAACCGTTAGATACACGCGTGCACATTCACAAATGATCGCGCTCACGCGCGCCCCGCTTGGCCACTTGAACTGTGTTCAGTGATCACTGATCAGTCACGCACATTAAAGAGCATCAAAACGTCATTTATCGTTTGAATTTCGTGATAAAATGGACTGAATACTTAATATGCTCGTGTGGGAACTCGGATTGAAGTGTGTTCCGCGCTTACAACAAGCCGACTGTGAACTGTTCAAGATTACATTCATAACCGTTCGGTACACGTGTGCACCGTACCGAAAGCCCTGTACCGAAACGGTTCAATACCAATACGTGTACCGTTACACCCCTACCCAATACCTAAACTGAACAACTACCTTACTAACTATTAATAAGCAGTAATTAGACAAGTCATAGTTAATAGTTAGTAAATGGTGAGAATTGGACCCTGAACTAAAGTGTGACAACTTTAATACTAAAAAATATAGGTCTAATTCAAAATATTAATAAAAACGATAATAGAAAGAAAACCCTGTTATCATTTTGGAAATATAACCTTTGTAATCATTTTTTAATCTAGTTGCATTTTGAGTTCAGAAAAATGTAGAAAAAATCACTGTAGATATTGCTTTGTTTCTTCATCATCAACTTGATTTGATGCACTGCATTATGGGACAGTGCTTGAATATGACAGTAGTAGGTCATCCAGGTATTCTTTGCATACAGACAACATGCACAGTAACATGCTAGTAGACGACCATTGTATGTTGTCATCACCTGCCTATAACGTCTCTGCAAACGGAGTTGCTTGAGTTTGAGTGTCAGCTGGTTATTTTTAGGAAGCCTTAAATGCTATATAGGGTTATCTGAGGTCATGACAGTAACAGATGCATGTGTTCAAGAATCAGGTGTTTTCCTGGCTGAAGCAGAGACATGGAAGTGAATCTGAAGTGACAGTTGTCATGTTAAGTGTGTTCGCGTCTGACCTGACCTGCACTCTGTCCCTGCTGACGTGAGTTTGTGAAGGGAGGTGGGGTTGTGTAGTAAAGCGTTTGAGGAAAACCTTCCTGATCTTTAGCGTCAGTGCCTTTTATTCCATGTGCCCAAGAATTCAATGGACGGCTATTTTTATGTCAAAAGTGTTTTAATGTTGCTGGATATCACTGTTGAATTTAGGGAGTCCAGCACCGAAGCTGTTGAAGAAAACGTCCAGTTTAAGTGATTTTTATTTTGTAGCTTAGTCCACTTCTTAATGGTCTTCCAACCATATCATATTCCCATACTCCCATATAAACTGTGCATGTATAATGTCTCTTTAGTTTGTAATACACCTCAGACTTTTCTCCAGAACTCAACAAGTTTTTTTTACTTTTTTACAAAATACATATAAATGCGTACACAATGTATTTAAATATTAAAAAATATATTTTCTCATCTTTTTCATATTTTATCTTGTATACTGGTTTATAAATGTGAAAGTACACTGTAAAAAATGTACTGGCAAAAAAGTTGCCAATACAATCCTGTATAAGTGTTTTTAATTACTGTAAAATGTATTAAAGTATAATAATGTAAAGCAATTTACAGTTAATTGTTAGTCATTTGTAGGTTTTTTTTTTTACAGTTACATTGAATGAACCCTTAAATGCATACCTCGGGTCTTTAGCGACCCGAGACGTCATTCACTACCATCCTCCTCATTCATTTTTTTAAAGTTAGACATCGACCTTCTTAGTATTCCTCAATCAATACATTTTAAACAATATAAAAAAATATAAAACTATAATTGAGTGCCTGTTTTTCCACTAGTTTTTTGACAAAACTTTATAGGGTCGCTAACGACCCGAGGTGTGTAAGATTGTACGTTTTTTTTTTTCCTGCACAATAATAAATGAATCTATAATGACGAAATAAGTGTAATTCACCTTAATTTTCTGATATACAATGATGAAGTGACGTTTCACTCATAATCAGTGTTGGGAATAACGGCGTTATAGATAAACGGCGTTACTAACAGAATCATTTTCATTTGCTTGCGTGCGTGCGTGCGTGCGTCCTAATGAAGCCTCACATCATCACAGCCACAACATTAGTTGCTAAATTTTTCTAAATTGAAAAAAATTACTTCTCACTGTTCTCAGGTCAAATATTTATATGCGATTAATTTCGATTAATTAATTACAAAGCCTCTAATTAATTAGATTAATTTTTTTAATCGAGTCCCGGCCCTAAAAATAAAACATTAAAACATTTTCAGTCTTTCAACTGTTAAAATCTTATCATAAAAATTACATAGTATCACAAAATAACCAAAATTAAAAGCCATTTTAAGACGTATTCTAAGTAGAACATAAACTTGCAATAAAAATTAAAGTCAATTAACAGAATTTGTGGCATTTTGATATAAAAAAAAATTATTTGGGCTCTTTTTGAAATACAATTAATATTTTTTTATTAGCAAAAATATTTGCAGATTATACAGTTATAATTGAACTAATCTGTAAATTCTCTTTTGATGGGGAAAAATTATACAATATTAATATAGTTTTTAACTCATTCTAATTAAGAAGATAAAGTATTACCGTTCAGCAGCTCGATAATGTTACCATGGTGACATCAGCAGAATTCATAGCAACAGTGTTCAGTAATATAACAGAATCCAAATGTTTTGGTTTCCATGATCTGCATATGTTATTACGGCATGTGATCTGCATCCGTCAACAGGGCTGAAGCCACACACAGGTTGCTATCCTGGTCTTTCTGAGCACAGTTGAGCTGCTTTAATGTGCTCTCTCCATCACCGGGGTGTGTAGCACAGCTGTGCATGCAGCAGCTGTTAGTTAAGCATGATTAGCATGATTTGCATAATGGCGTTTTCAGTTCACGAGAGTCAGCGTGTGTGTTCGTTAGTGTGTTTTGATATGTGGTTTTGCTTGCCAACAACTGGCAAGCCTCCATCTCCAGGTCTCTCCAGAGAATCAAGTGTTTGTTGGATATTGGAATACTCCATCTGGGAATACTTCAGTGTCACACCAAAGCATCCAATTACTGCCTGGTTCAACAAAATGACACATAGATCCTTGATTTCAACATGCATATCTTGATTGATTTATTTTTTTAAATGGGCTTTGTGGTTTTTCTTGAAATGTCTGTTTTGCTCCGCTGCTTTGGTTCAGTCTAATCAGAAAGCATTCGGGCGTTCCACAGGAGACCGTTTAGCCATCAGTGATGATGGAAAACCTTCAATGTTGTTATCGGCTGCTGTTGTAATGCCTTCCATTAGAAGCAGTATATACTGTATGTATATTGGATGTCAGGGTCTCTGACATCACCAGCCCCAATATTTACATAAACCCCTCCTCCGAGAATATGAAATAAGGGGAGGCGAGGCCATTTTGTATCGCCGCGGGGAATAGTTGTTGTGGTAGGCTAGTTAGTAGGCTGGAGTGTTGTTGCCAATGCCGACGATTAGTAATTTTTCATGCGAACCGTGCCCCATTTCGAACTAAACTGCCAGTGTAAAAACACCCTGAGACAACAGAGGAAGAACACATCGTCTCACGCACACACTGTAGACTTGTGGCATATAATGGTTACGGTAACTTGGGGCGATGTCAAATAACAGTCATATTTCAGCATGTTACAATAATTATATGGCTTGAGTTGATATAGCCTATTCCCTAATGAATTAAACAGTTTATCATACAGACTGAGAGTGTGAATGATCTCTCTCTCTCTCTCTCTCTCTCTCTCTCTCTCTCTCTCTCTCTCTCTCTCTCTCTCTCTCTCTCTCTCTCTCTCTCTCTCTCTCTCTCTCTCTCTCTCTCTCTCTCTCTCTCTCTCTCTCTCTCTCTCTCTCTCTCTCTCTCTCTCTCTCTCTCTCTCTCTCTCTCTCTCTCTCTCTCTCTCTCTCTCTCTCTCTCTCTCTCTCCCTGTTTATATGTGTGTAGCTTTGTCATGCGTGCATGCGGGATTGGAAATGCGAATAATTCCCAGCGATCATCGAATGTTATTTTTGCTTGAAATGCCCATCCCTATAGCCTACAACTTACAAAACCGCTTTCCAAACAAAAACGATGATCAAGAAGAGGTGGATTAATTTTGTGAACAGCCATCTTGATGGAGAGCTGAGGATCATCACCAACACTTGCCTCTTCAGTGACTTTACACCGGATCGTTTTACAAACTTTCACCGGAGACAACTGGGATTCACTGATAATCCGCTGCAGAACCGACTACCCCCCGCCCCGGCCTTCATCCTCCCGTCCTGCGGCATCTGTGATCATAGACGGTCGTGATCAGTACGTGAGTGTTGTCTCGTGTGCAACGGCAGCTTTCCCGCGAGTGGGCGTGGTTTCGGCGCCGACAGCGGACACACCCCCAGCGTTTGAGAGCAGAGAATGCTGCTCATTTTTTCAAGTTTTTGATAAGCTATTTTATGTACTTGGCGGATATTTTTGTGAATCAAATTTGGCTGGGCGGTTAATAACACATTTATCTGTGGTGTGAGAAACTCAGAACACATGTTTAGTTTTGACTTTACAGGGACTTTAATTTAGTTTCAAATAGCGTTCTTGATGTTATTTATATATAAAAGCACTTCTGTTATTCATGATTAAGTATCGTATTTAATGGGAACTTATTTTTATCATTAGTGAGGCAAAAGTAGTTAAGAATGAAGAATAAACTGAAATTCACGGCATTAAAATGATTTCCCATTTGCTTTCCCCCGCCTGTTCTGGCGTCCTGGCGCACATCAGCTGTCCATCATGTTGAAATCGTAAGGCTTAAACAGTCCAGTTTTAAATTATTTTATAGATACCAGTGCTACAGCCGCTCTAGCGCCCCCCCACTGGTTGCCTGCCAAAATGGCGGAGTTTAGGCTGCGTGACGTCAACCTCCGGAGCTCTATTCTATTCTGAATAACTTTTAAAATATAATTTATTCCTGTGATCAAAGCTGAATTTATCATCATTACTCCAGGCTGCAGTGTCACATGATCATTCAATAATCATTCTCATATGATGATCAGATGCTCAAGAAATGTTTATTAATCTTGAAAATACAAAATACTTTTCTTAAAGGTGCCCTAGAATGATTTGAAACAACATTTTAAATTGTTCTCTGGTATCTACATAGAGGGTATATGGCTTATTTAAGGTCAATAATTGTCCAGCTACGGTTTTACAGGTCCATTTACAACTCTAGAAATCATCCCCAGGATGAAATGGTCTGTTTTTGCCTTATTTGGAAGGGTCATGAATATTAATGCAGAGTTCTGCTCTGATTGGCTGTTTCACTGCGGCTCAATGATAGCAGGCACAACTTTACTGACCGTCATGACGATGGAGAGATTAGGCATTCAACCTTATATCAATCAGTATATAATCATACTTCAGTTGTCAAAAATATAAATAAATAAATATCAAATTACTATCATTACTATCGTTTCAACTTAAATGGTGGAGGTGTTGAAGCTAGAAGGATCGAGTGAGCTATGTGTAAGCAACTAAACTAACATAGTATGTTACGTATCTATGGTTGCATTTACTAATTTATGACAACACTGGCATTAAATAATATTAATCTTTGTCATTAGACATACTATTTAGTTATGTAAGCCACTTGGATTATCCTATTCTTACCGTTTAGCATCTTGCGTTGGATATAGACAACAATAGGAATAATATCGTTAATGTTGTCTCTCTAAGAAACTTTCGATTTAATCAGAAATGGTTTAGACAGTCAAGAAGTGGATAAAATCACTTACTGCTTGCAGGTGTATGGTTGGAATTGCCCCTTTCTTCAGTGTCAGACGCGGAGCAAAGCCGGCTTGATATTGTCCCGGGTTTGAAAAACTGTCCGTGGTGAAATGGGCTGAGCAAACTAACAACTTTGAATTAAATTGTTGCGGTATCCGGTTATAAATAAACATCAACCATGCCTGTTGATATGTTTTATTTGTGGGAAGAGTATGAAACGTCTTCACATCCCCTGCACAGCCTGGAACATAACATTTGTTTCCATGATCTGCCATTTCGCTATCCTCGCGTGACGCTTGTTTACCTGCAGAGATGATGCGGCTGCGCAGTTTCGCCTGACAGTAACATGTGCTTGCTTATGAAAACGTTGGGGGGGCGTACATATTAATGATCCCGTGTATTGCATCACTGCTGGCGTTACGTTGAGATTTGCCTATTTTTCCGTGGTGTTTTTCACAAACGAGATTTACATGTGAAGGAGGAGGCAATGGTGTTTGAGACTCACTGTATGTGATTTACATGTACTGAACTCCTGTTATTCAACTATGGCAAGGTTCATTCGATTTTTCATTCTAGGGCACCTTTAATCAGTATCAATGTCTTCTTTTCTAGTTAAAGGTCCCGTTCTTCGTGATCCCATTGTTCAAACTTTAGTTAGTGTGTAATGTTGCTGTTAGAGCATAAATAATACCTGTAAAATTATAAAGCTCAAAGTTCAATGCCAAGCGAGATATTTTATTTAACAGAAGTTCCCTTTCAAAGCCTACAGCGAACGGCCGGCTTGGACTACATCCTGGTACTTCCTTCATTAATGACGTCAGTAGAACAGTAGAACAGACTAACCTCCGCCCACAAGAATACGCGAAAAAAGGGGGCGTGGTCTTGTTGCTGTCCCACGTGGAGAAGAGGAAGTGTCGCGTGGAGAAGAGGAAGTGTTGCGTTTGAGTGTGTTTGTCGCCATGTCGTCGAGACGCTGTTATTTTCATCCCGGAGTCAAATCACCTTTGTTTGGCTTTCCCAGGGACGCTGTAGAGATCATTGAGCGCATACATCTCCCGTTAAGAGGCGTGACCTTTCCGTGCTACGTGCGCTAAGCTGCTGTCGAATCACAGCACAGGAACCGTGCCATGTGCGCTAAGCTGCGGTCAAATCACAACACAGGAACCGCTGGCACAATCAGAACTCATTACGTATTTCTGAAGGAGGGACTTCATAGAACAAGGAACTCATCAGCCGTTTTTAGGACAGTGAAAACAGCGGTACACAGATGAGTAAATTGTGTGAAAAATACTGTTTTTTTTACACGCGAAACATAAACACATGTTATATTGCGCACTATAAACACAATCAAAGCTTCAAAAAAACACGAAGAACGGGACCTTTAAAAAATCTCAACACACAGCATGATATTCATTATCTCAATAAATGTCTCTTGTTTTCCAGAATAAATATCTTCACATCAAGCTAACCTTGCAGCAGGACCAAATTGTTGTTTTTGGCCTTTTCACACACCTAGTTTGAAAATATCTATTGAATCTGGCCCAGAAAGTCATCCTTGGACATTGTGTGGAAGAAAACTTCAGTTGCCATAGAGATTGCACATCCGCCTTCTCAAATTCACAAGGACTGTGGCCAGTCAGTGTGGGAAGAAGACTTATAGGTTTCTAAATCAGCAAAATGGCACTATACATCATTTCCATGTTGTATTGATCAAGCGTTCTGCATCATTTCATTGGCGTCTTGCACGTCACAGGCGCTCATTGATCTCCCATTATTACATTTGACCAAATCATGAACCAATATCAGCCAGCCCGATGAATCGATGTGCTTACTGAGGCATGATGGTTATGAATCGTTTGTTACTTGGCAACTAGAACCCACACACAGGTCAAAATACATGTACTTAAAGCGAGCCGCTTCCCAGATGGCTCCGCTAATCTGCGGAGGGTTGTGTGACAGTGGTGTGGGTTTCACTTTGATACTGTACGTGCAGATACACAATATGATTAAACCAGACCCTTGGGTTTGTTCGGCCTGTTATGCTTTGTGTCATATTGTGTCACAGCTCCTGACGTGCCGAAGCAGGCGTCGGCTTTCCAACACGGACACACGTGTGTGTATTCTGGATGTAAGCCACTTTTTAAATCATCAGGCCTTTAAATAAATGTTATATTATGTTAAATCACTCTATGCATGTGCTCGCGGACACAAATGCATCGCACAAAGTTTGGTGACCCTGCTGTTTGATTGTGAGAGGAGCTGACGCAGACAAAGCCTCTCGCTCCACTTGATGATTTCTGCATCGTCCAGGGTTGCATACGGGTGACAAAATTGCCGGCTGAGTTTGAACAAGTGTGGCATGTTAGCCTCCCACTGCCCGCTTGCCCCAATCCATCATCATTTAACTGGAGCCATGGATACAGAGCAATATTTAAAAAGACTCCTAACCGATCTATATGTTTGCATTAGCCACTTTTCCCTTTTGATTTTAGTCAAGAGCCTGGAATGGTTGTGTTACACAAAGATGGACAGTTTGGTGGTCTGCTGATAGAGACGCTCCTGTCTACCTCCACTTGTGTATCTATGCATGTACTTGATTATAATTCAAATGCAAATGTACTAAGGATTAGTGTCAAAGTCCAAAATAAGCATTCGCTGAGCAGTGAGTGTAATAGGAAGTACTCAGTACTTTTTTTGGGGATCTGCAACATTACTTGGTTAGGACAAATTGTAGAGTTGTTTTGATACCACAACATATTCTGGCATTGGTATCGGCGAGTACTTGAACCCATGTACCGATCCGATATCATTTTCTTAAACAAGACCTAACGTAGTTATGACTGCGAGCTTTGCCTAACCACTGCACGGCTCTTCTTCGCTGCTCAGAATGCATTGCAAACACAGGAAGTTGTGCTGTGTTGCCACAAGTAGCCACTGTTTAGAGCGGCGAAGAAGAAATGAAAACGCGTTAGCAGTATGTCCGCTGTTCACTAGTATTTTGTCTCTGTGGATGGCGGGCGCCCGCGCGCACACACACGCGTGACACTCACTCGCTGTCTTTGTAGTCTCTGCCATGTGTCACTATCAAGCAGCAACCTCCCCCAGTTTTTTTTACAGTCTATGGTCACTAGATGAGGACACGAACACATAAACCGTCCCTTCATGAGAATTTACGGCCATATCATGAACACTCAAAGGTGTTCAGGGCAACCCGTCAAAATAAAAGTTTGGTTTAACGTGAAGAAATGGACAGAATTTATTAGGCTACTGTTGTACAGTAGATTTATCTACGTCTCTATGTAATAATACGTCTCCTAATAATAATAATTATACTTTTTTATACAGTTGTATTGTAAAACTAAAATACCTTTTTCAGTTTGCGGTGTTAGATTTGTGGCTGCATTTGAAGTTCTTTTTCGCTTAAGAAAAATAAATAATATTACTGTCAAATGCATGTCAGATAATAAAAATACTGTGATAAATACAGTAGTTCACTCTATGTATTTGTTCATGTTTTATTAAGGGATAAGTCTGAAGCACACCATAAAATAATTCTAGCAATTCATACAGGGCTAGTAGTGTATATATACTAATACACACACACACACACACAGGTATCGGATCAGTACTCGGTATCGGTATCAGGAAGGGAAAAAGGGTATCAGATCATCTCTATCAAATTGTAAGAAAGATCTGAGAATTAAAGGGATAGTTCAAATTTGACCATGACAATTCTGTCATCGTTTACTCGTCGTTCCAAAACAGTATACATTTTTCCCCATGCCTTTCGATAATGTAAAATATTTAAAAAAAACATTGGGAACCAATCATCATTGCAGCCCTTTGATGTCCAGTGTATGGACAAGAAAACATTTCCCAAAATATCTTCTTTAATGCACCACCTAGGAAAGAAAGTCTTACAGTTTGTAGCTACATGAGGGTAAGTAAATGACAGAATTTTCAGTTTTGGAATAACTATCCTTTTAAATCGAGAATGGTTTTCTAATCAAAATATCTGTGCATCTTTTTTTACCCCATTTACTTTCACTGAATGAGCAAATCATCCTTCAGAATATCTGTTTGTGTTCTACATCTTTGGGACAACATGTAGAACAAATGATGACAGATTTTTTATTTTTGGGGGAACGATCCCTTCATATGGTCATATACAATTTCTGACATTAAGCCACCAAAATGGAAATATGTGGAACGGTGTTTTTGTGATGTACAGTTTTACTGCAAAGCCGGACTGAATCATTTCCTATTTATATGATGCTCTACATGCCTGGTTGTCATACATATGTGATTTTAAAAAACTGCTACATTTCATGACACAAATATATCTGTATAAAAAATAATGCAAAATAAAGTTAGAACTATTTATGGCGGGTCATTTTCCTCAATTAACACACTGTTGGCAGGTCTGGCATCGTTAGGAGGTCTTCGTTGGATATACTTCATTATTTTATTACTATAACAATGTGCACCATCAGCATGCACTTTATCCATTCCTGTGCCCACTCACAATTACCACTCAGTTTCCTTGCTCTGCCAATATTATTTTCCAGCATCCTGTGTCGTTCCTGTCCACATTGATTTCGATAACACAGCTAATTGGTTGCTGCTGTGTGCTTCCTGTCTTTACTGCTGATACCGACATAATTGGACAACTAAACCACACTTTCAAAAGTTTTGAGATGCATGAAATTCCCCCCACGTTTTAAAGGGTTAAGGTAGCTGTCCTGAATTGAAGGTAATAGTTTGGCTAACGTATTCCCCTGTGTGCGTCTAACGTCTGACAGGAAGGCAGGCAGGTGAACTATAATGATTTAGTGGTTCACTGTAATGTGCTCCAGCCTCCCCTGGCTTTGATACACATTCAGACAGATCAAGTTGCATAATGAATATTTTACACATGCCTGCACTGCATGCATGTATGAAAGATCCTGCCGTGCACAGGGCGAAATTGTTTTTGCCTTCACCAGGACTCTGCTCCTTTATTCTCTTGTTAATTGTCAACAGCTTGAAGTCCGAATGGACACCTAATAACACACGAGCCTCTACGGTGGCATCAGCTGCAAGCTGTGCAAATAAACCTGCTGTTCTTGCTTTCAATCTTTTTTCCAGTTTCGATTTAGTGAAGTTGATTGACATGACAACTACATTTACATAGAGTGCAACCACTGACTATAAAAGGCTTCCTTAATGGGGTCCTTCTTGATTATGATTGGACTTTTTTTAAACTTTAGTGAGTGTGTAGTGTCGCTGTTTGAGCATTAACATCCTTTGCTTTGAACTTTGCACGCCGTAACTTTGCAGATGGAGATATTTACTTTTACAGAAATCACTTTTTAAGGACTACAACAAACGGCTGGTAGGGACTACAACAAGCTTCCTGGGTTTGTGACATCACTAACCTTAATTTACATAAACCCCGCCCCCGGGAACACACAACAAAGGGGGTGAGGTCTTGTTGCTTTAGAGAAGAGGAAGAGTTGTTGTAGTCGAGCACATTTGAGAGTCTGCTCAAGCTGTCGCATCCGTCTTTTCACGTTTATTGCAATACAGTACGAACACAAATGCAACAGCACGTCATAAAAGCAAGATGACAACATAAATTATAACCGTAATTAAACTAAACTTTACATCATGACAGAACATGCTAATCGATGACTTGAAGATTAACTCATTCAGAAACGTCTCATTCTACACGAGTCTCTCCATCATTGTCTGGTTTGAACATAAAAGGCTGAACAGTGAAAATGTCAGAAAGTGTGTCTGCGTGAGGTAATCGGAGCTGCTAACACGAGCTCTTGAAGCTCCGCCCTCTTCCTGAAAGGGGGTGGGGAGCTGCAGCTCATTTGCATTTAAAGGGACACACACAAAAACTGCACGTTTTTGCTCACCCTCAAAAAGTGAGAATTTCACATGCTATAATAAATTATCTGTGGGGTATTTTGAGCTAAAACTTCACATACACACTCTGGGGACACCAGGGACTTATTTTACATCTTGTAAATAGGGGCATTATAGGACCCCTTTAAATAGAAAATGGTTATTTTAAAATATTTATTTTACTGTATTTTTGGTAGGTGAGCATAGGAGACTTCTTACAAAAACACAATCTTGCCAACGAACTTTTGAAATGTAGTGTACGTTATTGGTAAACATCTGGAAAAAAATGAATTTTTTTTTTTTTACTTTGAAAGTAAAACTTATGTTGTGCCACTTGAAATGAAAATAACGCAAATATAAGAAATGCTTTAAAATAATGTTGAAAAGTAGAGAAAATATTAGTACAAATATGAACAAAAATATCAGTGTACAGCCTCCCACCTTCTCTCTTTCTGTCACATTCTGTGTTTCTGTACTCTCTCTTTCAGCTCCCCGTTTGCTCCTCCCACCCTCTCGTACTCGTTCACTCATGCTCTGCCTCTTTGTGTCTTGTGCTCTGAATGCACTTGTAAGTTTAATCTCCGCTAAGGAGGAGGAGGAGGAGCGCCAATGCATGTTAGGTATCTCAGTAGCTGACAGATACAGTGCTCACAGGGGGAGGCATGAGAAGACATCTATTTATTGCTTTATATTTGAAGTCTGTTTGGACATTTTTTGTGTGCTGCCAATGCCAAGTGATCTGAAGCACTGATCTGAGATTAGAAAGAAACCAGCTAGTGTGTTTGGATATGTGCTGTCTTTGATCAGAGCTGAAACAAGGATTCGAATGCAAAGAAAAAACGTTGAAATTAAGACTAGGACTGTGGACAGTACTCTATTAAAGCCTCTTACATGAGACTGTATGTGACATGGGAGCCGTGCAGGTGGTCTTGAGCTGCAGCCCATTTGATAATCGAGCTTTGAAGTTCATGTGCCGGTCGGGGAAGCAATGAAATGGGATTCGCGGGCATCGCTGAAGACGGCTTTATCAGGTCTTTGCCAGTCTAGTTGTGCAAGTCAGGCTTCAGTTGGATCAGCCCTGCTGTTCTTCGCCTCCTCTTAGTCAGGTCTCCAAGCAGGAGTCAAACACCTTGCACTGAGAAACTTTTAAGTTTGCTTTCCAGAGGATCTGGGTCTGTTTTTTGGAGACTGCGCTCTTCCATTTAATTTTCTCTGTGATTACCGTGTGTCCTCTGAGACGGGATGCAGGTGTCATTTGTTTGCACGGACCACCGGTCTATGAGCCGTAGCACGGATGACCGGCTCAATCGACAAAATGCTAACAGTCCGAGCAGTGGTACCCGAAGCAAGTTCAAAGCTGTGGCCATGGTGGCCAGGAGCCTTGGGCAGCTGTCCGTCCAGAGCGTGCCCTCTTCAAGTGACCAGAGCATGAGAACTGGCATGAAATATAGGTAGGAAAACTAATATATTGAAAGAGTAACTGTGCCTGTTGGATAGTATCCAATAATGAAATTTGCAGAAAATGTTGTGATTTAAATATGATTTTATGTGTAATACAATTAAAGTTAAATGAAAAAAATAATTTGCATCATTTTGACCGAATATAAAGAAAATGCTGAATGGTCCTATCAGGTTCAATAGCGTAATATTTGGCGTATGCTAGTGCTTGTATACATTTCAACAAAGTGCTTTAATTGCATATAATGAAATCAGCCCCTTCGATTTGACTATTACTCTTCAAATCATTCTGCAAATGCAGCTTTATCTGTTGGAGAATAACGGCTACTGTTTTTCTCAGTCATTTTAACCCAATTGAGCCTTTGGCAAAATAGATATCCCTGCATTGCTGCCAACAGCGTTTCCATTACATTTCCAGAGCGTTTTGTCCTCATAGATTTACTGCACAACTGCTGACCTATGTGTGTTATGACCATTCTCTTAGGTGTTAATTATATATAATAGTATTATGTAATTTCCAAGAGTTCATCCTTCCGTTTCATGAAATGCAAAGCAAATTGAAATCAAAGGTTTTCTACATTCATTAGCAACAAACCTGCAAGTATTTGTTAATTTACATAATGACTGCTAGAAAAACTGCCAGATTGCTTTCAGCTGCCACGTTCATTTGCACAAAAAAAAAGAAGAATCCTAATAACAGCTCTTAATGGAAGGCGTGTGATCTTTCTATCCTATTTTAAATCAGGATTGCAAAGCGATTTTGTTGTCAGAGGATCCAATTTATGTCAGGTCTAATATTCGCTCCTGTAGAGCGAGAGAGTTAGCTAGACCTTGTTTGTTTCATTTATTCATTTATGCATTCATTATGAGTTACTTCATGCAATGTCACGGTCTTGAAGCTTCATCTTCCCATTTTAAAGAAATCCTTTTGTTGTTGGAAAACCCAGATGTAATAAATAAATGAAGCTCTTTGCACAACAGTGGCCACATCTTTCACGCGCCAAAAAAGTAAATAAACACCATCAAAATATTGTAAATAGAATAAAAATCTCATAGAAGTTGTTCATAGGATGTATAGGTGTTCTAAAGGGATACAGTGACTCTTTTTGAGGATCAAGTTGGTAGTCCTCTGATAGTTATCGGTCTCTCTATATATGGAAGTGGTTACCATATACTATTCTTCTAAGTACAACATACTGGTTTGTCATGAACTATGCCTTTAAGTGAGAGGTAACTTCTCTTGCTGCACTCTATTGTTATAATTCTCTGTGGCAAGCTGTATTTGATTCCAGCGCCTTCTGTTGTCTTGAGATTAAGATCATCGAATGATTCCCCCGATGCCAAGAGTCAAAGGTCCTTCCGGCTCTTAGAAGCCCCCCATATTGACTGCAAGGTCAGCATCTGATCTTCTGCCAGAGGATGTGTGTCTGTGTGGATAAACTAGAGCATCGCTTTGAGCTGATGAAGCTCAGAGCGACCCAATCGAGCCCTGCCAGACGCTACTGTGAACGTGTTCTTTGTGAGTACATGTATATGCCATGAAAGACTGTGAGCAGTTGTTTATGTGTGTTTGAGAACTGTGCCCAAATACCCAGAGGAAGAAAGTCCGGGACGCGCTGCTCTCTTGTCAGGGTGAGTTTCAATGATGTGCCATATTAAGTCCCTGGAGCTGTTGGTAGCAGGAGTGGGCCGTTGCACTCAAAGTTCAAGATTCTGAAACTTAAGCACTGGAAGTTACATCACAGACCACTTTTAATGCAATATAATGAACGTGCTATGAAAAGAAAACAAGCTGCCTGCCACTAGAACTACTGGTAAAGGATGTTCATGCCACATTCCTTGGAAAATAAAGTCAGCTGCTATTTGCACTAAGTGAAAATAGCATATTTTCTTGGCAATAGATGCTATTTACACTAGGGATGCACCGAATCCAGGATTCGGATTTGGATTTGGTCGAATATTGTGCTTTTGAATTTTTTTCCACCTTGCACTACACGCCTCTGCTGGTCGACGTAATGGCGCCGCCGTTGATTATGGGAAGGTATTTACTAGGTGGACCGTTCGAATGCAGAACACTGTGAGAAAGTGAAAATGGAACTTGTGAACAGAAAACGTGTTGTTTGGCAGTGCTTTCAGTCAAAAGATGGCCATTCAAGTCGAGCTACATGTTCAATTTACAATGCCGATTTGTCTCGTGGTGACAAGGACCCTAAACAATACGCAACATCGCCACTGTTAAAACACTCGCGTATGAAATAGGGCTGCCACTAACGACTATTTTTATATCGATTAATCTATCGACTAATTTATCGCAATCATTTTCAACAATTTTACTTAAAAAACATTTAATTTAACTTGCATCGTTGGCCTTCAGTAGTGTACTATAAAAAAAGTATAAATGTAAACAAGCCCTTGACAAAATGTAAAGTAAAAATTAAAAAAGGTACAAATTTGTAAACCAACATAACAAAAAAAGAGAATATCAGCGAATACTTTTTATATAGAAGTGTTTTTGTCACGATACAAAATTATGACTTCGACACGATACCAGACTAAAATACCTCAATACCGATACTGAATCGATAGTATGACAGAACTTACTGCTCATTGTTGTATCATTGTTTTAGAGTTAAAAAACCCCTAAAAACTCACTTGGCCGGCATGTTCCTGCCCTGCTTCACACAGAATATTAGGTCCGGCCCTTTAAGAGCTGCACGGACCAAATTCATTGTAACACCCGATTTCTCATTCAACTCTGTATACGTTCACTAAAGACACATCCGACTGCGTTTCCCCGAATACTCAACAGGATGTGCATTTTTACATATTTTACCATTTAAAGCCAATAATCTGCGAAACTGGCGTCGCGATCTGGCTGCGATCAGGCACGTCCCGGCCGCGATTGACTTTTCTGTTGCTTTCTTTTTCCTGAGCTGCGCGTATATATTTGACTGTTCTGCTTCCATTGTTTGGTGAACGGTGGATGCAGAGCTCACACACACACACACACGTCCTCACTCCTACTGTCACACATCGACGCAAATGAAGAAATACTGCTCTTATTAGAGTACTGTCATTTTTAAAGTACCGGTACTAATACAATTTCATTTCATACCCAACTTACCCAGTCGACCTAAAAATATTGACGTCGACTAATTAACAGCGTCAATGCAGTCGATTGTATCAGCCAATCGCGACAGGCCTAATATGAAACATCCGAAAGAATGCAAGTTGTGCATGAGGGAATCTACAGACAGCAGCCAAAATGCAGCAACTTCAGCTATGGCAAAGGAAGGACAGTCATCCAGGAATTATGTTGCCTATTCTTTCTTTACAAATAAAATAAAATGAAAAATACACTGCTGTGGACGTTGTTTACTTCATTAAAGGGTAACTTCAGTGATTCAGCATTAGGCTTTGTATCAGTAGAAACTAGGGATGGGCGATATGGACTTAAAAATGTATCCCGATATTTTCTAGTATTTATTGCGATAACGATATCAATGACGATAAATGTAGTATCATTCCCCATGTTTTTGGATACAAGTGAAAGCTGCATGCATTCTTGCGAGTTTCAGAAAAACAAACAATCATCTAAAGTAAAACGTACATGTCATCAAATAGGCTCCTATAATACATAAAAAATTTTTTAAAAAAAGGCACAGTAATAGGTGCACGCCAGCCAATGAGATTCCCGTTTGTGCATTTGTTTTTTCCTGTTCATGAAAGGCTGACTAATTCCAAATAAACGCCATTATTTTACAGGAAAATACAACACAGGATATTGTTTACATGTAGCACATCAATTCTGTGTGGTATAAGACTCTCTCGCTCTCTCTTTGAGTGTGTGTGAAACACTGAGCGCTCTCAGTCGCGCGCCTCACACTAGTGTTTACTGTGCGTCAAATACACTGCGCATTCATTGAGATCAACTGAAATAGTATGCTTTACCGATCGATTGAGAAGGACTGAGCGCTTAAGATATTCGCTCTAAGTGCTCAGCGAGTGAAAATACATTTGTATGTACAGGTTCAGATTGCCCTCAGGTAGCCCCTCGTTTTGCTATGAACTCTTCCGCAGCTTCCGCCATGGTAGTTTTCGCTCTGCACGTGAGATGCGGATTCCCATTGTGCGGCTCTTAGGGCACCGAGTGCTGCGAGGGCACTACAAGAAAATTCTCTCTCCAACCCCCGTTCAGCTATACAAATTGACGAACGCAGCCACCGCGGCCATCATAAAGTAAACGCTTTAAGCATCAAGAGACGGCCAGCGGTGGCACGGTGCGGATGGGTCGCGCTATCAACTAGGCTTTATCGTTATTATCGCCGGAAGACAAATTCTTATCGTGGGGAGAATTTTTACCGGTATATCGCAAACGATAAGATATCGCCCATCCCTAGTAGAAACCCGGTAGTATATTCAAATTATGGTACTTTCCCCCCTCATATCCCCCTGAGACGAGAGAATTATACATTTTATTTCTTGAAAAATTCTTCCGATGACGCAAATATCGTCATTTTGCATCATCGGAGGATTTTTTGGCCAGAGGCTAGAGACTACAGCCAGTAGAAGGAGCTGTTCTGCATGTTATCAACCCGTCCACAGCGGAGAGATCTCACTCACAGAATGTAAATGTGCTCGGCCGCTCGGCTCGGGCATTAATAACAGAGAGCTGCGGAGCAAAGTGAGTGTATCAACTTTTCAATGTAGTCCTATGAAAGTTTAGCTTCCATAGGCATGATCTGAAAATGCACCAGACTGGACACGAGCCGAGAATGACTGACGCGCTTACCTCAGCTCTTCTCTCTCGTGATGAATGAAATTATTTTATTATTATGAAGATCAAAACGACGGTGAGGGCGGTGTAGGGAGTGGCCTTGTAGGGCAGCGAAGCAAGTGCATTCTGGGAGTTGTTGGCTTTCATCCACATGAGACAAAAATACATTTTCTGACTTTTCTCAGTCTAGAAGGCGCCAACTTTCAAATAATTTCACATTTCTACTACATAAATGACCCAGTTTAAATACACATTCATCTTTCCAGCGCTGAAGTGCCCATTTAATGTGTTTACTGTGATAATGAACTGAGGATGGGAGTAGGATTTGGTTTCGGCAGATTCTGAACCAGTGGATTCGGTATTAGGCCAAACCCCAAAAATCTGGATTCGATGCATCCCTAATTTACACTATGTAAAAATAGCAGTATTTTTATTTGCAATAAGTGTTCATAGTAGTTAGATGTTATACTTATAAATAGTGGCAAATACTATTTGTACCTCAGTGTAGTTGGATGCAATAATAACCGTGTAAATTTCCGATAACTTTCTGATTTGATATATGATGGGAAAAGGGAGTAGAGCGAGTTCGGCAAAAGACAGACTCGAACCCAGGTCGATTTGCGGCAATACTTTGTGTCACGCGCTTCCCCCTACACTATTGCTACTGTTGACAATTCCAGTGTCTTCCGTGGTTTTGTCTGCCCCTTCCCATCCAGACATTAGTGGGCGGAGTTAGTGTAAATAGCCTCTGCCAACAACGCAGGCTATTTGCACTCAGTGTAAATAGATACTCTGGAAAATAAATGTGTTTCAGTATGATTAGCTTTTAACTCTGTACTCTCAAAGGGATAAAAGTCCTTCCAGTTCTGTTTTCCAGGATTCACTCTGGCAGACCGGCATCTTTGTCTCACCTAGTGTAATTTACTTTAGTCAGTTCCAATCACAATCTCATTCTTCCCAGATGAATCGAAGCAGACAGGGCCATTGTAAAGAGAGAAGAGTGGAGGGGGGCTTTCAATTAACCAGCATCTTTCCCAGTCCAGCTCGTGCTGTATTACTCTGGTCTCTCTCCACCGATGGTTAGACAAAGGCATTGTACCGGTGGGTGTAGAATTGGGAATGCTGCCATACCGTAGATTGAAGTAGCTTGACATGGCTGCGTTATCTTATCCTCCTCGCTCTGTGTGGAGATGTGTATATACTCTGTGTGTGTGTGTGTGTGTGTATATATACTCTGTGTGTGTGTGTGTGTGTGTATATATAGTGTGTGTGTGTGTGTGTGATGCTTCAGTTTAGCTGAATTAACTGATTAAATGGCTCCGGTCAGGATTCAATTAATGATTTAGGTTAAACAGGCTTATGATTTTGTGGAGGAGATCATATTACGCTAGTTGCTGCAGAATGGGCTGCAAACCTCTTTATTTATATTCTGCAAAATAAACCCATTCACATGTTTCATCTAAACAGATTCAAGTCAACACAAAACGTGTTCGCAACCAAGTTTACTTCCATAAATAAAACAGGACATACAATGCAGACATCAGATGAAAAGGAGGTGAAGCCAAGCTATATATTTTTTTTTTAAATATTGCAAAGACAAACTATTAATTGCAATGTTCACTGTGTGCAGGTTGATTAAAAAAATTCCTCTCTTTTAAAATTGAAGATTTTTTGCTAGCACACAATACTGGATATATTTTGCATATTATTTGCATAAAATGAATTGTTAATGTTTGTTGTAATAGTTGTCCTGCTTTTTTTGTGGAATCATGTTTTTTTTTTTCATGATTCTTTTGAATAGAAGGTTTACAAACAGCATTTTTTTTTTAAACATTATAACATTTTGAGTCTCTTTTGATTTAATGCTACTTCATTTCAGCACAATTTAATGAATCCTTGCTGAATAAAGTATTAATTTAATTTAAAAAATAACTAAATAAAAGTCTTACAGACCCGTGTTAATTTTGACAGCAAATTTTTGATTTAGTTTTAGTCATAGTCTTTTGACTAAAATTCAATTTAGTTTTAGTCACCTGAATTGTTTTTAGTTTTAGTCTAGTTTTAGTCAACGAAATATCATTAAATCTACTGTAGATTTAGTCTACTAAAATCTTGTCTCCTTAAATCTAATGAGTTTAGTTCAATTGTAATACATTAAGCATTTAAGCATTACATAACCTCCTGTCACTTGAACTGACATTTTGACATTAAAAATACACGAAAGAGCTCAATTCACTTTTTTGTTTGTTTTTTAAAAACATCTATATAGTTTTTATAACTTTGTATTTCTGTTTTAGTCGGTAGGCCATATCAGGTTAAGCTAAAGCTTCAAATAAGTTTGTTTATTTATTTTTTTAATTTCAAGTAACGAAGATTTTTTTTTAATGGATTTTGTTAACTATTATGCTTTATTGAATATGTGTCAAATACTGGTCTTTCCTCCTGACTATGAATTAAATGGGAATTAAATTAAATACAGTTTATTGTGTAAGCAAAAACGAATATATAATGCGTGACTTTTAATTATAAACAAGCTGGAAATACACTTTGACTCTGTTGCAGTTGCAGGAGCTCATTCAAGTTCAGATGAGGAGATAAATATGCATTGTTACAACCGTCTAAAACACATTACTATATAAACATGGTAAAGTAAACATTGTCATTATTCATCAGCATTAGTTCATAAACAATAGTCTGGCATAAATGTGTGTTATTGATTGATTGAGCCGCTCTGGAGCGCTGGATTGGGGGTGTGTGAGCCTGTAGGCCGTGTGTTTTCCAGCGGTTAGATCAGTTCAGATCAAATGTGCGCATCTGTGACACAGGACATCAGTTCTGACCCGATCTCTTCCCTAATCGACCCTCCCTAACATTTTCGTCTCGTTTTTATTTGTTGACGAAAATGACAGTAAGTTTTCGTCATAGTTTTGTCATCCAACACTAGTTTTTATTTAGTTATCATCTCGTTTTCGTCAGTGAAAAAAGGTTGTTGATGAAAATTGACACAAATTATTCGTCAACGAAATGAACACTGTTACAGACCCCACATGTTTGAACTAAACATTATAGTTATGGTCCAATAGAAGGTCATACTGTACAAACAAAATATTTTCAATCAGTCTACTGTATCATTTCTAAGTTAATTCTAACAATGAGACTGATCATATGAATTTTTATATTAATAATTATTATAATTTCTAATGCAAAAGGTTTCCCTGTGTTCTTCAGTGTTTATAAGGTGACTTGTATAACTGAGACGCACCAAACACACTTTAATAGCATATGCGAAGCATAATTGGAAGTTCTGAGATGAAAAGTGTAGAGAAATATAAGACGGCGCAGTGAGTGTTGAAGTGTTAAGGCGTTAAAGAGTAGGCGTGTTGAGAGATTTTATTGCACTTCTGGATTTCACTATAACTGATACTACCTTCAGTTCAGACTCACTCCCACATGAAATAATGCCTGATGAATGTTTGTGAGGAACAAACGGCAGCCTTCGCTTCTACAAAGCCACACAATACCACTATAAATGCTATAAACGTCTCGCATGTGCATTTCTATTTAAAGCTTGAGGAGTGTGTATGTGTAGTCCTTCACTCTGATTTACGGACACTTTGTAATGCCTCTGAACTAAGGATGGATGGCTGTATGTTCCGCTCTCTGTGCAGTGCTGATAGCTTTTAATTGAGGCTTGCATGTTTGCGCTTTAAGAACGTGTTGATTCTCACTGGCAGCAGAATGTCTTTGTCGTTATCATCGCGTTCTAGGAATAGATTTATTAATCCCGACAGGGCTCTACCAGAAGGAAACACTTTTATTCATCTCCCTGCTAATTTGTTGTGTTGATGTGGTGGACTACATGCTTTTGCCTAAGAAAAGGAGTGTGTACTTTTTGTTGAGTAATGCTCCTGCTCAGAGAATAGAATCTGAATCATTTGAATGCCGTGCAATCAACATTGTCTCTATTTAATTCACATTTCTGGTGTTGTTGAACACAATTCATCACATATTTCTAACAGAAATGTATGTTTTTGTAATCTTTCATCAAAACTCTGCTGAAATGATTTCGGTGTTAGCTTAAGTTTCAGTCAGTGGGTTCCAGCAGTGTTGCAGACACGGACTAATCAATACTTCACACTACAGAAGTAAAATGGACTGCAATGGCATTTTGCACGTGAGAAGCCACTGAGATTAACTGTTAAAAATTATTCTGTTAGACTGAATGATAATATTTATGACCACCTGTGGGTGTTATTTGAGGCCTCCATAATTTACTTAAAGGGATAGTTCACCCAAAAATTTAAATGACCGCATGATTTACTCTCCCTCAAGTCATCCTAGGTGTGTGTGACATTCTTCTTTCAGACGAACACAATCAGAGTTATATTAAAACATGTCCAGGCTAATCCAAGCTTTATAATGGCAGTGAATGGTTGCCTCGTTTAAGTCCACAAAAGTGCATCTATCCATCTTATAACTGCTCCACACGGATCCAGGGGATAATAAAACCCTTCTGAAATGAAGTGGTACGTTTGTGAAAGAAAAATATCCATATTTAAAACTGTATAGTCTAAAATAACTTCCGGCGGATTGCCGTACACATCGATTTATGGTGAAAGATTAACCCTTGACCCACTTGTGTATTGATGAACACAGAAGCGCAGAGACGGATATTTTTCTTACACAAAAGTGCCACTTCTCTTCAGAAGGCCTTTATTAACCCCCTCGGAGCCGTGTGGAGCAGTTATATGATGGATAGATGCACGTTTATGGACTTCATAAACGACCCATCAATTCACTGCCATTATAAAGTTTGGATTGGCCAGGACTTTTGTAATATAACTCTGATTGTGTTTGTCTGAAAGCAGAATGTCATACACACCTAGGATGACTTAAGGGAGAGTAAATAATGGGATAATCTTCATTTTTGGGTGAACTATCCCTTTAATATACTGTTGCCATGTTAAAGCAAAATACACAACATACAGCTCTTAAATGTTATGTTCTTTATATCAATGTTCTGAAAGCTGATTTCAGGTACAGTTTTATATACTCTATATACACTACTATACATAAAAAAAATACTAAATACAGCCTTTGTGGACATAAGACTTCTCTCAAAAACATAAGAAAAGTCTTACTGAACCCAACATTTTTAACAGTGTGCATTATCACTACATGCGTAAATAAATGAGTCACATTAGTGAGAGTCGTGAGTAGCAAGGAGCCTTTTTTTTTTTTGTATGGGTGTGTCCAACCTATTTATCCTGAAGAGGAGGGAATTGTGTTGAACTTTGTGAACTCTGGGCGTTCCAGTTCTGAAGATCTACAGAGCTTTCTGTGAAATTGTGCATGTGCAGATTCTGTGTGGGCCGCTTCATAACCCTGATAATGGTAACATGACCTCTTATTCACAAAGTGTGTGTGGAGGCTGTGGAAAAAGGGGTGGTGTTGGTGGAGAAGAGGGAAAGATGTGGGATTTGAGATGGAACTTATTTTTGACTAGAGCTGAAGCCGTTCTCAGGTAGAGCTTCTGCTTTTAGAACAGGGTGTAGGAGGCATGCTCACAGTCTGAATTGCTCTTACATAAACACAAATTTCATAGAACAAATCCGCACGAGGCAGCCATCAGAGTATTGTGCACGGATGAAAGAACGGTGTACATATAATTCATCACATTCCCCACTGCAGATTCCTTAAAAAAATGTCTTCCATGACCTTTTAGCCTTTGCCTGCCAATAATAACTCATACAGTAACAGCAAGGCTTGTGCACTATTTCAAAGGGGCCAGTTGGCTACCATTTGGTCATGTGACATGCATTTGCCCTAAAGGAGTAGTTCACCTAAAAATGAACATTTTTGTCATCATTTATTCACCCTTAAAAGAACACGCTGACTTTTTGGGACTTTATCTTATTGACCGTCTCCCCCAGAGCAGTGTTAATTTCCTTGACGAATAATTTTCGTCAACAAACTTTTTTCACTGACAAAAACGAGACTATAACAAAATAGAAACTAGTGTTGGATGACAAAAACTATGAGGAAAATCAAATCATTTTCGTCAACAAATAAAAGCGAGACAAATGTTAGGGAGGGTCGATTAGGGAAGAGATCGGGTCAGAACTGATGTCCTGTGTCACAGATGCGCACATTTGATCTGAACTGATCTAACCGCTGGAGAACACACGGCCTACAGGCTCACACACCCCCAATCCAGCGCTCCAGAGCGGCTCAATCAATCAATAACACACATTTATGCCAGACTATTGTTTATGAACTAATGCTGATGAATAATGACAATGTTTACTTTACCATGTTTATATAGTAATGTGTTTTAGACGGTTGTAACAATGCATATTTATCTCCTTCATCTTCTGAACTTGAATGAGCTCCTGCAACTGCAACAGAGTCAAAGTGTATTTCCAGCTGGTTTATCATTAAAAGTCACGCATTATATATTCATTTTTGCTTACACAATAAACTGTATTTAATTTAATTCCCATTTAATTCATAGTCACATATTCAATAAAGTATAATAGTTCACTAAAACCATAAAAAAATCTTCATTACTTGAAATTAAATAAATGTTAACAATAAAAAATAAACTTATTTAAAGCTTTAGCTTAACCTGATATGGCCTACTAACTAAAACAGAAATACAAAGTTATAAAAACTATATAGATGTTTTAAAAAAACAAACAAACAAAAGTGAATTGAGCTCTTTCGTGTATTTTTAATGTCAAAAACAAAATGTCAGTTCAAGTGACAGTCGGTTATGTAATGCTTAAAGGCTTAATGTATTACTATTGAACTAAACTCATTATAATTAAAGAGACTAAAACTAGACTAAAACTAAAAACAATTCAGGTGACTAAAATATGACTAAAACTAAAATGGCATTTTAGTCAAAAGACTATGAGTAAAACTAAATAAAAAATTTGCTGTCAAAATTAACACTGCCCCAGAGTTAGATAAGTCCATACATACCATTCTCATCTCTGTGCCATAACTCTCTGACACACCCACCGCTAGCCTAGCTTAGCACAGCTTAGCAAATCACTCCGCAGAAGTAGCTGTGCTTCTGAGAATATAGTTCCCAGTATGTATACGGTTAGAAGATGGCTGTCTCATGTGTCTCACCTTATTAGTACACGCTGTGACTATACACATCACAACATGTAAATAGGAAAATGTTGGCGTTATTTTGTCACTTATTGAGCTGTAGGCTAGCTGGAGCCATTTACCTCCAGTCTTTGTGCTAAGCTAGGCTAGCGGTGGGTGCGTCAGACAGCATTATGGCACAGAGATGACAATGGTATAAATGGACTTATCTAACTCTGGGGGAGACAGTCAATAAGTCCCAAAAAAGTCTGTGTGTTCCTTTAAGCATCAAAAAGAAGGGAATATGACTTGTGCACTATATTTCACTCTTTTGAAGCCATGCAATGTCTTTGTGTTTATTTCAAATATGGCACATCAATATATTTTGCAATATGGGTTTCATATCAACGAGGATTGGATCCAATAGCGTTTGATGTCATTTATGTGAAACCCGGTTTTGTAGAAGATCTGTCATTTAGAAAGACACGAGTAAAAGATGACAGAATTGACTCTTTTGGGTGAACTATTCCTTTAACCCCTTAACTGTCACCCCCCTTTTTGAGAATACCCATGAAAATGCACTATCCAAACTTAAATGGCTGTAATTCAAGAAAAAACAAGACCAAACTTAGGTCAATATTCCAAAGCAGACACTCGGCAGATTATTTCTAAAGTGAAAGCAATTCATGAATAATATGAAAGTATGAAGAAGTTATGGAAGTTTAAATTTACTGTAAATAAAAAATACTGTACTAAATATTTTTTATTTTATATAACATATATATTTTATACAAATGTTTTAATCTAAAATTACTATAAAATCAAAGCCATATGTCTAACCAAGTTGTGTTCCAAATTTGAAGTTGATATCACAAAAATTGAAGTTCCCATGAGATGTTGTTTAGGCGCTGTACCAAAAATAGCCACCGGGTGTCATTGAAATTCCATTGATTGTTTTTTCCTGTAATTTTCTGTCCAAATATCACTTCCATCACAAAACGGTCACCAAATATGGACCCTTGAGACTCAGACCTTTCCGACGATATGTGTTTTGTCAAGATTAGAAAAGATTTTGATTATAAAGTAGTTAAAATAAATGTTGTAATATGAAACATGATGCCGCCCACTAGGGGGAGGAGCCTGCTTAAAGAATTTAAAGTACCATTTCCATGGTAACGCAACGTCCAATTTCAAAACGGTTTTCACAGGATGAATTTTGAGTTCGTAAGATTTCGAATGATACCTAATTTATGATAATTACTAAAACATATGATACGAAAAAAAGGCGATCAAAAAAAAAGTGTCAGGTGTCCCGCCAGCGGGACGGTGACAGTTAAGAGGTTAGTGCCTGATGAATGTGTGCTGCTGAGAACAAATTGGTGTAGAAAATATTTTCACTCAGGAATTGCTAGTAAATAATTACAAAGAAACAGCGAGTGGCACCATTGAATTAAATGTGACATTTTTGAAGTGGAAAGACTGAAATGGTATTTTCTTGTCAAATGTACTGCAGTAATCTGTTTTATTTTGACCAATCATGTTCTACTTTTAGAGATCTTTTGAGTTCAGAAACTGACTGAAGCAGGTGGAGGCAGGCTCAATCCTACAGAGACTGAAGTCATCCGAACTTTGAAAAGTTGAACTCCCTCTGCTTCGTAAACAAACCTGACCGTCCGTGTTCTCTGCATATCGTTAACCCGACTAAAAGACAAAGGTAACATTTATTGACCTCTGGCTTGATCTCTGCTGACTCCTGGCAACACAATCTCCAGTGCTGCTGCACCTGGGTCCAGTTGTGACCGGGCCACTGTCCATCATGCAGTATTCAGATCCAGCCTGTGAAATATTCAACACAACACAACACTGACAACAATCGAGAGTTTACTGGCCCTGAAAACACCAGCTTGTCTTTCGATTTGCTCGTACCTTCAGTCCAGCACTCTTTTAACTGGATCGGCTTATTATCTGAGCTGCTGTGACACAGTTACACGGCTTCAGTCATACATTTATTGGTGTAGACGGCGGTAGCGTTCCGGTTTAATCTGTACTAATCATGTTAGGGATACTTTGTTTGATGTCAGGAGCACTCGCCAGATCTCAATATCTCAGATCTTATTCACTGTACATATTATCAGCAAGGGCACAATCAATGAATGAATCATAAACAGCCTTGGAATTTATCTGTGGAATATTGTTTGTTCCCTACTGGGTGGTAATTGCTGCATATAATGAGAATAATAAACTCTTCAGGCTCATTTTTGGCAGCCTGAGATGAGATAAGACCAAACAGTGTAATACTTTATTGAATAGTTTTTTTGTGTTTTCTTAGTGTGGGCTGAAACACCTCAACAGGGTGTGAATTATAAGGAGTTTGGAAGAAAGTTAAAGTTTGGAGGGTCTTAAACAAGCGGCATCTCCCGCAGTTTCTCTTGAAGCCGATACTGAAGTGAGTTAAACTGCAGTTCATGGACTGGCCACTAGAGACAGACTCCAGAAGGAGCAGAATCTCATTGAGCTCATGTTAAAATGCCCAGCTTTACAGCAGAAGAACACATGTTTACAGTCTGGGACAAACTGTGCTTTTGGTCTATACGGCTAATTTTGCCCTTCATGACGACTGTGAGAGGGTGAATGTTTTTATAACTCATTCGTTTACATTATATAAAGCCTTAAAGTTCTGCATAATTAAGGGCGTGGCCACTTTGAGTGACAGGTGGATTGCCGTTTGTCTGCTGTCTGTTAGTCGTCACCTCAGCTCCGCCCACGTCCCGCCTCTTTGCCCATTTTCTGTTATCCGGGAGTAACGCGCTGACAAGATGGCGACGGCCAGCTCGACCCGACTTTACGCTTCAAAACTGCCCTTCAGATCCTATGGGAGACGTCACGGACACTACGCCCATATTTGTTTTTACAGTTGATGGTCTTAAAATGTGCATATTTGCATTTTCAACGTCAGTTTCAGCTGTTTTTGTAAACCCCAAAAGTTTGATTACAATTTAGTCAAAATGCATATATTTACCAATAGATGTTCTCAAACTGAAGTCGAGTTCGCCTTAGAAGGTAACCATAGCAACAGTCGTTTCCATTAGGATCAGTATTGATTGATATAGTGCACTGACAAAAAATAAGTACTGTTATTATGCATCACTTTGTTATAACATACACAAACCTTTAAGTCTTGTATGGTTTCATGGCACTTTTATTTCTCGTGAATGATTTGAAAGCTGTGGAGAGAAGGAGAGAAAACAACAACTGCGTCTGATCCAGTCAGTTTTATTTGAGCTATAAAAGAGTTAACAGTATATCAGAGGTTCACAAATGCACTCTATGTATAATTGCATGCAACAAAATACACACATTTTGTTAGCTGACTGTGCATTACACAAATGCACACAAAACATTCAGTATCTGTATTTCAGTGCACAAATAAGTGTCATACATTTGCTTTTGCATTTTTAATAACTTTTGAGACACTTTTTTAGTAGGGAGTTGCATCCTGTATTTCGATGTGGATTTCAAATCCCTCAAAAAGTTAGCAATTTTCCCGCTTGGAAATTTAAAAAAAATATTCTAACAGTCTTCCATCATGTACAACACATGCATATACAGTGCTGGCCAAAATTATTAGAACATTACATTTCCATTTATGCATTTGGCAGACGCTTTTATCCAAAGCGACTTATTACAGGGACAATCCCCCTGGAGCAACATGGAGTAAAGTGCCTTGCTCAAGGACACACTGGTGGTGACCGCTGGGATCGAACCAGCAACCTTCTGCGTTTCAGTTCAGTGGTTTAACCCACTGGACCACCATCTCACACCTGACAAATCTGAAAATATTGACCTTTTTTGCCTCCAAAACATGATTTAATTTCATATTGTTCATGAAACATGCAGATGCTTGCTCTGACCATCATCAGATGAAATGAGTCGTGGTGTTTTTATCCACTTTTAACTTTAATATTTGGTGTGTCCACCTTTTGCAGCCATTACAGCAGCACATCTCTCTGGCATAGCATTAGTGTTGAAGTTCTCAGAGGAAAGATATTAACTCTGTGTTCTGCGATACACGCAAGTGATTTTATTTGGTGCCTTTTGTGCATTTGCACGTTTGAAGTGAATTCGCGTCTGACGCCCGACTTGAAAAATCTGAAATTTGGCGTCTATTCACGCCGCGTTAACCAATCAGGAGCCTGCTTGCTGCTGTCACGTGGTAAAGTGACGTGATGAGAAACCATGCATAATTCAAAAATACTACTGTTTTAAGACTTTTTCAGGTGAGAATGTAGTTGTTTAAAGCTCATCTGTGGTTTATTTATAAAGAGCACCTATTTAAAAATAATTGCGAGATCCAGTTCAGCGGCGCTCAGCGCTCATTAACCCCGGCGAGAGCACCCTTTCCTCGGCCGGTCCTTCTGACGTCTGCCGCTGGCTCTGATGTCCTGTAGTGGTTCATCTTGTGTGGATCTAACGGCCGATCTTAGCTCTCATGAATCTATCATTTGTTGTCTGCCAAATCATTTTGACTGAGGGCAAAGAGAAGTTTCATAACTTTATTTTTTAGGATATTTAAATACACATGCAGTGAAGATAATGTCGGTGTTGCCTGGACCACATCTGTGTGGCTATTAATGTTTAATATATATTTTTAATGAAAATGAAGAGAGGCAGAGTGGTGTTTTATGACATTTTCTCCCAAGGAAATTCTTTCCTTTCCGTGAACTTGTTTGAGGAGCCGCGCCTCACAAATATGAACCAAACTCAGCAGCACAGTCACAGTTTTTCACCTGAGGGTTTGAAAACCTCTGGTTTACATCAACGATATCGATTAACGATATATCGTTATACCCCTAGTGTTTCATGATCCTGCGGAGGCCATGTTGCCGTGTCCCAGATTAATATGCAGCTATACGGTTGAATTCTCTAAAAGTGTGAGCACTCTGTGATGCTGTAAAGACATTGCTCAGAGCATCTTAACTCCACGCAGCAACATCCGCTCAATCAGGTTTGGGGGCAACAGAATCATTGCTTTTGCGATCCCATCTGATAACTGTATGGTTCAGAAATCACACGCTTCATATTTTGACTATGCTATACACAAGAAATATTTACGCTGAATTAACTGAACCGTGTTGCATATGTTCTGCCCAACACCGAACAATCTGTCTCACTGCGAGGCCTAATTAAAAAGTTACTATCTTTTTGACACCGACCTGCCCATTGTTGATTAACCACATGCTCTTTACTTTTTTCCTGAAAACATAGAGTTGAGCAGATGCTCATTCTTTCCCCCCTAGTGAATCATACCTGGCAGATAAAGACATTTGCTTATTAACTTTAAGATTCCCTCATGTCTACAGGAAACAGTGGTTAAAAACATACTGAACTTTTCTATTTGAACTTTAGCGCTGAGGTGCCTGGAGAATTCGCCAGCCATATTAAACTTCCCAGCAAATGCTTTTATGAATAGGATCTCATGAAAAGAAATGTCCGTTCTGCAGGTTACTTTTCAGATCCAATGCAATGTGTGGCTCGCTGTGGTCTGTCTTTCATTGCATTCTGCCACCGGACACCTACATGTTTCTAATCCAACATAGACACCCCCACACAAACACACACAAAAACCCCACACACTCTTACGGAAACATGCCTTGCACTCCTACACACACAGAAAGCGTGTTATATCATCCCTAATCCCAGTTGCACTTCTTTATTCATGTACATGCTTGAGTACAGACGCCATAAACTAGGGCTGGGTTATAGCTCTCAATTTGCCATTTGTTGCCAAGTACATTTAAAATATTTTCAGTACACAAACATTTTTCATATTGTTGAAAAATGGTATTGAATGACTTTTTGTAATATGCATCAAATTAACATTACATAGCCATATGTACTTGTTTGTATTTTTATAAAATTATAAGATGTGAACACTTTAAAGTGATGGCACTAAAGGTTTGTTGTGTTGGACAGAATGATTGAAATGGTCATTTCGAATTTGTTGGAAAGAATTTTGAATGTTTAAACACACACACACACACACACAGACACACACACACACACACCATGGAGAAAAGTTAATGTTGATCCGCTGTTTTTCTCAGTTGAAAAGTCTGTGGCACACATCCGTTGTTTTATGTGTTCTAATCTTGTTTTATTTTCCTACTGTGAACCTTTACAAGTTGTATAATTATCTTGCCATCTTTTTGACTTTTTACACAATGCTGTTCTTTTTGGCGCACCAGTTTTCTTGGCAGGAAAATAAAAAAAATGAAGGCGTAAATAAAAGAAAGTTGTGTCCAGATTCCTGCAGTGTGGGACTGGCAGCACTTCTGTCCTCTGAGATGCTCTGGGCTCTCTTTCAGAGGATGGTAAACCTCTCTCTCATGTGGCTCTGTGACTCTGGGCTTCCTTTAGCCAGTTCTCTTCATTATAGCTGCTGTCTCTATATGCTCCATACTCTTCCTCGCTCCCAGAAGCCCCTGGGGTCACTAATCTGCCCTCAGGCACTGCTAAGTGTCACTATCCCCGATATGTACCAATCAGCAGGATGACTTACAAACTCCATATGCACCTCTAGGAGCTCCAGTGGCATCTACAGGGCTCAGGCTAGCTTAAATCCTTCTCATTGCTTTTCTGGTGTGATGAAGACCGTAGCTCTGTCCTCAAACCTAGTCAGCTGCCTACATGGGTGACATCTCAACCGTACAGGAAGCTTGAGTTTGAGTTGCTAAGCTAATTGTGTGAAACTGAGCTCATTAATGTGTGGCAAATTTTGGGGTTAAATATTGTATACTATTTTTATTTATAAATCATTTATTTTATAGTTGATTTAAAAAATGTTTTTTACTTTTTACACCAATTATTTAATTATATTTATAAATAATATGAATTGTAATTCTTTAGACTTGTCACTGTCTCAATGGATTCTGGGATTCTCTGTGAGACATACATGCAGTGCATGAAAAGATCATGTCTTATAAGGCACTATAAGTCTGGCTTTGGAAACAAAACGTTTTCCATTAAAATGATAGGCATATCGCTAGGTTTTAGAACAGAGCTTTTTTTGCTGAGAAATTAGGTTGGGACGGCCAAAGCTGACAATCTCATTTAGTACTACAATCTCACACTGACTTCTAGATTGAACAGTGATAAAGAAAGCTGGGTAAAACCTATTAATCATTGTCTGTATTTCCTTTTTTCCAGAAACTTGGGGAAGTCTGGTCTGAGAGTCTCGTGTCTTGGATTAGGTGAGTTTACGGCCCATTATAAAGTACATAAAGAAACCTGCAGCAAACAACACAAGCTTTTGTAGTTTCTTTTTCACAAGAGGATTTTTCTTCAAACTCCCAGATGCTATTAGTGCTAGAGTACTACCATCCTGCCAGTGTTGTTCTGTTCTCTTCAGCAGGGCATTAAAGATTATCCGTGTTATCTGTAGCTTCATCTTACGGCTTTACTCTTCAGTGTCATTGGTGGATCACTGATAATCATTTAAACCTTGTTTATCTTGTGAAAAGCAGTGACTGATTCGAGATCTCTTTACAGGAACATGGGTGACGTTTGGAGGACAGATCACAGATGAGGTATGATGTGAAATGTTATATTCTTGTGAGCACACTTGCATACAAAACACCATCATGATAACAAACATGACACTAAAATAATGCAATAAACAATTAGCATAAAGTTGACCTGATTTCAACTCTCCTCGATGCCCGAATCGTCCGAGACGCGCTACTTTCGCCGCCGGCTCCCATTGAAAATGAATGACTCTCTCGCCGCCGGCTGTGTGAACGCACAGTTAGGGGACACTCGATCTACTCCATCTGTGTTTTGATCATCATTCTGAATCCCATCCGGATGAAGTCTTTGACAGTCTCAAAATGTTGCTTTTTTTTGTTTTATCTTTTTTTTAACTTACTAATAAAAGAATGCATAAAGCTACAATAAAACAAAGTATATAAAAATATGAAGTATATCAATATATTAAAAGAAAGAACAGACCCTCTGCTTTTTTAGTTTGTTTAATATATTGCATATTCAGATATTATTCTGGGGGAAATTACATTTTTGCAAAAATTATATATAAAAAAAAAAAAATTAAATGCTAATGCGGAAAGAGTTCAAATTAAAACCCTTCAAATGAAGTTCTGGGAATGTCAGTTTACCATTTTTCACTGTAAATTACAAAATGATTTGTTCGTTTAACTTCCAAAAATAGTACATTTAACAGTATTTTACTGTAAAATTACACTGCAAGGTTAGATGTATTTATGTTCCCGTACAGTATACTGGAAGAAACTGTCTGTTAACCAATGAACAATTAAAGTAAGGAATAATTGACGACGGGCCGTTCAATTATTAGAATAATAATGCACACCCGAGGTGGTGATGCGGTCACGACGCGAAGCGGAGTATACTACGGTTACCACACCTCAAGACATCGATCTGATGATATATTTAAAGGGATTCGTCCGGTTTTTGTACTTAAATCGCTATTGTGAGTAGGACTATTTCTTCCGCGTCTCATCCAACGGCTCTTTTGCTAGTTCTGAAACGTAATTTTAAAGCTGTTAACGAAGGCTTGAGCGGTTGATAGCATTCTACTGCAGTTATTAATAAAGTTATTAGAGAGAGAGAGAGAGAGAGAGAGAGAGAGAGAGTGCTTGTGTGAATTAGGCTGCCTCTGTGCGTCTCTAAACAGCTGTTATTACCTCACTAGTGAAAAAATGTCACGTGTAGCCTTTAAGTTGCTCCACTATATAGGCTAACTGATCAAATGGTCAGGGCAGCGCGGACACCTTTTTGTGCAAACTGTAGTGCGTGTGCGATCATGTGTGATTTCAGTAATGAGACAGAAAAGCTTGCCTTTGATGTCCGCTTCCGTCTGTTGGTTTTCATCTGGACTGTCTAATACTGCTGCCGCCCAGTTGTTGAACGTTTTATATTCACCGTAAATATTAAGATTTACTTTAGGAAAATCGTCTGTCATATTGTTGTTTTTTAGTCCTGTAATTTCCGTTATTACGGTTAACTATGCGAAGTGATATGGAACTGTAATGCGGTCAAGAGAGCTGCCTGGAACTACGTTCGCTGTGCGTCTCCCAGAAAATAATTGCACACCTCAGAACGTTCATCAGCCAATCAGATTCAAGCATCGTAGTATAAATGACAATAATTTAATACAGTGCGACTTTCAGTGAAAATCCGCTCTCAAGTCTCATTTACGCTTGTGGTCATTCAAACCTGGCACCCCAAGGCGCTTTGCACCCAGTTTGATACCAGTGATGTCAAAAATAATTGGTCTCACAGCTGCAGCGCAACACATGAATGTTTTGAATTAAATATCATGGAGGAAAACTGGTTTAGAATCAGAAATAATGATGAAAACATTTTCTTTTTTGGGTAAATTAATCCTGGCTTAAACACAGTTTCCTTCGGATCCTTGAAGTGTATATGAAACGTCCTAAATTTACTTTTTTTAACTATAATGCTGAAAAAAAACTCTCTCAGATATCTTCAGATACAAACACAAGTTAAAAAGTTTTTAAAAAAAAGTTATTAAATGTACAATTTCGTGGTGTATATTCCCAGATTTTTCAGTGTAGATAAATGTACATAGTATTCTTCCATGAACCACAGTTGAACTGAACATATTGTTTTTTAACAACACTGTTTGGTGGATGTATCAAAATGTTTTATTGTGTTTTGCTATTAAATATTAAAAGATTAGATGCAATTCTCGTGTGCTTTACACTATTTAGCATGCAGTAGTGTTTGATTGCCAGCATGCGCTGTAAAACACCTTAAAGATGACTTATAGACTGGCACAATGCAGAATACAGCTTTTAATAATTGAATAGACTGCAACACCTTGAATGCTGGATTCCCTCCTCTCCCCTCCATCCTTCTGACAGATGGCAGAGCAGCTGATGACTCTGGCGTATGAGAACGGGATCAATCTGTTCGACACGGCAGAGGTCTACGCTGCTGGAAAGTGAGTGCGCCAAAATGAACACACAGCTCACCCCATCAAATTAAAGACATGTGCTGAAATATGTTCTTTTTGTTTATCTTGTGTAGTTAACCCCTTAAGCTTTATGAGGACGTGCACGGGTTGAAGCGCTATTTTTAGCACGAGTGTAATGTTTGTTAATAGATTTAACGTAAAAAAACATCATTAATCTTGACAAACTATATATCATTCTAAAGGTCTAAACCTCAAGCATCGAGGACAGACCACTGTTTTTCAATGAAAAGCTTATAACGGCTGTATTTTTGCATGAATGTAAGCAATACACATCAAAGATTGTATAAATAAAAACAGAGCACATACCACATAACGTCCTAATTACGAGCCATACACGCATCCACTGCTAAAAGTTCCAGAATGAATGGAAAGGTGAGGGTCCACTGAATAACATCCCATAGAGCATTTTTAATCCAACGAAACAATAATGGTGTAATATTGATGGTTAATCCTTTGTTTACATCGCATTTCTTCGGAGCGAAGTATCATACTAGACTGTTATGCAATAAAATAATGCACCAAAAACAGTCTCCCGGTAGCATAAAGTGGCATGGGTTTATAGCTTAGAATGTTACGAACATAATAAATCCATTTGAACTCAAAAACATGCAAAGATAGCCGGGATCTAGTCAAAAGTGTCCAACCACAGCACTCGGTTTAGTTGATGTAAAAATGTGCTCATCCAATGATATTGTCTGTTTATCTGGAGCCAATAAAAGCATTGAATCGTCATGACTGACAGAAAATGTAGCCAATGAGCACACGATTCCAACGAGACCTCTCATGTTTATATTTGTCACATGGGCGTGAATATTTATTCATTTGAATCTGGCGCGCTCTCCCCACGAGAAGCTGCGAGTTAGTTTGACACACCCCCTGTCAGCTGACAGCTAACGGGCTAACTTAGTAAACAGACGGTCTCTTTGTAGTAACTGTTTGCTAATCTTACTAACTGGACGGAATTTATTATCCAATGGATCGTCAAAAGAAGTTTTTTTCTGCTGAGGAGTTTTATGTGAGCTCACTCGAAGCAGCTATGTGGAAAACATGGAGGGGAGTGAAGACAGCGATGACGGTGATATGCTTGTTGACAGAGCTGATCCAACAATATACCGGTGAGTTGCTATGTGTAGTTGTTTATGTATATTGAGAATGTGTGTGAGAATGTATTTATTTTATTGTTTCTGTGTGCTAGAAAAAATGCAATATACCAGTATGCATTATCCATATGCTGATATTTAGCATTTTTCCTAGCACACATGGGGAAAAAGTATATATAATTTTTCCCCATGTGTGTGTAAATAAAACACACATATATATATATATATATATATATATATATATATATATATATATATATATATATATATATATATATATATATATATATATATATATATATATATAATGTTGAGACCGTATTTATTTTATGTTTTTCTGTGTGCTAGAAAAATTGCAATATACCAGTATAGATTATACATATACTGGTATTTAGCATTTTTTTCTAGCACACACAGGAAAAAAAAAAAATATATATATATATAATATAGGTATAAAATGCATTTTTTTCCCCTGTGCTACAAAAAAACTAATTGACGAAAAAAGAAAAGTTCTGGACGGCCGACCATCTGTGTGATTGTTGATTTTATGTCTGGCTATCAATATGAATGCTCACTGTATCACCGGCCATTAGATTGATTGTAGGACTGTGTGAGAATGTATGGGCCGCCGTCAATATGAATGCTCACTGTATAGCCGGCCGTTAGATTGATGTTTGGGCTGTGTGAGAATGTATAGGTGTCCATCAATATGAATGCTGTCTAACCGACTGCCCATCAGTTTCATTGTTCATGGGATGGCCTGTAATTAGAGTGAATGATGACAGTGTGATTGTTGATTGAATGGGCAAACTATACAGAAATATTACATGCAGTGCTAATTCTCATTCCTTTCCTTGCCATTCTACAGGCATCAGGTTGAGTCTTCAGATGAGCTATGGCATCCAAGCACCAGCCAACCAGCAGTAAAGAGAAGAACGCTTTCAGATTCTTCAAGATCTGCACTTGCTGTTGTAGACCTGAATCGGCCAGTAAAAGGCCAGTAAATGTTTTTTTTTTACATTTGCAAATTGTGTGTGTTTTTATAGCTATATATTTATATTATATTGTTATTTATATTACTAGTTATATTTATAGTTATTATACTTATATTACTTGTTGTATTTTCAGTTGCAAAGAAGTTTAGCTCTTTTTTATTAATATTTCATTTTTATTATATTTTTATAAGTTCTGTTGTACAAATAAATCACTTATACAAAGTCTTATGGTTCTGCCTATTATTTTATAGTTGAAAAAGCATTCAAGCATCATATATGATGGCTAAAACAGCTTGCAGTACCCTTCATAACATTAGGTTATCAAGTCTCCTGTAGGTTTCTTGGCACCTGGACATATTCTTAGAAAAAAGCATGCAGGAACCCCATTTTTCATGATATCTTCGTCAAATTTTAAATATAAACTGATGAGACTTGTGCCTTTCAATTCATTAACTAACTGGATTCCTCCAGGCTTATTTGCATATATTTTTACATCAAATAATAAAGTGTTCATTGTAGCACAAATCATCTTCAAGACACTTCAACTTCTATAACTGTTTGTCTTTCTAAGTTTTTTTCTACTTTAATGTTTGGGTAATAAACTCTAAAGTGTCTTCTTTTTAAAGATGTCTAAATTGTGCATGTAGTGCAAATTGTTCAGCAACTGCAATTGTTTTAGTTGGGAGATGTCATTTCTGGGGATGTGCCTCAAGCAGGGGGAGGGAGAAATGGAACAGACATAGTCTTGGAAAAAAGCTTGCAGGAACCACATTTTTCATTATATCTTCCTCAAACTTGAACTATAAACTGATAAGTCGTGTGGCTTTCAATCCATAACTGAACTGGATTCCTCCAGGTCTATTTTCATATATTTTTACATGAAATAATACAACATTCTGTGTAGTGCAAATAATTTTTGAGGCATTTCAACTATTATAATTTTTTATCTGTTTGAGAATTATCAACTCTGATTGCTTTTTAGTAGAGTCCCAAGTGTCTTCTTTCCAAAGATACCTTAATTGTGCCTGTAGCACACTGTTCTCAGGAGCTATAATTGTTTTAATTCAGGTAGGTCGTTTTCAGCTGTGAGCCCCAAAGTGGGGGTGCAGCTTAACAGGTTAAGTAAGGTACTATTTGAAGAAGGGCACAGACCTCCTTTGTGTGATTTTTTTAGTTTTTATTTCAAATATCCGTAGAGTCATACTCATATTAGTGAGCAAACTCCTGACACAATCTATTAAACTTGAAATTTTGTGCTACAGACATAAATGATACTTCAAGCCGTAGCACTTTAGGCAATAAAACTCACCCTAGCAACCACACAGAACATCCTAACAACACCCTAGTAACTATCGGGAACACCTAGGCACAAAACACTCTAGCATTTTGGTGCTGGTGATGCTCTTTAGAAAATGTCAAATCTAGTTGTCAGTTTCAGTACAAGTTCGTTTGATTCTTTTAGCATGAACTTTCCTCAAGTTTTCTTTCAAACTAGGGGGTCATTTCAAAAGGTGGATGAGCATTTAAATGACAGCTGACCCAGGGCTTTATTGGAAATGTTTTTACTCGTCTGTGTCTTGCGCGGGTGTTTGTGTTGAACTTGTCATAAAGACTCAGTACAAAGCCGCCAGATCAGGCAAGGGCTCTAAACTGTCATGTGCGTTTACTTGTATGCCGAATATCACAGTTTTCAGATGGAGTATTACTTCTAGTTGGATCTGGAAATGATAGCATCTCTTAATGTTTCAAGCAAGTGAGATTTTTTTGAAAAATGGGGATAAAGACAGAGGTAAAGTGATGTAATGAATGAACAGTTTATCTAATTGCTTAATATTAAGATACTAGTAAATGAATGGCAGTTATTTTTACCTTAAACTTTATGCAAACAATTGTCTTGTGTTGTCTAGAGGCACCAGACAGTGTGACTGTCACAATCTTGTCAGGGGAAGGGGGGTGTACTCATAAAGTTTCTTCAAGGTTGGCAGGTCTGATCTCGTCACACCCCTATCAGTGGGATTATGTGCTTTGACAATACGTATGGTTATACTACACTCAAATAGGCATACATTTTAATTTACTCGCATCAAATTCAAAATACATTTTTATGGATGTACTGGATATTATTTGGCGCCGTTTGCCTACGCCAGGGGTCTCCACACTCAGTCCTGGAGGGCCACTGTCCTGCAGAGTTTAGTTCCAACCCCAATCAAACACACCTGAACCAGCTAATCAGTGTCTTACAATGCCCTAGTTAGACACTGATTAGCTGGTTCAGGTGTGTTTGTTTGGGGTTGGAACTAAACTCTGCAGGACACTGGCCCTCCAGGACCGAGTTTGGAGAACCCTGGCCTACGCTGTCGTCACGTTCTTCGCGTTGTCTGGATGAAGATATGGAGCAGAGACTGCACAGTTAGTTCTGTTGACAGAGTTTAGTGATTTAGTGAAGAATGAGGTCACGGAGTTCATTCATGAAGTTGTGTGCGCCCAACACAAGGCATCTGTGTAGAACCGACAATAATCACAATATTGGCAAAATCCAATTATAATCGCATTATGAGGGTGCATGTAAACGCCCTGAATGAATAAGATTACCTGACCTTTACTGATACCATCAGTTGAGATCAAGGAAATAACAAAGACATGTAGTGACAAAAATAAGATTATAAAATACTTAAATGTTTACTTTACAGTTTTTATTTTTCATTTATGTGTAGGTCTAGAGGCCCTGCCTGCCAAACGTGCAATCTCACAAATATAATATTATTTTTATCAAATGTACTATATATCAAAGAATGTTAGGGATCCTAGGTAAACATCTTAAGGTAATGTTTGTCTTAGTTTTGGACCCTGCTGCTGGGATGCAGTGTATTTCCAATTTGAGAAATTTGTTCCCTGTCAGTAACGCGCATGTAAATTTCAGCTGTTATTCCCTACAGTGCTGTGAATCCATATTAGAACACATTTTCCTTCCTCTAAAAAAGGAAAGTTGACACATGATGTTTCATAAATAAACTGTGTAAATTAGGTGAGGATAGCATGCTCTGTCATTAGCTCAGCGCTGGGCGTGGGCATCACTGAATTCGGCGGCGCTGATGGGGCGAGAGGAGTGGGAAGACATGAGAAGTGGGAAGGTCTGTTTTATTTATCCGTTTAGAATAAACACGGATCTGGCAGCATCTACCATACAGCTGCGGTGTGTTAAACCCACGTGCTGTAACGGGACAAACACCCCTGCTTAAATATATATCACAAATGCTTGCATCAGCAAATACACACACACACACGCGCTGACACACACGTGTGTATCTGCCCTGGCATGTGCACACATCAGCTTTTGTCACCTCTCTCTGTCTTTCTCTCCCTCGTACATAAGCAAACAAAAACACAGGCTGAGCCGCCCCCTCACATCGATGTCCATCTCCGTTCGTCATGCTAACACAAGCACACTAGCATGCATATTCAGATATCCGACTCGCATCTCATTGAACCTCCTGTTTTTTAGACAACATTAATGAACCACACTTTTCAGCTAATGACTAGTAAATCAAAGCACAACAGCTTTCTCTTTAAGTGTAAAGCCTGGATCAGTTTGAAACACTGAATCGATGTGCATCCATCTTTTTGATCGATTGATTACATGACTCTGGAATACTTGTTTCTGAATGACTGTTAATTTCGTTGACAAATCATTTTCTTCAACGACCTTTTTTCACTGACGAAAACGAGACGATAACTAAATAAAAACTAATGTTGGATGACAAACTATGAGGAAAATCAACTGTCATTTTCGTCAACAAATAAAAACGAGGCAAATGTTAGGGAGGGTCGATTAGGGAAGAGATCGGGTCAGAACTGATGTCCTGTGTAACAGATGCGCACATTTGATCTGAACTGATCTAACCGCTGGAGAACACACGGCCTACAGGCTCACACATCCCCAATCCAGCGCTCCAGAGCGGCTCAATCAATCAATAACACACATTTATGCCAGACTATTGTTTATGAACTAATGCTGATGAATAATGACAATGTTTACTTTACCATGTTTATATAGGAATGTGTTTTAGACGCTTGTAACAATGCATATTTATCACCCTCATCTTCTGAACTTGAATGAGCTCCTGCAACTGCAAAAGAGTCAAAGTGTATTTCCAGCTTGTTTATAATTAAAAGTCACGCATTATATATTCGTTTTTGCTTACACAATAAACTTTATTTAATTTCATTCCCATTTAATTCATAGTCAGGAGGAAAGACCAGTATTTGACACATATTCAATAAAGCATAATAGTTAACAAAATCCATAAAAAAAAAACTTCATTACTTGAAATTAAATAAATGTTAACTGAAATTAAAAAAATAAATAAACAAACTTATTTGAAGCTTTAGCTTAACATGATATGGCCTACTAACTAAAACAGAAATACAAAGTTATAAAAACTATATAGATGTTTAAAATAAAAGGGAAAAAAAGTGAATTGAGCTCTTTCGTGTATTTTTAATGTCAAAATGTCAGTTCAAGTGACAGTCGGTTATGTAATGCTTAAAGGCGTAATGTATTACAATTGAACTAAACTCATTAGATTTAAGGAGAATAAAACTAAAACGTATAACCCTACCCTTAAACTTACCCACACCACCACGACTGTCCCTAACCCTAACCTTAAACTTACCCATACCACCACACCTGTCCCTAACCCTACCCTTAAACTTACCCACACCACCACGACTGTCCCTAACCCTAACCTTAAACTTACCCATACCACCACACCTGTCCCTAACCCTACCCTTAAACTTACCCACACCACCACACCTGTCCCTAACCCTACCCTTAAACTTACCCACACCACCACACCTGTCCCTAACCCTACCCTTAAACTTACCCACACCACCACACCTGTCCCTAACCCTACCCTTAAACTTACCCACACCACCACACCTGTCCCTAACCCTACCCTTAAAGGTCCCGTTCTTCGTGATCCCATTGTTTAAACTTTAGTTAGTGTGTAATGTTGCTGTTAGAGCATAAATAATACCTGTAAAATTATAAAGCTCAAAGTTCAATGCCAAGCGAAATATTTTATTTAACAGAAGTTCCCTTTCAAAGCCTACAGCGAACGGCTGGCTTGGACTACATCCTGGTACTTCCTTCATATATGACGTCGATAGAACAGTAGAACAGACTAAGCTCCGCCCACAAGACTACGCGAAAAAGGGGGCGTGGTCTTGTTGCTGTCCCACGTGGAGAAGAGGACGGAGAAGAGGAAGTGCTGCGTTTGAGTGTGTTTGTCACCATGTCGTCGAGACGCTGTTATTTTCATCCCAGAGTCAAATCACCTTTGTTTGGCTTTCCCAGGGACGCTGTAGAGATCATTAAGCGTATATATATCTCCCGTTAAGAGGCGTGACCTTTCCACGTGCGCTAAGCTGCTGTCGAATCACACCACAGGAACCGGGCTACGTTCGCTAAGCTGCTGTCAAATCACAACACGGGAAGCGCTGGCACAATCAGAACTCGTTACGTATTTCTGAAGGAGGGACTTCATAGAACAAGGAACATCAGCCGTTTTTAGGACAGTGAAAACAGCGGTATACAGATGAGCAAATTGTGTGAAAAATACTGTGTTTTTTTACAAGCGAAACATGAACACATGTTATATTGCACACTGTAAACACAATCAAAGCTTCAAAAAGACACGAAGAACGGGACCTTTAAACTTACCCACACCACCACACCTCTCCCTAAAAATGATTTTTTAAACTATTTATTTGTATGATACAGCCGCAAATAAGTATTTGAACACCTGAGAAAATCAATGTTAATATTTGGTACAGTAGCCTTTGTTTGCAATTACAGAGGTCAAACGTTTCCTGTAGTTTTTCAGCAGGTTTGCACTGCAGGAGGGATTTTGGCCCACTCCTCCACACAGATCTTCTCTAGATCAGTCAGGTTTCTGGCCTGTCGCTGAGAAACACAGAGTTTGAGCTCCTCCAAAGATTCTCTATTGGGTTTAGGTCTGGAGACTGGCTAGGCCACGCCAGAACCTTGATATGCTTCTTACAGAGCCACTCCTTGGTTATCCTGGCTGTGTGCTTCGGGTCATTGTCATGTTGGAAGACCCAGCCTCGACCCATCTTCAATGCTCTAACTGAGGGAAGGAGGTTGTTCCCCAAAATCTAGCAATACATGGTCCAGATCATCCTCTCCTTAATACAGTGCAGTCGCCCTGTCCCATGTGAAGAAAAACACCCCCAAAGCATGATGCTAGGCCGCATCATGACCACATCTGACCACATCACTTTCTCCCATGACTCCTCTGGATCATCCAAATGGTCATTGGCAAACTTAAGACGGGCCTTGACATGTGCTGGTTTAAGCAGGGGAACCTTCCGTGCCATGCATGATTTCAAACCATGACGTCTTAGTGTATTACCAACAGTAACCTTGGAAACGGTGGTCCCAGCTCTTTCAGGTCATTGACCAGCTCCTCCCGTGTAGTTCTGGGCTGATTTCTTACCTTTCTTAGGATCATTGAGACCCCACAAGGTGAGATCTTGCATGGAGCCCCAGTCCGAGGGAGATTGACAGTCATGTTTAGCTTCTTCCATTTTCTAATGATTGCTCCAACAGTGGACCTTTTTTCACCAAGCTGCTTGGCAATTTCCCCGTAGCCCTTTCCAGCCTTGTGGAGGTGTACAATTGTGTCTCTAGTGTCTTTGGACAGCTCTTTGGTCTTGGCCATGTTAGTAGTTGGATTCTTACTGGTTGTATTGGGTGGACAGGTGTCTTTATGCAGCTAACGACCTCAAACAGGTGCATCTAATTTAGGATAATAGATGGAGTGGAGGTGGACATTTTAAAGGCAGACTAACAGGTCTTTGAGGGTCAGAATTCTAGCTGATAGACAGGTGTTCAAATACTTATTTGCAGCTGTATCATACAAATAAATAGTTAAAAAATCATACATTGTGATTTCTGGATTTTTTAATTTATTTTTTATATTATGTCTCTCACAGTGGACATGCACCTACGATGACAATTTCAGACCCTCCATGATTTCCAAGTGGGAGAACTTGCAAAAATAGCAGGGTGTTCAAATACTTATTTTCCTCACTGTAGGTACCAGTGCCAACTCGGTCAAATCAAGTCAAATCACATGAAAATATGGATATTTATTTCACTAGGCTACTGTATGGGCTCATACACAAAATATGCTATATTTATGTCATAGCTGATAAAAAATGAAAATCTTATTTTTTTCAGACAAACAGCAGTTGATGACCTGTCATGTTATACATTTTATGTAGACTTGACTTGGATGCCTACAGTGGTAATTTACATATAGCCAACAACAAAATTGTGGCCAGTGAAAATGCTGAGTGGCTAGTAAAAAACCACTAGCCACAGTGGCTGGTGAGCAAAAAAGTTAATGTCAAGCCCTGGATGAAAGTGTATATGGGAATGGATTTCCCACTGGATTTCATTTTCATAGTAAATAGTCCTTTAATATTCCCTCTTTAGTCTTCCCATATTATGCCACAGGATTTTTAAGAGAGTTTTAATAGATTTGTGGCTTCCGGGAGCGTTGACTGAATTACAGCACAGCGGTTCATTGAATTGACTAGCGTACGGCCTGGGGGAGATCTCACTCACTGGGAAAATCACATCCCCAACTGTATCCTCATTGGGCCCAATTAGCACCTTCAGCAGCACTAATGGCTGCCAGAGAGCCTTTTTAGTCTCCAGGCTGTTGCTGACACTCCTCCCTGTCTGCGGATATAAAGGAGGGACACTTTTCAGGGAGTTAAAGATGCTTTTAGCACCCAGGCCTTTGTTACTCATTACTCATTCACATGCCTTCTCTTTAAATGTTTGCACTCTCTCCAACTGTTACTGGAGACGTTAGCCTTGTGTAGCCCCACTTTTAACTAGTGTTCGACCGATATATATGGGCCGGCCGATATATCGGGCTGATTTTACGTGTAGCGGCATCGGCCGATACAAGGCTGCTGCGTTCGCCGATATTTTTACCCCGGCATTATTTACAGACAGGCGTCCACAGGCAGCATCCAGTGTTGCTGGAGACGCAGCAGTTCATGCACCGCCCCTCTCCCTTACTAGCAGAGAGCTGGAGTCTTCTCATCAAGACAACGATATGTTTTAAACTTTCAAAGCATCTTTTAACTGTTTGAATTAGTTGAAATATTGCCATACACTTTGAAAGTGGAAACGCGTTGCTCTATATGTGCTTGCAACTATAGCTAAGCAAGTTTGTGTGTCCAAATGGAAAACGCAAATGCTGAATGCCTCGTCTATAAAACTGCTTGCCATTGTATTTAGGGAGCTGCAAATAGCTAAGTTGTATGCATACGGTAGCTGTTACGAACACTGGCCATAGGATTAAATAATGCAGATGTTGTTCTGTGGTATTTATGGGAGTTTTATTCAGCGACCACCTGGCTGTGGTTTGGACGCACGCGTGTGTGAGTGTCTGCAGTGTTTCCCAAACATAGACTAATTTGCGGCGATGCGCCACAGAATCAACACCGGCCGCCACACATATTGCGTTTTTTGGCAGCTGCCAAAGCGAATTTTTATCAGGCTAAAGCCTTATTTGATCAGTGAGTGACGTAGAAATGGACTACTGCGATTGTTACAGGTGGTCGCATGCATTTCTGAGAGAGAACGAGCAGAGAGCGCGCGCTGCCCCTCCTCAGGCCACGCACGTGCACTCACCGTCTTCAAACTGTCTTGCTCTCCCTCCCTCGCGCATATTAATCAAAATCAATTGAGAATAGACCTTTCTCACAACTTCCGTATTTGCGACCGGAAATACGCAGTCGTCGTGGTAATCTTCTTCCTCCCGGGCAGGGATACAGGTAAACAAATGGCGCAAGCAGCGAGCAAGTGTGATTGTAGCTTACCGGGCTGGTCTTGTTATTCCCAAAAGCAGCTATATCTGTCGTTTCATTCCTTCCCTGTGGATGGTGGAGTTTGACGGAAATGGATTCAGGCTATCCTGCGGGATGACGGACCAAACTTCCCTGCTCATGTCCTAACTTACAAGCCTTTCAACGCAAAGCGGCATATGACGCACCTCTGTGGGGAATTTTTTTTTATTTTTTTTTTTAACTAATATTTATATTTATATATGAAGAGTTTCGTTGCAAAACGAGATATATCCATTTTGAGAAAATTGGTTATTTGCCATTATTATTTGACATCAACAGTCAAGTTCATTCACATTTTTTTGTACATTAAACTATTACTTGAGCTCAGTGAAGGCCAGGGACACAATATTCTTCAAATCCAGGATATTTTTTATTTAATTTTATGTCCATAAATAGTTCATAAATAAGTCAAAAACCATGCCAAAATGCAACATATTTATCTTAACATTGTCAAACATCTTAAATTGGTAAAAAAAACAATACATCATAAATATATGGAATAGTATATACAAAGATTGATTAATAATAATAAGATTCTGAGTTAGTTTTGGCCAGAACATACACAACATAACCACTTTTTTTTTTTTTTTTTTTTTGCAAAACGCTATATATCCACCTTTGGCTATATTCTACTACTGTAATACCATTAAGAAAAGCTAGTGAATCAATGTTGTGTGTGTGTGTGTGTGTGTGTGTGTGTGTGTGTGTGTGTGTGTGTGTGTGTGTGTGTGTGTGTGTGTGTGTGTGTGTGTGTGTGTGTGTGTGTGTGTGTGTGTGTGTGTGTGTGTGTGTGTGTGTGTGTGTGTGTGTGTGTGTGTGTGTGTGTGTGTGTGTGTGTGTGTGTGTGTGTGTGTGTGTGTGTGTGTGTGTGTGTGTGTGTGTGTGTGTGTGTGTGTGTGGGCATGACACAGACCATTACTCGCAGTCGCACGATGACCACAATTAATCTTTGGATGTTTTCCCTCCCCTGAATGCCTTGCCCGTTTGGTCTTCTCCCTTTGATGATTTTCTTTAGATGCCTTCCTCTTTCTCCCAACAGCAGCTGGAATGACCGGCTCCAATCCGTCATCGAAATCCATAACGTTACTGACTCTGAAGCTTTGATTCTCTGACTGACAGACAGCTGTTGATCAGTGACGTAACCTACTTGACTGACAGCTCGCCTACAGTATAAACAATTAAATGATAAACGTTTTTTAGTTAGCCTATTGAATCCTCTTTTTAAAAATATGTTATTTGTTTTGATATTATCGTTAAATCACTGAGCAAACGCGGAGCACTTCACCGGCGGTGACTCTCTCCTCGCGTGACATCCTGAGCTCGCGCACGACGCGCAGCATCCAGAACGCTCTATAGCCTAACCGTTATATCGCACTTTGTAAAGAAACTGGGCTGGCGGATATCGCGTTTTGTGAAAAAATACATTTTGTAGTAGGCTTAAAATGTACATTTTTAAATCTTATTAATGGCAGCAATTCACACATAGATTAAGGTACATCTGAACATTGATTTCCAATAATAAAATGCAAATGTCAAAAAATGGCGTTTATCGCGTTTTGCAACCAAACTCTTCATATGTATATAACCATTATTAACTGAAATCTATTTAAATGTTTCTCAGGCTGTTCACTGACTACTAAAATAAACAGGCATGCTTAAATGGATGTTGCCTCGTGAGTCGTGTATATATTTTTTATTTAAAAAGTGTATGATATTTTATATAATATATATAAAATTCACTTTTGCAAAATGCCTCCATACATATTGTGAATTTATTTTGTTTTAAAACATAACGTGATGTTAATCAACATTTTGTATTATATTGTAAACATATAGTATTAAAGTCTTTTAAAATAAAAACATATATAATTTTATTAAAAGTATTATGTTGTATGTTAAAGGTCCCGTTCTTCGTGATCCCATTGTTCAAACTTTAGTTAGTGTGTAATGTTGCTGTTAGAGCATAAATAATACCTGTAAAATGATAAAGCTCAAAGTTCAATGCCAAGCGAGATATTTTATTTAACAGAAGTTCCCTTTCAAAGCCTACAGCGAACGGCCGGCTTGGACTACATCCTGGTACTTCCTTCATTAATGACGTCAGTAGAACAGACTAACCTCCGCCCACAAGAATACGTGGAAAAAGGGGGCGTGGTCTTGTTGCTGTCCCACGTGGAGAAGAGGACGTGTAGCGTGGAGAAGAGGAAGTGTTGCGTTTCAGTGCGTTTGTCGCCATGTCATCGAGACGCTGTTATTTTCATCCCGGAGTCAAATCACCTTTGTTTGGCTTTCCCAGGGACGCTGTAGAGATCATTAAGCGCATACATCTCCCGTTAAGAGGCGTGACCTTTCCACGTGCGCTAAGCTGCTGTCGAATCACAACACAGGAACCGCTGGCACAATCAGAACTCGTTACGTATTTCTGAAGGAGGGACTTCATAGAATAAAGGAACTCATCAGCCGTTTTTAGGACAGTGAAAACAGCGGTACACAGATGAGTACATTGTGTGAAAAATACAGTTTTTTTTTTTTACACGCGAAACATGAACACATGTTATATTGCACACTGTAAACACAATCAAAGCTTCAAAAAAAACACGAAGAACGGGACCTTTAAAAAATAGAATTGTGCACACTGCATGATGTTTAAACTATTTTGAACTGTAGCCAATGTCCGCACAAACAAGATATCATCTTGGTCACGGAAGACGTCATGTAACGCTGGTTCTTTTGTAGCTACGTAATATGAGTCTTATGTAAATAGGCCTAATTGTTCATTTCCATCAAATGTAATTATTTGGCAAATCCATTAGCGATGTTGTGTAGACTCACTGATCCATTTTCTCTTGGCCGGGTATGCTTTTCTGATGTGTTGGCGCTTGACAGGAACTCCGGTTCCGCAACGATTACATATTTCCGTTTTTTGTGATAAAAGGTCTATTGACACGATGGTAAGAGGTCAGAAGACCGAAGTTTCACGTGGAGCATTGGGAGATTTTTTCCTGAATTACCGCTGGTGTTGCTCTATAAGAGGTTAAATTAAGTGCACCGTTAAAATTAAGTATAGTATGCTTATTGCTACTCTGTGCAATTGTGTAATTTTATTTATGCTTAAATATTTATTTTCAGCATCTCTTTTTTATTTATTCTACCTCACCTGTTTTTACTATTTGTCACATATTGTTTTTTTTGTAGTACAATAAATGTTTCTTTTTTAAATTGAGACTTGTAACATTATCATCATGATCATTGTGTAATTTTTATGATGTAAATTGAGGGGGCAAAAGCAGTATCGGCTCCAAATATCGGCTCAAGAAAATCATCAGCCCGTATCGGTCATCGGCTAAGGCTGATGAAAAAAAATCGGTATCTGTATCGGTCGAACCCTAGTTTTAACCAATGCATGCGTTACAAAGCCACCAAAACTCATTGAAATTGTGTAAAGCCAGCCACACTTGCTGTTTTAAGAAAGAATGACGAGTTTTCCTTTCTTTTTTGTGATAAGGATCAGACAGTCCATGAATAATCCATGACTGCTCTGTCCTGAGGTTTACAGCACATCATAAGCAGGAGGATCGTAGCATGTTTCCAACAAATTGCCTGTCCACACTGAATGCAAACTGCTGCATGACAATCAAAGCCAGGCGGAACATATTCAATATTTAATATACAGCTGTTTGCATCAGGAATCTACAGCTCGGGAGCTAGAAAAATCATCTCTAGATGTGCATTAGTTGAAAGAGATCCTTGAAAAATGTACATATCCAAATGAATCAATATAGAATTTAAGTGAATTATTTAATGTGTCAATACTGAACCCTAGTTTTTATTGCTTTTAGAAGAAACCGCCCTGAATATAAAAATACCTGGCATGTTTTCATAAAAAGTATTGATAGTCTTTTGCTGTTGAAGTGTTTTTTTTATTTATATGAATGTATCACATTGCTGTCTTAAAAGAGGTGATTTACTACACTTTGAAATGGCCTGTTTTGTTGGCTGTAGATGTCAATAAGATGACGGATTAGTCCGATAACCATCTGGTTTTCTGTTGCAGGGCGGAGATGGTGCTGGGCAACATCATAAAGAAGAAAGGATGGAGGTATGTTCATTAACAGCATGCAGCTTTTCATTTCCTTCGGCCGTCTCTTATCTTGTGCTGATAACTCTGCCCAGTGCCTCAGAGATTGTGCCACCGCAACCCAAGACAGGCAAAAATATAAATTATTAAAGCCCCGCTAGCCTCGCAGATGTCCCATCTAGATGTTGAATTATATAGCGGTTGTGTGTGTGTGTTTGTTGTGCAGTTGATGTCCTGATATATGTTTGTGTAATGTTACATGAGCCAAAGGAAGTTCATGGTTAATAGAAGCCCTATTTGAGATGTTTTAATTTAAAGTAGGGTGGGGTCTCACTGTTTCTGCATAATGAGATGAAGCGTAACTGAGCTGTCTGCTGGACAAGGTGTGTGTGTGTGTGTGTGTGTGTGTGTGTGTGTGTTGTGCGCCCGTGTGTGAGTGGTCGTGCTGCTTAGTCATCCTGCTAGTCAGTGTGCATCAATATCAGGGCACACAACCCCTCACCTCTGCAGAAGACATAGCTTATTTATGTGCTCTTTGTGTGTGTGTGTGGGGGGGGTTCTTGGTTATATATAACTGCATATATATACACCGATCAGGCATAACATTATGACCACTGAGAGGTGAAGTGAGTAACACTTATTATCTCCATCGCCTGTTAGTTGGTGGGATATATTAGGCAGCAAGTGAACATTTTGTCCTCAAAGCTGATGTGTTAGAAGCAGGAAAAATGGGCAAGCGATTGTGATGGCTAGACGACTGGGTCAGAGCATCTCCAAAACTGCAGCTCCTGTGGGGTGTTCCCGGTCTGCAGTGGTCAGTGTCTATCAAAAGTGCTCCAAGGAAGGAACAGTGGTGAACCGGCCACAGGGTCATGGGCGGCCGAGGCTCATTGATGCACGTGGGGAGCGAAGGCTGGCCCGTGAGGTCCGATCAAACAGACGAGCTACTGGAGCTCAAACTGCTCAAGAGAATATATATATATATATATATATATATATATATATATATATATATATATATATATATATATATATATATATATATATATAATATATATATATATATACACACACACACATACACTCACCTAAAGATTATTAGGAACACCATACTAATACTGTGTTTGACCCCCTTTGGCCTTCAGAACTGCCTTAATTCTACGTGGCATTGATTCAACAAGGAGCTGAAAGCATTCTTTAGAAATGTTGGCCCATATTGATAGGATAGCATCTTGCAGTTGATGGAGATTTGTGGGATGCACATCCAGGGCACGAAGCTCCCGTTCCACCACATCCCAAAGATGCTCTATTGGGTTGAGATCTGGGGACAGAAATCCAGACTCATCAGACCAGGCAAAATGTTTCCAGTCTTCAACTGTCCAATTTTGGTGAGCTTGTGCAAATTGTAGCCTCTTTTTCCTATTTGTAGTGGAGATGAGTGGTACCCGGTGGGGTCTTCTGCTGTTGTAGCCCATCCGCCTCAAGGTTGTGCGTGTTGTGGCTTCACAAATGCTTTGCTGCACACCTCGGTTGTAACGAGTGGTTATTTCAGTCAAAGTTGCTCTTCTATCAGCTTGAATCAGTCGGCCCATTCTCCTCTGACCTCTAGCATCAACAAGGCATTTTGGCCCACAGGACTGCCGCATACTGGATGTGTTTCCCTTTTCACACCATTCTTTGTAAACCCTAGAAATGATTGTGCGTGAAAATCCCAGTAACTGAGCAGATTGTGAAATACTCAGACCGGCCCGTCTGGCACCAACAACCATGCCACGCTCAAAATTGCTTAAATCACCTTTCTTTCCCATTCCGACATTCAGTTTGGAGTTCAGGAGATTGTCTTGACCAGGACCACACCCCTAAATGCATTGAAGCAACTGCCATGTGATTGGTTGATTAGATAATTGCATTAATGAGAAATTGAACAGGTGTTCCTAATAATCCTTTAGGTGAGTGTATATGCATTTCATAAATGAATGCAGCTTTACATAAAATCAGTAGATGTGTCTGTTGTATATCTTCATTTAGACAGCCAAGTAAACGTGTGTGTGTGTGTGTGTGTGTGTGTGTGTGTGTGTGTGTGTGTGTGTGTGTGCATGCATGTGCATGCATTCCTTTGAAATTAAAATGGTTACCTCAAGCTGTTACTCTGTTGTAATTATTTGCAACGTCTTAATTACTTTCTAAAAGCCTTTCAAAAAGTGTGACCTAATTTAAAATTATTTTCCTTTTCTTTTTTGCAGGCGCTCCAGTTTAGTCATTACAACCAAAATATTTTGGGGTGGAAAGTATGTATATATAAATATATATATTGTATTATGTATTATAAAATGAGTAATGGTGTGATTTATAGAGCTGCACAATTCGGGTTAAATTGAGAATCAAGTTTTTTCTTTTTTCAAATAGAGATCACGATACTAAACACAGCTAAACAAGTAACATTTAATTCGCTAAAGATTCAATTTACTTTCAAAAGGTGATTTGCTCTATGATCGCTTCCATAGACATCAGTGGGTGTTTGAATCAACATCTTTAAAGCATTAATCATGCAGCTCTAGTGTGATACAAATAATACTTTTGAAACGTAAAAGTTCAGGAGGTATAAGTTTCACTTAAGAATTATGATTAAATGGGTAAACAAGACTTAAATCTTTGAACTAGTGCTATATTTTGCATTGAATAAAATATTACAACCTCAATTCTAATATCAAACCAAGTCATGTCTTTGCAGTATAATTTACTAAAGATGGCACCAATGATAATTGCATGATTGCATATCCTGTTGTTTTCTAGAGCAGAGACAGAGAGAGGACTGTCAAGAAAACACATTATAGAAGGTGAGTAGACCACAAATCACACACATTATAGAGCAGTAGTTGACAGAACTGGTTTAGCTGTGTGCTGAATTGATTCGAGTTATTCTTCTGTAGGTTTAAAGGCATCATTGGAGAGATTGCAGTTAGAATATGTGGACGTAGTGTTTGCAAACAGACCAGACCCCAACACACCCATGGAAGGTACATCTCGATCTCAATCATTTTTATTCTACTGTAACTCATCCCGTTCTGTTTGTGTTCCAGATATAATTGATTCCTTGTCTTGTTGAGGAGAGCTGATTACACTATTCATAATAAAGGTTTATTTATTGACATCTATGGTTCCATTGAGAACCATTAACATCCATGAAACCTTTACGTTCCACAAAATGTTCTTTTTAAAGGTCCCGTTCTTCGTGATCCCATTGTTTAAACTTTAGTTAGTGTGTAATGTTGCTGTTAGAGCATAAATAATAAATAATAAATATATATATTTTTTTAAATGTAAAATTATAAAGCTCAAAGTTCAATGCCAAGCGAGATATTCTATTTAACAGAAGTTCCCTTTCAAAGCCTACAGCGAACGGCCGGCTTGGACTACATCCTGGTACTTCCTTCATTAATGACGTCAGTAGAACAGACTAACCTCCGCCCACAAGAATACGCGAAAAAGGGGGCGTGGTCTTGTTGCTGTCCCACGTGGAGAAGAGGAAGTGTCGCGTGGAGAAGAGGAAGTGCTGCGTTTGAGTGTGTTTGTCGCCATGTCGTCGAGACGCTGTTATTTTCATCCCGGAGTCAAATCACCTTTGTTTGGCTTTCCCAGGGACGCTGTAGAGATCATTGAGCGCATACATCTCCCGTTAAGAGGCGTGACCTTTCCACGTGCGCTAAGCTGCGGTCAAAGCACAACACAGGAACCGCTGGCACAATCAGAACTCGTTACGTATTTCTGAAGGAGGGACTTCATAGAATAAAGGAACTCATCAGCCGTTTTTAGGACAGTGAAAACAGCGGTACACAGATGAGCAAATTGTGTTAAAAATACAGTTTTTCTTTTTTTTACACGCGAAACATGAACACATGTTATATTGCACACTGTAAACACAATCAAAGCTTCAAAAAAACACGAAGAACGGGACCTTTAAGAGTTGTTCACTGAAATGTTCTTTTGGGAACAAAAAAATGGTTCTTCTGTGCGGAAAAAAAAACTTTATTTTTAACAGTGTTAGCAGGTTTATTAGATGCTGCTTTGTGGTGATCACTTTTAAAATGCAAGTAAAGCCTTATTCGGACGATAACTGTTTCTCATGTGGATGGGCCACCTCAGTGATAAACTCGTGCATTCAGATGTGATTTATTCACGGTGGAGGAGCGAGTTTTGTGATCCTGCGGGAACGCGCTGCTCACATGGTCAATAACATGATTATATGCTGTAAATAAAATGTCATATGCTTGGTATAATAAGAATAAATGCATATTTAATTTAATAATAGGAAAATAATATCCAAATTATTATGTATTTATAATATAACAGATATTTAAATCTGTTTTAAAATCGTGTTTTATCTCAAAATAAAGGATGTCATTTTATTCCACATGGAAATGAGCGGGAATAAGTGAATCCAGCCTCTTGATGAGTAAACATAAAGCTGTGGTTATTTTAACAGATATAATTTCAAATGTTTACGTGCTTTTCTTCTTTTTATTTTTTTGAGCGGTGATGAAATATATTGCTCTTGTAAATACTTGCCAGCATTTCAGTAATAAAAGTCTAGATCTTTAAAATGCATCCAAATTACAGCGAAGCGCAACCGTGCTCTGCAGGGGTCATAAAGGATATAAACAGTGAATTTTGAAGTGATATATTCTTGAAAACTCAGAGATGTGGATTCAGACAGCAGTTAAATTACCACACGACTTTGGTGTTTGTCTAAAAACAGTCTGTAATTCGGCCGGGTGGTGGGAGAAAAACACTGACATTCTGGATTCGGACGGTAATAAAATCACAGACTAGCCCCGGTCAAAGCTGAAAATACCTTACGACCCCACAAGGAACAATTACCGTCCGAATAGGGCTTTAGATGATCTTTTCAAATTGCCCTGTTGGCCTTTTGTAAGTCGCCAACCTGAATTAAATCTCAACCAATGCTTTCAGGTGACGGGGTGGCTGCTCTTTAAAAACCAAGACAAAGATGTTATTTGATCGTCTTTTATTAGCCTAGCTGCCCTTTAGAAAGTTCACACAGTTCAATGGTTGAAACACAAACAGCTCGGGGGTCTGCAGACATCTGCTCTTCTTGTCATTAAAGAGCTTGACACTTCAGTAAGTCAGTTTCTCGCTCGCTTTTAGATCTCATATAGTTGAGCGAGAGCAGTAAATGACTCTCGAGCTCGTAAGCCTGATGTTTTAACATCGCTGGTGTGGGTTATTAGGTACCCGGCCCTCATTTGAAGCTTTGTTTCTTTGAGCCGAGATTCATATTGACCTGAAGCACGAGTTGTTTATTTTGTCAAACATGTATTGATTAAATTCTCCAGGCTCAATCCAGAAAGTGATTCATCATTTAAACTCCCCTCCCTCGCATTAATCGAGCTGCTTTTCTTTTTCTTGTTAATATTTCACACGTTCATCCAAAGTGACACGTTCTAATAGCATCGTGACATGATGTATTGTGCGGTAAATCTCTGAAAAACTGCTGTCTGATTGGCAGAAACGGTGCGGGCGATGACCCATGTGATCAATCAGGGAATGGCGATGTACTGGGGCACGTCCCGCTGGAGTCCGATGGAAATCATGGTGAGTCACAGTCTCCTAACTTTTATATGTTCACACCCCTGTAATCAACATCACCACCGACTGCTTTTGTTCCTCAAGAGCCTTTCAAGATCTCTTTAATCGCTTGATGAATCTAAAGATGCTTCTGTTTAAATAGGTGCTGTCGGTGAGGTAGTCTAAACTTGCATACCGGGCGGATCGGAGACCTAAAACAGCAGTTCAGTGACGCCTTGTCAGTCACTAAGCTGTATTATAAAAACATTCCCACTAAAGAGGATGCTAATAGTCATTAGAAGTAAAGAAAAAGGGAGAGAATAAAGTTCCACTGTGAAATTAGACCAAGAGATGTGAGGTGTCACTTTTGATTTTGTTAATAAATCATTAAAGATTCTTTTAATCTTTATTATTTCCAGTGTAGTCTATGATTTGTGAAATACAGGCTGTTATAGACTTGAAAATTATTTAGACCTTGGATTCAAAGAACTGGATTGTGAATCGGATTCAGAGACCTGGCTCATAAGAGTCATTTGTGCCTTAATGAGGTTCAAATAGTCAGTTGTTTGTGAATCACACTATAAATACATGATGTCTATTTGTTGTCTTTGTGTTATTTCTCTAAAGGCATCTTTACACAGCCGAGTTTAGGCGGCTCTGAAGCGTCTCGGTGTCTGCTCAAAATTCTGTGTAAAGACGCAATGCCGACTTCAAATACGCCGGGCCTGATGCACCTCAGCCCCTATCAAAGGCGATGCTGAAACTGGGCTGTCAGTGTTAGCTCAGGCGGCGTGAGAATCAAGAAGCGGGAGTCAAAACATATAGGAATAGCTCCATATGGTCTAGGTAAATAAAAAAAAAGTCTACCATTAAATTAAAAGAGTCCTGTACTCGCATCGTCAAGCAAACCACCAAAATAACAGAGTCGACGTGTGTAATCATTTGGCGTTCACCTTTTGTAATCCTCCTTTGAAGAGATTGGCAGATCAACGCACTGCAACATTTCCCTCAGATACGGTAAAGGCTTAACCCAATCGGCGTCATTGTTATTTTGCATTGTTATATTCCAAAAATAATCTCTTTAAGAATGATATTTACTGATATATCTGCTGTCCTACCTGAAACGCTAATGTTTGTGTCATTGTTTATTTGTTGAGTGACTTTCTGGCTCTTTGAAAAAAACTTTTGACCACTTTTAATCCTGCGGTGATCTACCTGGTGTTATAATTCATTTCTTTATAGCATTTGTTCCAGCTGGCACAATTTTATTAAGAAATATAAAATAACTATACCGTAGCATACAATAGACTATCAGTACCACAGAATTGACAAACTTCACTGAAAACTGAAAACGACTGCGCCATTGACCAACAATAACCTGCTCTAAAGTCAATAGTGCAGTATTTTTGTGTTATTTAAAGGGCATGTTTGTAATATGAGCCTATAGACCTATTTTGTGTTTGCAAACAGCGATGTTGTTTTTTTTTGTGGGTGGAGCCCTACCTGGTTGCAGAAAATGACTAGTTCTGCCGTATCAATCTGTGGAAGCCACGGAATAAAAGACTTAAAGTTCATTTTGAGTTTATATCTCACAATTCTGACACCGGACGCGTAACGAAAAAGTGTGCGAATAGTTTGCGGCAAAACCATTCACATCAGCTGCGACGCGAGTTTGCGATGTTTCAGAGCTCCAACATATCGAAACATTCACAGCGACAGCTGAGCAAACACGGACACTTCATCATCCAGTGAAGGCCAAAAAGAAGGTTTTGGGTGCACCCAGTCTTAAAGAACAGAGAGTCTGAAGGGGAGTATGCTAATCTTGTACAGGAGCTGAAACTTTATCATGGCCGGTTCCGCTCTTACTTTCCAATGTCCGTGGGGCGATTTGAGGAGAGACAGTAGCAGCGCATCTGACCAGACACACACACACTTCAGGAACCGATCATCCGGAGCTGCTCTGTTTCCAGTTGAGTCACAATGTAAACATTTAAGTGCCACAGTCGTACTGACGGAAACACATTCACTTTCTGTAGTCGCGGACACAATTAGGTTAGAAAAAAATCAGCGTATTGATTATAATATCATAATCTGTAGTCTATAGTGGGCAAACACAGCTGCATCTGTACAGCGGTAAACACAACTACAGCTATAACCTCGTGAGAAATGCGATACCTGGCAAAGGTTAATGTTGAGTGAATAGCTAGTGACATCAACTGGACATTTCGTCACCTTTGTTTCCTTGTATGTGATTGGTTTAAGCCTTTTCTATCGCTGCGAGTGTTAAAAAAAATCGACATCGAAACGGAAAAAATAACCGTTGTTTTTTCGCCGCAGCACATTCACGTTCAGTGTAGAAGCACTCACACAAACAGCTGATCTAAAAATAAAACCATCGCGCGGATTATTCACGGGTCAAAATCGCGTCCAGTGTGAAAGGACCTTTAGAAGGATAAACAGAATTGTGAGATACTCTCAGAGTTTATATCCCACAATTCTGACTTTTTACCCTCCAGAATTGACCGTTCGCAAAGACCCGCCCCCTTTAGTTACTGTTGCTATGTCCGATAAGCCTTGGCGCTCTCACACCACACGTTCTCACGTAGAGAAAATACATCGCGGAGCAAAGATGACACTGACAACACGGCGACAGACAGGACAGAGCAGGTTTTGGTGAAATTTAAACAATAAATAGCATTTTGTGGCTCTTTAATGTGTCGTGATCGCTGTAACGGCTCAGTTAAAGCTGCTCGTGAACCGATCATCTCTTCCTTCTAGTTCATTGATAAGCAAGACATAAACATGAATGAACACTAAAAGAAATGTTGTTCCAAAGCGCTTTGGATGGCCATGGGTCTGTTGAAAGTGCTATATAAATGCAGTCCATTTACCATTTACTTTGTCGGACAAAACGGCACATTCGGCGATGTCAATCAAACTTGCGGCGAAGGGTGAATTGTGAAATAAATTCAAAATTGCGACTTATAAAGTCCGAACTGGGAGATATAAACACACAAATGCAAGAAAAAGATTCAAGAATTGTGAGATAAAAATGTTATAGGCTATGTTTAAAAGTTATCTATGTAAAATGTTATAGATTTAAATATGATTTCATGCTGTAACTGCTATGTATGTATATCCCTTATGAACTGCATATGTGAATATTATGTAGACTTACTGTTCACATCATATTCATGCTTTAATACTAGACTAATCATTGCAGGTTTCATCAGTCCAGTCTGTGACTTGCAACATAAATGTCAGCGTTTAGCTTCAAAGGGCGTCTTCAACAACGAAATTCTATAAAAATGAAGACCGCATTCTGATTCTGAAGGCTTAAAAAAAAGAATTTCTCTTATTCTGTGCCTATTTTCCTCCACTTATTACGCTATTTTTCTGCAGCCACAGCTGAAAGTGACGTAACTTAACTGTGACGTTTGCTCCAAATGGGTCTGTAGGCGGGTGCACAAAGTGCCTACACTGCTTATTACACACACAGGGAATACACAAACATGGCGTGCAGACTGTTTTTTTCCTGCCGTTAAAGTAGCAAAAGTGGATTCTGACACGTCCGAAGTGCACCTGCGCCATGAGCTCAGATTGTTAAAATAGGGCCCTCAGACTCATTACAGAAGAACAAGAATAATAAACGTTTCTGTTATATGACCCTTTTGAAATGTGATGTACTTTCAGAACACTAACCTTATCATTTGACTCTTGATGTTTTGCAGGAAGCGTATTCTGTGGCCCGACAGTTCAACCAGATTCCACCCATCTGCGAACAGTCAGAATATCACATGTTCCAGAGGGAGAAAGTGGAGGTGCAGCTTCCTGAACTCTTCCATAAGATCGGTGAGTGATGCTGCTGTCTGTGAAGCCCAGAGAAACCTCAACAAATGTACCGTTTCAACCGGTTTCCACCTGTCTTCTCAGGTGTGGGTGCGATGACATGGTCTCCGCTGGCCTGTGGGATAATCTCAGGGAAATACGACAGCGGGGTGCCGGCATACTCTCGTGCCTCACTGAAGGTACTTCATATCCCATGAGTCTCTCTGTCGTCTCCTCTTCCTGGTCCTTTGGAAACATTAGTGACCTCATATGTGATTCCTTTGTGTTTGGTGTTCTAATGTGGATGTGTTCCGTGTCTTCCAGGTTCTGTAGTTGGGTGTTTTCCTGTAGATGTGTTTGTTGTTGTTGATGGCATGATTCCACACGCCTGATCTTCAACATATATTTCTTTATGTGAATGAGTTTCTCTGGTAACTCTGAGGAGGATTGGCACTTGTTTTATCCGTGTATCCATCTCTTTCAAGCGCACTAAACCACACACACAAGTGCACACTAAAAGCACCCGTTTCCCGAGCTGTATGTTGGCGTAGTCGCATGTTTTGGCTCATTGGTGTTTTTGTGACCCATCATCTTCCTCCTGTAGTCTTGTGTCACACTGTTAATCATCCCTGATTTCTTGTTACCTCTGTGTAACGTACATGTGGATTGACACTTGACTATAACAGAACCGTGCTGGTGGTCTGAACAGTGATGGGTCCGTTTGATTCGGAGACCCATGAGTGTTTAGATCACTAGACCACACTGGTCCTTTTCCACTGTTAATGAATATTTACTAATGATGGACCTGAAGCTGGATTATTTATCCTGGTCTAGCACACGCACAAACATTCACTTTTTTCTATTCGGTACAAATTATCCTCTAATTAGTACTTTAAAGTCAACATGAAGTCAAAATGGATGAGTTTCAGACATTTGCTCAACTTCATAATTGTTTTCATCATCAATAACTTGCTTTGCCTCTAAAATGACATTCTTATAACGCTGACATGACCTAATCCAGGCAGGCTATTGGTTAATAAATAGATATTTAGTATATTTCAGTGTCATTTTAGCATGCGTTATATAATATAGTAGTATTTATGTACAATCTTTAGTATTTATTTTGCATGAGCTTTTATTTATGTTTTGTTCTTTTTAGCTTTAATTTATTTGTATGTAATTTTTTCTTTACTTTAGTACTTAAACTGCAACAAAGTTTTCCATCAAAAATGTAGAAATGCACCAATACCATTATTTTTCAGAACCGATTCGATCTGATACCAAAAATTCTGAGTATCGGCCGATACCGATCCGATACCAACGCAGTTTTGTTAAAAAATTCAATGTATAATTACTATACCTCAGTGTGTTGAACTGATAATCACTCTTTTGTGTGTTAAACACAATCTACTAAATACACACAACTTCATTAAAAAGAAAAACAACATATTAAAAAATATATAAAATCACAATCTATGACAAAAATACTACTATAAACTAGATGTTGGATAAACTAGAATGCACAATAATTGTATACAATCTAAACTTTTAGTGGGGAACAAATAAAAGCGAACAAGTGTAGCACTAAATCTGGTCAAATGTTACACGTTGTTGTAAAATACATTCATGAAAAACGTGTAAATATATTTACATAAATAGGGCCTATATATGAAAAAATTAAAAGACTTTTCTTTTAAATGTATAGTGCAGCTTTTTAATGAGGCAGCAACATGTTATAGACAGGGCAGAACAAGGAAGGCTATTAATAATCTGCCATTGTCCAAAAGTATTATAATACGAAAGGCTCCAATACAGATCCGCAGTCGCAGCCCTGCGTCCGTATTGGGAAGTTCAAAACACAAAGGGGAGGGATATCGATGCGTAGTGTATCTATCTATGCAATATTTTATTGAGCCTTTTCTTTTAACAGTTTAAAATTCCAGAAACCGAACACACAGTTTAAAGCTGAATGGAGAATGACTGACAGCTGCAGCGGAGAGAAGAGTTCACGTGAACTTGAGTTTAATGACTTAAATACAGTGTTAATTTTTGACAGCAAATTTTGATTTAGTTTTAGTCATAGTCTTTTGACTAAAATGCCATTTAGTTTTAGTCACCTGAATTGTTTTTAGTTTTAGTCTAGTTTTAGTCGACTAAATCTACAGTAGATTTATTCTCCTAAAATCTAATGAGTTTAGTTCAATTGTAATACATTACGCCTTTAAGCTTTACATAACCGACTGACACTTGAACTGACATTTTGACATTAAAAATACACAAAAGAGCTCAATTCACTTTTTTTTGTTTGTTTTTTTAAACATCTATATAGTTTTTATAACTTTGTATTTCTGTTTTAGTTAGTAGGCCATATCATGTTAAGCTAAAGCTTCAAATAAGTTTGTTTATTTATTTTTTTAATTTCAGTTAACATTTATTTAATTTCAAGTAATGAAGATTTTTTTGTAATGGTTTTAGTGAACTATTATAACCCTGATACTTTATTGAATATGTGTCAAATACTGGTCTCTCCTCCTGACTATGAATTAAATGGGAATTAAATTAAATAAAGTTTATTGTGTAAGCAAAAACGAATATATAATGCGTGACTTTTAATTATAAACAAGCTTGACATAAACCGGGACTCTTATTTTGAAATGTATGCGCCTCTATTGCAGTTGCAGGAGCTCATTCAAGTTCAGATGAGGGAGATAAATATGCATTGTTACAACCGTCTAAAACACATTACTATATAAACATGGTAAAGTAAACATTGTTATTATTCATCAGCATTAGTTCATAAACAATAGTCTGGCATAAATGTGTGTTATTGATTGATTGAGCCGCTCTGGAGCGCTGGATTGGGGGGGTGTGAGCCTGTAGGCCGTGTGTTTTCCAGCTGTTAAATCAGCACGTTTATGTGCGCATCTGTGACACAGGACATCAGTTCTGACCGGATCTCTTCCCTAATCGACCCTCCCTAACATTTTTGTCTCGTTTTTATTTGTTGACGAAAATGACAGTTGATTTTCCTCATAGTTTTTGTCATCCAACACTAGTTTTTATTTAGTTATCGTCAGTGAAAAAAGGTCGTTGACGAATACTTTGTCATAATTTTCAATTAACATATAAATATTAAATATTCATCTAAAACTATGGAATGGCTTCAGAACACTTAATGTAGTGCACAAAGAGTTGATGATGCTTTTTACTGTTTGTGGGGCTTTACAATAACACAATATTATACGCATGATATCAGATTTGGACCGGTCCTGTTTGGCCGATACCCGACAAATAACGTGTGGATCGGAGCCTATACTGAGCATCGGATCGGCGCATCCCTACTCATATTTACATTTTATTTTATTTCAGCTTTATTTCAATCAAGGCAAGGCAAGTTTATTTGTGTAGCACATTTCATACACAGTGGCAATTCAAAGTGCTTTAACCACAGAAATAGAATTTAAATATTCGTAAGTGAATAAAATATAATAAAAATATATAGTATAACCCCTATCTGGAGTGGAAGAAAATGGAGAGTCAGGTTTATTTTAAACATTCATTACAAACAATTTTTAATAGTTTGTTAACAATAACAACACTGGTCTGTTTTATGGAGGTATCTAAACATTGCAATAAAGATGCAACAAACTGCAAAAGAGTTGCTACCTTTGGAATACATGGAAATACTGTTCATTTAAATTATGAATATTCATATTAAATCACTGATTTCACTTGGAAATATGCCACATTACTGAATTCGATGAGTTGCAAATGTTTCATGTTGACTTTAAATTTATAGAAATGTGTTTATATATATATATATATATACCTAATCAACTGAATGAGTCAGATTTGTAGAAGATTTGTGATATATTATAAATCATTTATTACTGCAAAAAAAAACCTTTCTCAAAAGTCATGTTATGTTTGTGTGTGTGTGTAAGATCTCTTTACCCCCTAAAGTTCTCCGAGCGAGTTCATCTCTGCTCGCTTGAGCTTTTGGGCGGACAGAGTCACGTGTTTAAAAACAGGCCCTCGCCCACACAGGTGCTGTTGTTGCGTGTCCGAGAGCGTGTGTGTTTGTGTTCTGTGTGTATGTCAGTGCACCGCTGTAGGCGTGGGCCCCTGTTTTTGAGCAGGTGTGCTGTGTTGTTAACAGGGCTACCAGTGGTTGAAGGACAAGATCTTGAGCGAGGAGGGCCGACGCCAGCAGGCGAAGCTGAAAGAGCTGCAGGCAATCGCTGAGCGGCTGGGCTGCACGCTGCCACAGCTAGCCATCGGTACGCCTAACCCAAAGACACACTGCCGCTCTCTCTCTTTCTGTCTGTCTGTCCGTCCGTCCTGTACCTCGCTCATCCTTCCCCCTATCATCCTCCCCTTCCTCAGACCACCGGAGCGGAAGCGTCTGCGGACGAGTTCATGAACGAATGCCATTAGTCTGTGGCTTTTAGGGAACTGTTAATGGAAGAGTGTTACTCACAGCATTGTATTCTTAAGTGTAGTGATAAATATAATAGTTTAATATCGATTCCACATAGTGTTTTATGATGTTCAGTGTGGTACCTGAGATGGAAAGTGTTGTGTAATGCTTTAAAGAGAGGATGGAGTGTAACGTTTTGAAGAAATATCTGCTGTAGGCTTTTATAAGGACGTCCTCTTAAAGTACAGTAATCTAATCTTGAGAGCTCGTGATCACGGTCTGCTGTGCATCGTAAGAGTCCAGTTAAAGGCAGATCCATCAGATTCAACCACTCAAAATGTGTGTGCCGATACTAGGGTAGGACAGAGATCTTATCCCGGAGCAATTTTGTATCACTGTAACGGTATATAACACAATATATTAGTTCTTTTTGGTGGAAATTCATATATCAAATAACCAGTGAATTTAGTGAATTTAGTAATTATTTGAGATAAGGTACTTCATCTTCATCAATTTAATTTATTAATTCTTATTGTATTAATTCTTTTTAATAGTAAATATTTTATTTTTATTAGTTTTATTGCCATTAGTGCAAAAACTGCTTCACATTATAACACAAAACTGTAAAACTTGTGTTATTCTCATGGTTCAAAAGCACATTCTTCCTCGTCCCACTGGTCATTCACATTACTTGTGTTTCCACCAATACATCTAATGCGGTATAAAGGGTAAAGCAAAACACATTTCTATCGTCATACGTCTATACCTCCATCACACCGCCCACCCTGGTCTGATACCCGTCATCACTCAAATCCATAAAGTTTCAGGAAGTCCCTCATCTTTCCGACCTCACAAAAGTTGTAAATTGGCACTGTATGTGACAGCGCACCCTCCGTGATTCATCGACTGCGGGCGCAGGGGAATAAAAATCTTGACAGGACCTCAATCCCCAAAGCAGCGGCCGATACAAATCATGTCCCATTCTCTCACCTGGCCTTTAATGCAGTCGTACATTACATTTCGAACCTCATTACTGGGTTGCCAGCCCCTCCCAACACTGCAGATTCCTCTTCCCCCGCACAAGCGTGTCCAATCGATTCCCAGCCGGTATACAGTCACCGCTGCTCATTTAGACAACCGCTAGTGTGTTTAAAAATAGTGCTGCGGGTCAGATCTGCTGTGAGGGTTAATGAACTGCACAGGGATGTAAATGGGCAGATGATTTTGAGGGATGACCTCATAGTGTGTTATCGAGAGTGTTGAGGAGGCTGACTCCTTTTGATAAAGTTGTTAAAGTAGCAAACATCAATGAACATTATTGCATATATATTTATATATGCATTCCAAGTAATATCAATCAAACTGCAGTTGAGTTGTTTTAAGTAATAAAAACAACAACAAAAAAAGCAGTAACTAACAAAATTACAGTTCATTTGAAAGTATGTTTTTTATATACATGAAATGAGGAGTTATTTGCTTTTGCTAAAAAACTAACTTTTAATGTTCAACAAAACCAAGTAATTGCTTTGTAATTGCATTTAAAACACGTGCACACATACTAATAGATGGGCACACGCATACACAGATGCAAGCACGTTCACACACACACCAACGCAACGCATAAGGACAACCAATCGTTCAGCATGTTAGACTTGTATGGTGTACAAGGAGTTGAAGGAGTCGAAATTATAAATCCTCGACCACTTTTAGTCAGCTTTCACGAAACTCCCCTCAGCTAGCACGTCTTTTCTAAGTGACTAGCAGCCTTGTCACCTGCCCGTAGATTCGCTAAAACTGACTTACCGGCTTGTGTTCACAAACAACAAGGGTGCTAGTCTAGCCTGACAAACCAGACCCACATCAAGATGTTGGGTCTGGAAACTCACCAGTGGCAGGGCTCAATCTGAGGGGCGGGATAAACGGTTGTCTTTCAGATTCCCTCTGCACGCAATAGGATAGCGCTACAACCAACCAGAGCAAAGAAGGTGAAGCAGAGTTAGTTGATGGATTAAACTTTCGCCGTATTCGGTCGGCAAAACTTCGAACACATCTTCTTTTCTTAAGAATGACCTCAGTGCCGTTCTTTGTTCTTTTCTCAAAGAAAAGCTTAACTCCAAGTCTTCCAGAGTCGTGGCCAAAGCCGATTGGAAAGACCGCTGTTCGCCAGCTTCTTTGTTTACGAGTAGCACGCGGATCCACAGCAACTCTGCCGTCATAATGTTAAGCCCACCCACCGACTCTATACACAATGTGATTGGCCTGACCAGAGTTTGTTTTTTCCAGCTCACACGGCAACGGAGAGTTGCTAGACTACACTCGCGGCAAATTAGATTTGCTGCTGCTAGGGTGCGTCTAGATTTCTAGGCTAGTGCTTGTCGGTTTCTGCAGTAAAACATGAACTCGCGATGCTTTGACAGTGAACAAAACGTGTTTAGGGTTCAGAACGTGCTATATGTGGAGAAGAACTCGAGAGTCCGTTCTTTTTTTTTTTTTACATGCCGTTTATCATTTTTTGCAAATTAACTTTCACTTTTCATAATTTACAACACACACACACACACACACACACACTACTACTACTACACTATAGAGTATTTAACAACATTATTTTGCACGGGGCAATTGTTATAAATTGATGAATTGAATTGAAAGCAAGTTCCTTAAAAATGAACCATCTGAACGAATCGATTCACTGAAATGAATCTTATTTCCCAAAGCTACTTTCCTCAGCTCACTTGTGTTCAATGCATTGTGATATAAAAACTGCTGCTGTAGTATTTTGTCAGGTTACACCACTATATAAACCACTACAAACATAAAAAAAACCTGTAGAATCACTGTTAAGTTAGTTAATCCCCAGCACTAGGTTATGCAATGTCTCTTTTTTTTTTTTCTTTCTTTTTTTTTTATATACAATGTCAGCGTGATTGTATACCATTTGCACTACCATTTTGTGTGTGTGTGTGTGTGTGTGTGTGTTCAGACAAAGCAATCTGTTAAGGCTAAAGTGCTAAAATCCATTAAAATCCACTGTAGTTTGATTTCCCCGGAACATCAGAGCTGACACAGTGTAGCCTTGTAAAATAAGAAAGTGCTTCCAAATGGCTGTCGTTTTACAGACACACACACACACACACACAACAGTACAGTAAACACGCTGCAGTGCCAACACACAGAATGCCAGATGGCGCACACACTAATACACACGCAAATAAACTCCCAGGAGGGATTCAAATCCCCACAGAGTTTCCTTCCTGTCTGTGTGTGGCGGCGGTGTTGCATGGGCCGTGTTTAGGGAACGGCAGCGGTCAGCATGGCTCCTCTTCACCTCCTCTGCGCTCCTGCAGATATCACTCCTCTTCCTGAGAAAAAAAGATCACGCAGCTCTGATTTTGAGCGCTCGTTGTGTCCTGGTGCTGGGAGCCATGGTAACAGAGTGGTCTGGCAACTGCTGTGTGTTTTGTGAGATGCTTCAATGTGTGTAGGAGTGGGAGAAGTAGCTGCTTTAATTTTGGAAATGGCTTAATTTGTGTATATATATATTCATGTTTTGTTTTAAATATAACGTTTATCTCTTCGTGATGGGTAGGTTTTGCTTTAAGGGTGGGGTATGTGTGTCATGTTGTGAATGATATTATTTATGCTATATGTTCAACATATTTGCTGCTCATCTCCAGCGTGGTGCCTGAGAAATGAAGGCGTAAGCTCTGTGCTCCTCGGAGCCTCCAACACGGACCAGCTCATGGAGAATATAGGAGCAATACAGGTGAGAATGCAAATGAGTGTGTGGCAAGTGTCAATCAAATGCTAAGCTCCGCCTCAAAACCATTATTGACCAATCCTAGTTAACTTGCAGCCATATGGACTTTTCATATTTCCTGGGTTCCCAGAAGCAGAAGTTGTTATAGTTAGGCAAACTTTTATTGTGCTGTATGGAAGCGACAACTTGTATATATTTCTTTTTGCGTTCATTTTGCCTCAATAGCAAATCCACAATTGCGTTTCTATGACTTTCCAAAAGATTGAGCGATTGATTACTTTGGTCAGATGAGAGAAGGATGCCAAATTTGCCAACAATCGGCATTATGGAAAAAGCTTAACGTAGGCTATAAACGAATTACACCACAGTCACATGACTTCAATTTCACCAACATTTAGGCCCTGTTTACACCTGGTGTTAAGATGCGCTTTGGTCGATCGGATCACAAGTAGATGATGGAGACACATTCCCCTTTACACCTTGTGTCTCTTTTGTCCACTTTCAATCACTTCTGTCCTGATTTCTTCTATGGGTGTGTAAATATATGGGCTTTTTCAGATCTTTCCATCTAATGGGCAAAATAAGCTCATGCAATTGACATATGATCGCGAAAGGAGATGACAGAAAAACACGGAGAGCAGCAGCTTTCGTTCCTGCTCTGACAGCTGCAAGACGACGCCGAAATACAATCGGCATATGTATAAAGCTAAACATAGGCTATAAATGAATTACACCACGGTCACATGACTTCAATGTCACCAACATTTAGGCCCTGTTTACACCTGATGGTAAGATGCGTTTTGGTCGATCACATCACAAGTAAATGAGGGAAGACACATTCCCCTTTACACCTTGTGCCTCTTTTGTCCACTTTCAATCACTTCTGTCCTGATTTCTTCCAGGGGAGGGTCAATGGGTGGGTAAATATATGGGCTTTTTCAGATCTTTCCATCTAATGGACGAAATAAGCGCACGCAATTTACATATGAACATGCCGGAGACTGCAGTAAAAAACACTCTTACAGCCGCAAGACCCGCCCGAGCACTGTGAGTGTGTGTTAGAAATCAGGAATGGTGTGAGAACATTGTGCTTGATACGGTTTATCTTCAGCCAACAAAGATTAAATCCCGTCTGGCTAGCGCTCTTCTCATAATGTTTACGCGTGAGGTCAGTAGACGGTCTTTAGTGGCTGTTTGAACATGTTCGACCACATGAGCGTTTACACTATGAAAGCAATCTGGTCTAATGCGTTTTCACTCGCTCTGGAAGTGGTCAGAAGTGGACAAGCTCAAACGTTTAGACCCCGTTTACACCTGTATTTAGCGGCGTCCACGTGTGAGCCGATCGACCAAAACGCATCTTAATACCAGGTGTGAACAGGGCCTTAGATTTCTTTTTTGTTCTTTTTTTTTTATTTATTCAGCTGAAAATTTACACAAGAATAGTTTGCACAAGTGATTCTAAACACTGAGGATGTAAAAGCGTCCAGCGAGTAGATGAGTTTTCCTGTTCGGATGATGACGTTTAATATCCCTGACAACGTATGTAGTCCCTTTTAGACACTTATTAGCAAATCACCTTTTTCAAGACAAGTAAAATCTTGTAAGTCAAAAGGAGTATTACTGATGTATTGTCTTGTAGAATAAAACATGAAAATATCTTGATTCTGTGTTAAACACAGAACTCTTATTTCAGGCGTTTAATTAAAAACCCACTGACTTCAGGACGATGAAGCACGACGTGATAAAATGCTAACTTGTTTCTGGGTTTTGGCCTACAAAACGGCTCTCTATTATTAGATATTTTTATTTATTTTCAACTGTAAGTTAATGCAATCGTTTATAGTTCATTTACAGCCTACATTTAGCTTTTCACGTCTGTCAATTTATATTTAAACTTGTGTGTGTTTTGTATTCATAAAACATTGGAACAAAAACGCGCTTTTCTCTTTTCATTTGGCTGTGAGAAGCATTTGCATCCATTCTGATTCAAACTCTCTGCAGTTTTAATCATGTTACTGTGCAATTTAACAATATAACAGCGTGCTTTCCAATCTCATAAGAATAATCCGTTCGATTTTAATCACTTTATGAACCCATTTTACAGCAAATCATGCTGCTCACAGAAATCTCTGGTTCATTCCTATGGGACGCGCTGTAAAACTCATGCGAGCGACTGTAATCTGGAGGGGCGGAGCTTAGCAAAGACTGAGTTGCTGGTTGTGAAATGTTATTTCTGTGAACTCAAATAATCAGGGTTCTCACATTCTTGGGAAACCTGGAGAAAATGAATAAATATTTCCAGGACATTTGAAAGAAGGCATTATTTAGTGAATGTAATGTAAAACATTTGTCTTTTTGAGTGCAACCTGAAAAAAATGTTTTTTAAAAATCCTAATATACATATACACACATTATATAAACACTAAAAGTTTATGCTAGATGTGATTTATTTGATTTGACATGTATATTGTGTGTGTGTGTGTATATATATATGTGTGTATATATATAAAAAAAAAAAATTTATATATATATTAGGTCTGTCAATCGATTAAAATTGAAATCGCATACTTATCGTAAAATTAAGCGTACGCCATTTATCTCATTAAACACATTCATTTTGTCATCATTTGCTATAAAGTAAACAATCAGAAAACTGTATTTTCTGCCATTTTCAAGGATCATTGGACACTCCAAAATGAACTACAATAAAGCTTTAAAAGCATCTGCGCGCTCAGATTCAACACGTTCACTGTCGTTTCGGGAGAGCTGACGGAAATCACTTGCCCTCGTCTTTTTAAACCTTGCCAAATTGAACATGCAAGCAATTTTATAGCATTTCGTAATACATGAGATGGGAGCTCTTTGAGAGTTTTCTTTGCGCTCATACCAACAACAAACACACAAGCCTAAAGAGCTTGCGCATTACAAATTAAGTTGCTTTTCCTTAGTCAAATACACAAAATTATGTCAAAAATGTCCATCTTTAGTGAGTAACTTAGTCACATAAACACAGTTGGTTATGTCTTACGCGGATGTATATTTACTATTAATAGTAAATAGTGAATAGTGCAATATTATGAGGTCTGGTTGAAACGAACGCTGGAGATTTTTTTTTTTATATATTTAAATGATATGATCTTATGTATGTGCGTTGATCAATGTTAAAAGAAAATGATTGTCTAAATTAGATCGTTTGAATTATGCACTCACCTGTCTATCTCTTAATGTCTGTACAAGTCAGGATTGGCAAGTGGCAGATACTTGGCAGATGGTTCTTCAGCAGTTTTATAAAAAAGTAATTCCAAATTTCACGTTTACTCTTCTCTTTATTAATTCGTTTTGTGCGTGTTGAGTGAGCTTAAACTGCTGTATTAATTTTGTTCTGTCGCCGGTCAGTTTGGGTTGCGCACTGACACCTAGCGGTGAATTTCAGAACAGCAGCATATACCGAAATGAGTAAAATCATGATATCGTACCGTTTAAAATAAAATATATACCGGTATTTTCCCAGTACTGGTATACCGCGCATCCCTAGTGTCTGTACATGAATGCAGCTAGCGATCAGTGATCGAGAGCGCACACGCACGGATCTCCTCCTCCCAGGGTCACAGGTGCTGTAGATGCTTAGTGTGATTGTGATAAACTCTTCTAACATCCTCTAACTGCGGAACAAAAATGACGTTAATGACACAGCTTCACGTACTTCTGTCATTTATTTGCGTTAAAGGGTTAGTTCACCAATGAAAATTCATTCACTCAGTCAAAATTCATTGTCATTTACTCACCCTCAAGTTGTTCCAAACCTGTTTACATTTCTTTGCAAAGCAAGATATTTTGAAGATTGTTTGTAACCAAGCAGAGAGAGCAACCATTGACTACCATAGTAGGGAAAAAAATACTATGGTAGTCAATGGTTGCTCTCTCTGCTTGGTTACAAACAATCTTCAAAATATCTTCTTTTGTGTTCAGCAGAAGAAAGAAGCTCATACATCATGAGGGTGAGTAAATGATGAACTATGGGTGAACTATCCCTTTAATTACGTTAAATTATTTTACATTTATTTATTTAAATTTTATTTTATTATTCACGTTAAGGACTTTAAATTAATTGCATGCGTTAACGATGACAGCCCTAATATATATATATATATATATATATATATATATATATATATATACACACACACACACACTCCCCTTAGTGGCAAAGGGTTAACAATGTTTTGATGTTTTGACTTCACTCTTTATGGAAACCAGACTCAGTTTGCAGCTCTTTTTGCAGGTTCTTCCAAAGCTATCCTCCTCCATCGTGCACGAGGTGGACAGTATCCTGGGAAACAAACCCTACAGTAAAAAGGACTACCGCTCCTAGTGTGGAACCAGACGGGACCGGATGCTCCGCACCCACCTTTGCCTGATCCTCCGTTAGCTTCAGCTTTTACTGAATGAGTACCGGCCGCATGAGACGGGCAAGCACCCACAAACCCTGGAGAGCAAGAACTTTTAGAACACAAAGGGCAAGAAACGCGTGAAAAATACACAAAACAAACTAAAACAAGACACATTCACTGACAGAGGGGTTGAAATGCAGGATAGGGAGCGATGCGTTGAAGATATGTGCTTGCGGTTGTATCCGTGTTACTCTACAGACAAGGTACTTTAAAATGAGATCACTAGGGTAATTAAGAACCAAATTAAAAAAAGATATGCTTAAAACATTTAAAAAATAACATGCTTGCTTGGTTGCTGGAAATATTTAATTTTCTTTTCTTTTCTTTTTTTATATATATATATTGAATGCATAACAAAAATGGAGCTCAAGCTGAAATAGTAATCAGTTGCACATGACCCATAGCCACTCATGTGATCAATTTGGGTTTGTGCACGTCGTTCACATCATCGAGGTGTCTCGGCCCAGAACTCTTCACTGTGTCGTCTGCGTTACGTATGCACACGCCCCCCCCCCCTTCGCAGGCAAACCAATAAGCACTTTAAGGGAACATCAGAGGGAGTGGCTTTGTGGACACTGATTTAAACGCAGCTCCTCTCTAGTGTGAAATGGGGCAAAAATCAATCGCTTTCAATCAATCAATCGATGCACAGGGCATCGCATCGTCTCGGTGTTCGCTCTTCTCTGTTTAGCCTCAAAACACGGCCCTGGCTTCTCATGTGTAATTTCTTTGCTAACAGTTCTGCAAGAGACCTTCTGATGTCAGATCACTCCATCAGATGGTGTGCTTTTTGGAGGGCAGCTGTCTGTTTGGTTGTTGAAGAACGCTGGAAACTGACGGCGATGAGCCTCGGAGGTCTTCCTTCCACAGTAATCTGCTCCTAGCACACACCTTTAGTGTACTGATATTACAATTACTCACTGATTTATTAGATTTTAAGTGTAGATTGAATGATCTGAAGTACGGATAAGCATGCTTCAAAAATATTTAATGCGATTTACTGCAGAATTTTCCGTCTGAAGATGAATGTTAGGAAACATGTCAAGAATGTGTTTTGGTCATATTTCACCTCAGAATCAATATCAATATACAATATGAGATATATGACAATTTTTTACTTATTATTTTAGAACCATTACAAAAAAATATTCTTGCTTTGTGACCATTTTTATGACAATTATACACATTGCCCCGGCAAATTGTTACTTTTTCATGTAAAGTATGTTTAATTGTAAGTGTACATGTTGGTAGTGTTTGTTTGAGAATATACATGTGACCCTGGACCACCAAACCGTCATAAGGGTCATTAATAAATAAGCTTGTTAGGATAGGGCAATATTTGGCTGAGACTCTTTGAAAATCTGGAATCTGAGGGTGCAAAATAATCAAAGTACTGAGAAAATCTCCTTTAAAGTTGTCCAAATGAAGTCCTTAGCAATGCATATTACTACTAATAATACATTTTTTTTTATATATTTACGGTAGGAAATTTACAACATATCTTTATGGAACATGATTTTTTGGCATGAAAGAAAAATTGATTATTTTGACCCATACAATGTATTGTTGGCTATTGCCACTAATATACCCGCGAGACGCACGACTGCTGTTGTGCTCCACGGTCACGTATACATTTTAGGGGTGTAACGGTACACAGAAGTCACATTTCGGTACGTACCTCGGTTTTGGGGTCATGGTTCGATGCGAGTTCGGTACAACAGGGTCCAATTCTCACTATTAATGATTACTTTTGCCTCAATAAACCCCTAAAATTACTGCTTATTAGTTGGTAAGGTAGTTGTTAAGTTTAGATTAAGGGATGTAGAATATGATCATGCAGAATAAGGCATTAATATGTGCTTTATAGGTACTAATAAACAGCCATGCATGCTAATAAGATACTAGTTAATAGTGAGCATTGGACCCTTAACTAAAGTGTTACCAGAAAAAGCAACAAATCCCCAAAGCTAGAGACTGTAGTGCAAATCACAGTTTGTTCCACCTAGCGGCATTTAGTCCTCAAGTTGGTACAGTATAGCCTCATATATCTAGTGTATATAGTAAGCAGAAAGCACTTATGCATAGGGTTAATAAAAAACAAACACAATCAATTATTTTGGTCAAAATAAATAGAATGAAAATTAAAACTACATTTAACCATTCAGAGCTTAAGCCCGACCCTCCTATACTAAAATTTTCTGCCAGCAAATCAAAGTATACTCCTTTGTCCATGAGCGCAGAAAGACGCATTTGACACGTGCACATCTGGAGGACTTGTTTTCAAGCGCTCAAGTGTTTTTCTGCTTTTTCCTGTTGTGGCGGTTGGCAAACAGCGTTGCATTACCACGCATGCACCCTTCTGGATTGGAGTGTATATCGCCTGTGAACTGACTGTATTCGTCGTATGACTGTATGCACCAAACCGTGACGTCCCTACCATGACACCCCTCATATATATATAATGTATAAGTTCAATTTGAGAAGGAAATGTGCTCAATTGTCATGCAAATAATGTCACAAAATAATGCAAAGTCCTAAAAATGTGATGCAAAATATAATTGATTTTACGGTGAAATATCTGGAAGTTTCTTCATGACGTTCACCCTGTAAGGCAAATTCAAAACAAGTGGGCACATGGGGTGGTGGAAGCCTAATGGTTATCAAAAATGGACAAGTTGCAGGTTCACTCCTAAATAAAGTTAAAACTCAGTTCTGCTTTACCACCCCTGCAATTGGACGTCTATAATTAGCAAAGAAATGTGAAAATATTCTCTGCAGTTTAGCTGCGGTCACCTGTGGCCTTCCACAGCACGGTGATTTGGCAGATGTTCCTAGCCAATAGAAAAGCGGACTGTTTAAATGGCATTATCTCACCTGCCCAATAGGAGCAAAGGCCTGTTTGTGTCAGCAGCTCAGGGACTGCAGTAGAATGTCTATGTTTGTGCGTGTGTGTGTGTGTGCGTGTGAAAGAGAGAGAGTTACATCGTCTAACATTGGTTAGAAGCAGAAGTCACTGTTTCTTCATCTCATTTCTGGACACTGGGCATTTCTTGTATGTACCGGTGGCGATACATGTGGCTCAAGCCAAAGATTTATCCCACATCCCGTCAGTAACGTGACTCCCGTGTCGTCTTCCCGACGGAGAGATGATCGGTCATTTAGCAGCATGTATCTGGTCTTTAATCTTCACTTTGTATTCACTCTTAGCAGCGCTCTATAAATATAAGTACATATATACATACTTAGTGCAAGTATACATAGTGCACACAGTATGAATGATAAGCAGTCTTTAGATCTTTTTGTAATGGAGGTTGGTCACCAAACATTGCTGAATTGGAGTCGTCTTCTTAATCAAACTGTCCCTGATCAAGCACAAGGGAAATGCATGAGGTTCATTTGGAAAGCATGTCATATCCCCGGATCGATGCGCTCGCTGCTCTTTTAGTGCTACTTTCATATCCCATTTGCACAGATAATATTGGATTTTTTTGTGCAATTCTGAAAATATGAGCGCGCTGTTCTTCATGATAGTGATTAAACTACAGATCAGAATCAAATTTTAAAACGTGGGAGCTGTGTGATTATGGGAATTAAATGTATCAGATTGATGAAAAGCTCCACTCATGATCAGCTTTAAAAAACAGTTGAATGTTGAAGTTTGTGTCCGTCCATCTCATCTGTGCGTTTGCGTGTCTCTTGAGCGATTGGAGCCACGTACAGTTACTGTGTGACAATAACGGTGCAGTTATTCCTAAGATTAGCACTTTATTCCTTAGGCACTTATTAATTGGAGATGATTTACATGTATTGTGTTAATGTCTGTCTTTTACCCCTTTTAAAGGAACGTTTTAGAAGTTCAGCTGATGCATGGTTCATGTCGATTACCGCAGATTATCATTTTTTTACATTATTGTGCTTAAAATGGAAAGACATGTGAATTGCAGAAATGTGCGGCTGTAAATTTCTGTAGGCAGATTTTTCTCTAAGCTTCCTGCTGCGTATTGTGTGAAATTTACAGGGTTTACTTTTTGCGTTACAGTAATGAGAATTTGGAAGAAAATGTGTTTAATTTTCATGGGGATAATGTCACACAATTAAAGGCACAATACGTAAGATTTTTCGATTAAAGTCGGCATGAAATCAAATTTTACATTTCTTATTTTTATATTTAATATTGTAGAGTTTACTATAACTGATTTATCTGTGCACTTCATTAATTGTTTAAAATTAATTTACCCTTATAATCTTTAATCAAATACGTTAACTTTCCCTCCCCCATCGAAGCGACTTCTCTTCTCTCGCGGTCATGTGCTATGATGCGAGGGCGGGGTTATCGCCCCCTGTCTCGTTTCTGCACCGCCTCTCAGAAACCGGTCACTGATCGTAGCAATATGGTGTTTTTTCTCGGTGTACACAATACCTTCTTCAGGAAGGACCTGAGGCAAAAAGAGAGAAATATATGAGAAATTAAAGCTTTTTTTATGTAAAAATTACTCAATATAGTCGGACGAACAGCTTGTCGTGACAACGGCTCGCACTGAGGAATGCACACCCCCTTATAAGGGAGAGCAGAGAAAAAAGTTTTACAGAAATAAAGCCATAAAAGGCTTAAAATAAGTGAAATCTGTAGCATAAACCAGCGAAAGGTGAGGAAATATGCTCAGTAACATATGTTGAAAAGATTTAAAGAAATGTATTTTCTCTCTAAGAGATAAACTCGATCTATTTCCACAACTGAGTGCAAACTGGCATTCAAATCTGCCTCCATTTTGTTAGCAATGCCCAACTTCCAACGATCCAATCAATTCCCGAAGGACGAAATCAAGCCCCGCCCTACATTTTTTCTCATTTCAGAAGCCATTTCACTGGGATATACATCACAATAAGGAGAAAAAGACGATCTCAACTTCCGTTTCACGCCGACTTTAAAATAGCCGAAAACCACTAGAACAATGTTATACATTTAGTTGACTTGTGTACTTATTATCCCAAACGTTTCCAGCAATGTTTAAATCTATTTAAAAGCTATTTTAACCAGGCCATTTCGTCGCCTGTCATGATGTCATACCCGTGTTACCCTCGATTTTACTTTCATACAAACCATGGAAACACCGAAGACACTTTAATATATGATCTGTTTTATTAGACAGGTGAGCAAAAGACGCAACACGTTTTTTGACAAAAAACAAATCATTGTTAAATAGCTCAACTTGGTTAGTCTTATTGTTTGAATCGCTTGTTTTCTTGATTTACCATGCCTCCGAGACAACACTATTTTGTCAAGTGGCGAACATGGCATCAGAGAGAGCTTTCTTCATTATACAATATATTTTAAAATGAATTGCATGTCATTTAGCAACACAATATCGATCTAGATGACCAAGTCTCTGAGAAGAGCCACCGAGCGAACGCTATAACCTTCAACACACTCAAATGTATTTCGTCTGATTGTTTAAAGCATGTAAAACGGCACATAAGTATAATAAAAGCTCTGCTGGACTCGTTTCACTCCCACGGCTCTCGGTTGCTTCGTACCACAGTAACATCAATAAAACGAATACATTAGCTCATCTATGAGCATGATTTCTGACGGATTCCTTTCCACCGGCTGTGGAGGTGAAGACGACAAATCCCATGAATCCACGCTCAATCACGGCATCATCAAGCTCTGCGTTGAATAAGCGACCTCTAGTGGTGAAAATTACATATTGTGCCTTTAAGCGTCCTAAAAATATGATTTATTTTAGGGTCAAATATTATCTGGATTTATTTAAATTGTTTATTTTTCAGTCAGATTCGCCCAGTAAGGCAAATAAATAAAATAAAATACATTCATTGATAATTAAAAAAAGTTGAAAAATGGGGCGGTGGCAGCCTAATGCTTATAAATATTGTATAATATATTTTAATACTGTCTTTTTTGTATTACAGTAATGAGAATTTAGGGGGAAAATATGCTTAATTTTCATGGAGATCAATAAATCACCCCATAATGGGCATCTTTTCTGCTAAATATAATTAATTTTAGGGTCAAATAGAAATTAGGTCAAACAAATAAGATACATTCGCAAATATAATAGTATAGCCAAATGGTTATAAATGTGTGACAGACATATTATTTATTTTTACTATAGTAATATAGTATACCAATCATTATTGTTTGCGCTTCACAAACGGTGTATTTGAATGTTTTCTTGCCTCAGACTTTCATTGCAAGCTCATTAAGCCCATTTTCCAAGTGCAAATATAATTTTTCGGTAACACTTTATTTTGATGGTCCCGTTTGAACATTTAGACGGATAGAAGTGTATACTAATACAACTAGTACATGTCAGTCTACTAATACTCTACTAACACTCTGAGAGTAAGTAGACATGTAGGTGCAACATTACTTATAGGCCCTGTCCCAAATGGCACACTTCATGAGCACTTTCGGTCTTGTGGACTTAAAATGGCTGCCATGTGTGCGTGTCCGTTAAGTCCACGAGACCGCAGGGTGTCCCATTTGTCATTTTAGGTCTCAGAAGGTGCTCGCGTGCGGTCGATATGCGCACTTCTTACGCAGCGGACTTCTTCCCGACAGCCAAAGCGGCGTTACGTCGTGAAAGTGCAAACTCAGAGGAAGACCGAGAGGGTTTAGGGTGCCATTTGGGACAGGGCCATAGTCAACATATGTTAAAGGGACCATCAAAATAATTTGTAATGTCACAGATGCTGTCCCTAAAGCATCAGTTGCACTGAACCTGAAACATTCCTTTATATTTCATTGTGTATTGTCTCTAAAATATTAGTACACTTGAAATATCAACATTGAATTCCATCACTTAAAGTGTGTGTGAGAGACTAATCTAATGAGCAGTAGATTTGTGAATAAAGGTTAGTTTAGTTTCTTGTTGTTGATGTGTTTTAGATGCTAGAGCTGGAGTCACAGTGGCTTTGAATGGACTCGTCATGTTTGGTTTGGTGAGACTGAAGGCTTGTGTCAGATGTTTTCTGTTGATCAGTGTTGTACCACGTCAGGCTGTTTCTGCTCTAATGTGCCGAGCAGTGTTGTTTGTTAACTGACTTTAAAGGCACTTGTGTTGTTTGCCGTCTGATAGCATCTGGTGATTTCATCAAGAAGCCGTAAATGTCATTGACACGATTGTGTCCATGCCTCCAAGTAGTTTGTGAAACTGGCAGAATTTTTACTAGAGACATTTTGAGTTGTTTAAGAGTGGAGTGGTTGGAGAAGCAGGGAAAAGAGTAATTGCTATTAAATCTGTAATTATCAGTCCGTATGGATGAACCCACATCTACTCCACATGTTACAGGTCAGAGGTGACGGACATGTGTGTAGAAGTATTATTTTCAAATACCATACTTTAGTTCCCAAGGAAATTATATTTCATGTTTAATATTTTGCAAAGATAGACAAAAATATGATTTTATTTTTTTACCATTCTTTGCTGCCCTTCGGTGGTACTGACCTGAAGATGACGACGACAATGATGATGATGACAGAGAATACAAAGAGCAATTATTTGCACTGAATATGCATTTTGGAGAATTCTGTGAAATGTATACAATGGCAAGCTACATTTCCACGCTTTGTGGAGAAAAACTGTATGTCGAGTCAGATATCTGTATATAGTTTGACCTTTGTACATATATATACATAAGAGTATTCATGGTCCTGATCACTCCAGCCTTTGGTTCTTTTATTTTCATCAAAAGCCATTTGCTGACTGCATTGTGCTTGAATCTGAATTTAGACATGTACAGCGCCAGTATCTATGAAATGACAACTATAAAATGATGACGATGAAAAACAGCCTGTTTGTGTTTTTGTCTTCTTCTGTTAAATAAGAACATATTACTGACAAAAACTGGGGCCTTACAAAAAAAAAGTTTGTTACTCTTTCCCCAGCATTGACAGAATTTCCCGCTTTTACACATCTTCTGAAAGAGGACAGAATCTCCTGATCAAAACACAGGAGAAGAAGCAGAAACAAGCGATAAAAGTATATAAATCAAAACGGCCTAATGTTGCTGAATGAATGAAGAGTTGACACAGAACGAGCTACAGGACGGTGTTGATGGACTCATCTGTGTTTTAATTATCGTTCTGAATAGTGTTACCGACCAATTTGGAAGTGTTTTGGAAGCGGGAGCGTCTGAAAGCACAAGCAGGCGTCGACCAGCGGACCGGTAGGCTGAAAGGCGCCTGCATTCAAACGCTCCCGTGTGTATCTGTGTAAGCGTCATTTGATGTATATTTACAACATGTTTTTGAAGCGCTGGTCATTGTAGCCAATCACAGACATATTTGATGAGCGTGTGAGCACACTGGCCAGTCAGAGATGTTTACGATTCCAGCTCAACAGCGCTCAAAGCGTCACATTTTTACTGCGGTATCGCCTTTTCAACAAAAAAAACATATTATTCTAGTTTCATGCATTAGTTTCTTTTCTTTCTTTTTTTATCACCGCTTGAATGTGGGTAAGTTTAAGTAAAAAAAGCTACATTTTGGGCAAAAAGCTGAGAATCATGTTTTTGTCAAAGACTCCGGATGGGATTCAGAACGATGATCAAAACGCAGATGGAGTCCATCAACACCACCAAAGCTTCACAGTCCTGTAGCTCATCATAGGTCAACATTTCATTCAGTAACATTAAGGCCTGTTCACACGGGACGATTTTCGCGCGCGTTTATCTCCGACGTTTAACGCCTCGTGACTAACTAAACAAAAGTCGCCAATGTGAGTGTGCACACCGACGCACAAAACGCCAGGCGTAAAAGCGGCATTTTTTTTTAAACGTCTCTGGTTCGTTTTTTGTTTTGACGCGGCATGTTAAAAACTGTCCGACCAATGAGATCGGTGCTTTAGTTGACGTGCCTAGAGCTGCTGACGTTACAGTAAAACAGCACTTGGTGGCGCTCAAGCACAAAACGGTCTTGCCGAGCACACATTGATACGACGAAGAGGAAGTAGACGAGTTGCTTGCCAGTTAGCAAAAGTGTGTGAATGGTTTTGGCCATAGATATCCATAATAACTAGATGTCTTATGGCGGAGTCTCTAACGTCATCACCGGCGGCCATCTTGTCACAGGCAGGGTTCTGTGTTACCTGATGTAAGGCGAGTGATCTGAACACAAATACTCTCATCTCACTGAAATCTTGACGGATTTACAAATGGTTTGGTTTCTTACAAACGCTATTAACGTGGCTATAATTCTGGATGCTTGAACAAATTATGAATAATTATTCATAAGTATGCAGTGTCATAACTACATCTGACGTCTATAACAAACCAAAACCAAAATCAGTAGAAAATTGAGCAAGTTATGGTTATTTAAAAAGTGCAAGCACCATTAAAACACAATGTTAGGAGTGAGCGAGCTGACTGTGACAAGATGGCCGCCAGGTGCAGCCGTCGACCTCCATTGGCCAGCAGCGCGGACGAGACATCGAGCCTTTATTATGGATATCTACGGTTTTGGCAAGTAAATACTGTCTCTCTTCTTCTTCTGTGTGACAAGCGAGTGTCAGAAGCGTAAAGTGACGCAGCGCCACCTTGTGTACCCGGAGCGCCATCATCTACTGAATTTGCACGTTCACTCTGCAAATCGCCAGTGAATATCACTGATTCAACTGTACACAGCCGTTTCTTTGCAGTTGTGAAGTTTACTAGCAATCTTGGAGTGATTTTTGTCTCAAGAAAATGTGATAAGTCAAGTATTTTTGGGATGTCCTGCATCGTTCTTACAAGTAAAAAGATCAAATAAAAGTAGAAAATGGCAATTAAGATTTTATTCTGAAAAATGTTTCACAATGCACTAAAAAACGGACTCTACTCTTTGACAATTATGCATAATACATACTTTCTTAAATAACACAATTCCAGAATTAACTTTTAGGCATGGGTAAAAGCTTTCTATAAGAGGCGCACACATTAAAGAGTTTGTGTAACCCCTCCTGTTCGAACCGCCCCGTTCCAAGCGGGACTCGAACCCGGGTCCGCCGGCATGAGAGTTGGACGCTCTAACAAGGAGGCTAAAGGCTGCAACCTCTAGTGTCAGTCGCTAGAGCGTCTCTTGAGATTAGAGGAGTGAGGTTTACTCGCACAGCGACTACTAGCTGGCCTCCGTTACATTTGCATAACATTTACAATAGTATATTGTACAAAATGTATAAATAACTCAAACTTTATACAGAATAATCAAACGCTAAACGGAAAATGAAGCAATGGAACAAATCCCGATGTTTTCTAATATAGACATATTACACACACACAGGCCCTCCTTTAATAAAAGGGCATCATAGCACCAGTTCTGACATCATGAAACGTCACTTCATGTACAGTTCAATATCTTGACATCACACCAGATGTGCTGTTTATCAGTGAGTGGCATAATCTGGGACTGAGAAATGTAATCGCTACAATCTAAATGTAAGGCACTTTCCTCCAGTCAGCTGTCAAACGTGAATCATATCACAGCAGTGCTTCAACACGGACGATATTAAAATACCCTCAAACAAACGATGAATGCTCAAGTATGAACGTGTTTGCGGTGGATAAAGTGCATCTGTGTGTTTGAACATGATCGCCGCTCGTGCACAGCAAACACGATCTCCTGCGCTCTGTTCACACAGTTCTTAAACACACTCCTGCTTCCGTGTGTGTGTGTGTGCTATGATGAGTTGAGCTGAGACTGTCTCTCTTTTAAACTTCTGGAGTCGAGCTCTGGAGCTCCACCTACAAAAACACAATTACAACCCTTCAAATCAAATAAAAACATATTGCATTACTTCATATATTATATCAGGGTTAACTAACATCATAAAACTACTTTTTTGATACTTGAAATAAAGGAACATTAATTAAAAGACAAAAAATGAACAATCTTTGTTCAACATTTATTAATGTTTTGATGTTAGTTAAATGTATGTAATGAATATTAACTAGGATTATTAAATTCTTAATGTTAACTAAAACTGAAATAAAAATGACAATGTAAATTACTGAATAAAAATGGTAACACTTTACAATAAGGTTAACATGAACTAATAATTTCTAGAGCATTTGTTCATCTTAATTTTAACATTTACTTGCGCATTATTAAACCACATTAAATACTTTTTATTAACTTGTGTTAACAAAGATGAATAAATCCTGTCACATGTATTGCTCATTAATGTTTTAACTAACATGAACTGTTAACTAATGAAACCTTAGAAGTGTAAAAATAACTATAGAAAACAAAAACAACACATTTACAAAAACTTCAATAAAAATGGAAAATAAAAAAATAAATAACATGTTTTAATATTGTGTACACACCAATCAGTCATAACATTATGACCACTTTCCTAATATTGTGTTGGTCCCCTTTTGCTGCCCTCACGGGATTCATCCAGAGGTGGACAGTAACTAAGTACACTTTTTGAGTATCTGTACTTTCCTTGAGTAGTATTTTTTCTGGAAACGTATGACTTTTACTTCACTACATTTGAAAGACAAATATCGTACTTTTTACTCCACTACATTTCTATCAAGGCCCTCGAAGTAGAAAGTCGTAGCCGCTTTGAAAGTCAGTGGATGATTTGTTTTCTTCTTTAAAATGTGATTTTAAATTTTTCTTTTGCAGACAGCCTATAACTCATCAGTTCCCAGACGCAGTGCACGCAACCATGGTCATACTTAAAAGTTAAAATTCAGAAGAGCAGACGTGGATAAATCTGAAAAAGGGCGATGACACGAAAGAGAGCTCAATTCAATCCGGATGTGCACACAGAAAGCTGCCTCTCAGACGCCAGACCACAAGTACTGAATTTTAGTCTATTGAATCTACTAAAATCTTATTATAGTCAATTAAAACTAAAACAATTCAGATGCCGAAAATGTTATAGTAAAAGACTATGACCAACACTAAATCAAAATTTGCTGTCAAAATGAACACTGGTATGAAGTATGGTCGGTCAAATGATTTAAGGATTTACCCGCCATAGTCTTGTGGATACAGCGCTAACGCATAGGTAACGTTCAACAATGACGTTAGTTAGCATAATATTATAAATATAATATACAAGTTTCACTTTTTGAATGGAATTAGTGAAATAAATAAACTTTCTGATGATATTCTAATTATATGACCAGCACCTGTATATTCGTTTTTGGTTACACAATAAACTTTATTTAATTTAATTCCTATTTAATTCATATTCAGGAGGAAAGACCAGTATTTGACACATATTCAATAAAGTATCAGGGTTATAATAGTTCACTAAAACCATTAAAAAAAATCTTCATTACTTGAAATTAAATAAATGTTAACTGAAATTAAAAAAAAAAAATAAACAAACTTATTTAAAGCTTTAGCTTAACCTGATATGGCCTACTGACTAAAACAGAAATACAAAGTTATAAAAACTATATAGATGTTTTTAAAAAACAAACAAAAAAGTGAATTGAGCTCTTTCGTGTATTTTTAATGTCAAAATGTCAGTTCAAGTGACAGTCGGTTATGTAATGCTTAAAGGCGTAATGTATTACAATTGAACTAAACTCATTCGATTTTAGGAGAATTAATCTACTGTAGATTTAGTCTACTAAAATCGTGTAATATTTAGTCGACTAAAACTAAAAACAATTCAGGCGACTAAAATATGACTAAAACTAAATCAAAATTTGCTGTCAAAATGAACACTGGTATGAAGTATGGTCGGTCAAATGATTTTTTTAAGGATTTACCCGCCAGCCTTACGCTTGCCCATTTCTCCTGCTTCTAACACATCAACTCTGAGGACAAAATGTTCACTTGCTGCCTAATATATCCCACCCACTAACAGGTGCTGAAGAGATCATCAGTGGTATTCACTTTACCTGTCAGTGGTCATAATGTTATGCCTGATCGGTGTGTGTGTGTATATATATATACACAAATAATACATAGATTTTTTTTTTTTAATGTTTAAAATGCGCATTTTTGTTTTGGCTAGTAGAAGTTGAAAATGTAGCAGCTAAATTGACTGGTGAGTGGAAAAGGTGCGTATTAAACCCTGATTATGTTACATAATATTCAGCAGAAAAATAAAACACTACTTTACGTTCTGAACACGTGAGCCCAATCCAGTCGTTTAGACACACACAGCGTCCGTTTCTGCTGTCGCACTGAGCTCCGTGTTCACACTCGCAGGTGAGCGCGCAGTCCGGCCCGTACCGGTTCACACTGCAGTCTGTCAATGCATCACACACTATCAGAGCACATTCAGACACACCATAATCATCAGTGCGGTTTCACTGACTCACCGCTGTCACACCTGACTCCGGTCTTTCCCGACGGGCAGATACACCTGCCGCTCACCGGGTCACATGGTGTGTCCCCCGCACAGTCACATGACTGTGAGCAGTTCAGACCGAACATGCCCTGCTCACATCCTGAGGAAGAAAATGAGTTTTAGTATCATTGAGATTTTAGGGAAAGCTTTAATCATTTAATCAACTCTATCTACAATGTGCATAAGCAATGCTTTCATCTCTCGTTTCTGTTTCTTTTTTTCCTGCGTTTCGATCCGAGGCTTTTGTGCTCTTTCAGAAGTTGTGTAATAGCGCCCCCTACCATAAAACGGCGAAAGCACAAAGTCGGAAAATTCCATCAATGGTGTGGAAAGGGTTAAAGGAGCACTCCAATATTTTTGAAAATAGGCTCATTTTCCGTCTCCCCTAGAGTTAAACAGTTGAGTTTAGCCGATCTCCGGGTCTGGCGGTAGCACTTTTAGCATAGCTTAGCATATATCATTGAATCTGATTAGACCGTTAGCATCTCGCTCAAAAGTGACCAAAGAGTTTCAATAGAGTTTCAGTCTTAGTACACGATGTAACTACAGAAGAGTCGAGTTTTAAATATGGAAACTCTTTGGTCACTTTTGAGTGAGATGCTAACGGTCTAATCAGATTCAATGATCTATGCTAAGCTATGCTAAAAGTGCTACCGCCAGACCCGGAGATCGGCTCAATGGATTCGAAAACGGTCAAACTCAAGGGGAGACGACATTTTCAATACGATATTTAGTGGCGTGTTCCTTTAATTAGAAGATTAGATGACGTCCTCCTCCTGACGTTCCGCTCATTAATTGGACTGATGTACAGGATGACCTCTCACCTCTCTGGCATCGAGAGCCGTGAAACCCAGCGGGACAGAGACACTGTCCGGTTCTCGGGAAGCAGGACGCCCCGTTCATACAGTCACACTGCTTCTGACAGCGAGCCCCGTACAGACCAGCAGGACACACTGAAACACACTCACTGTCAGAAAGCATTCGACTTGTGCTGTAAATAAAGTGTGTGTGTGTGTTTCTGGATCTCACCATGTTCACACAGATGTCCGTAATATCCTGCTTCACAGCGGCAGGTTCCCGTCACTCGGTCACACGTGCTGTTGTTCAGACACAAACACTGAAGCGCACAATCAGGACCGTACCGACCCTCGGGGCATTCTGTCATCACACACACCAGATAACACTTAAACACACATGTCAAATATAAATATATATATACAGTGGCATGAAATAGTATGTGAAGCGCTTGCAGAATCTGTGAAAATGGGAATTTTAACTAAATAAGAGGGATCATACAAAAAGCATGTTATTTTTTATTTAGTACTTCCTGAATAAGATATTTTACATAAAAAATGTTTACATATAGTCCACAAGACAAAAAACTGCTGAATTTATTAAAATGACCCGATCAAAAGTTTCTGAACCATTGATTCTCAGTGCTGTGTGTGTGTGTGTGTGTGTGTGTGTCGTTCCCTGGATGATCCGTGTGTGTGTCGTTCCCTGATGAGCCACGGCTGTGTGTGTGTGTGTGTCCCCTGATGATCCACGTGTGTGTGTGTGTGTCGTTCCCTGATGATCCACGGCTGTGTGTGTGTGTGTGTGTGTGTGTGTGTGTGTCGTTCCCTGAAGATCCACGTGTGTGTGTCGTTCCCTGGATGATCCGTGTGGGTGTGTGTGTGTCGTTCCCTGGATGATCCGTGTGTGTGTCGTTCCCTGATGATCCGTGTGTGTGTCGTTCCCTGATGATCCACGGCTGTGGGTGTGTGTGTCATTCCCTGGATGATCCGTGTGTGTGTCGTTCCCTGATGATCCACGGCTGTGGGTGTGTGTGTCATTCCCTGGATGATCCGTGTGTGTGTCGTTCCCTGGATGATCCACGGCTGTGTGTGTGTGTGTGTGTGTGTGTGTGTGTGTCGTTCCCTGGATGATCCACGGCTGTGTGTGTGTGTGTGTGTGTGTGTGTGTGTGTCGTTCCCTGGATGATCCACGGCTGTGTGTGTGTGTGTGTGTGTGTGTGTGTCGTTCCCTGGATGATCCACGGCTGTGTGTGTGTGTGTGTGTGTGTGTGTGTGTGTCGTTCCCTGGATGATCCGTGTGTGTGTCGTTCCCTGGATGATCCACGGCTGTGTGTGTGTGTGTGTGTGTGTGTGTGTGTGTGTCGTTCCCTGGATGATCCGTGTGTGTGTCGTTCCCTGGATGATCCGTGTGTGTGTCGTTCCCTGGATGATCCGTGTGTGTGTCATTCCCTGGATGATCCGTGTGTGTGTCATTCCCTGGATGATCCGTGTGTGTGTGTGTGTGTGTGTGTGTGTGTGTGTGTGTGTGTGTCTCCAGCAGGGACTGTGTGATTCTGAGATCCATCTTTTCACACGGAGGACGATTGAGGGACTCTAACACAACTACTAAAAAAGTTTCAAACATTCACTGATGCTCCAGAAGCAAGCGGTTCACATACTTTTTCATGCCACTGTATATATAAATATATAAATTAATCTGTCCATCATGACTTTTCCACTTTCCAACTAATTCAAATTTGGTCGACCAAACCTCATCGTCAAATATTAAGGTGCAGCCCTAATATAGAGAAGTGTGTGTATCAGTCACCTTTCTCACAGTGTGAGCCGGTCCAGCCGAGGCCACATGAGCAGTTTCCAGAGCCGGGGTCACACAGGCCTCTGTTCCTGCAGTCACACCGCCGGGAACACCCGGATCCAAACCAGCCCGCAGGACAGACTACAGACACACACACCCCCATCAGAGAAACCCTCACACACGTCACACATCAAACCAAACACCAGCTCACCTTCACGCGCATCACCCACGCATCTGCCTGTGATTGGGTCGTTTCCCGCCCCCTTTCCACAGACGGCCACGCGGGCACAGTCCAGGCCGTAGCGTCCGGCGGGACACGCTGAGGAGGAGAGGGTTGTGCTGGTGAAAGGTGCGGTCTGTGAGAGGAAGTGTGTGTTTGCGGTGCAGAGACTCACTGAGGTTGCAGCGAGCCCCGATGAATCCTGCTGAACACTCGCAGGCGCCCGAGACGGACAGACAAACGCCACCGTTCTGACACTGACACTGACGCCCACACCCGGGGCCGTACAGCCCATCAGCACACACTACAGCAGCAGCAGCAGCACATGAGAAAACACACAGTGATACACACTCACTTCCTCACACAGAGCTATATAGATATTAAAAATAACAACCCCTAATAAAAATGACAAACACTAAAGTTTGAATTAAAAATATTTATTTGTATATTTCAAAGTGTTTTAATAAATGTCTTAAAAATAAAAAAATATTTTATTGTTAAAATCAAAAAATGTTAATCTAACATAAACAAATAAATAATTTAAAATAAAACACAACTTTTCTAAAACTTGTTTAAAATGAAAATAATAAACAAAATAAAAAATAAATACATTTTTAAATAATCAAATTAAACTACTGTGTTTTAGTTTGTTTTTATTTTAAAACGTATTGTTATAATTAAAAAAAAACCTTTATTCATTTTAATAGACAAATAAAGTTTATTATATTATTGATTTTAAAATAATAAAATGTAAATCTAACATAAGTTTTATGACTTAAAAAACAATCTAAATCATTTATTAAAATTAATTTTAAAAAATGTGTATTCTTTATTTTATTGTTAGTCATAAAATGTAAATCTAACATACATAATTTAAAATAAAACTTTTCTAAAACTTATTTTAAATTAATAATATAAATAAAATAAAAAACATTTTAAAATAAAAACTATCAAAATAAAACGCTAATAAAAATGTAAAATTTAAATACACATTTGAACATTTTTAATTAATAAAAACTATAGAGATATTAAAAAATACTAAAACTATATCAAATTAAAACAGAAAAATAAAAAATAATTTAGTAAAGGTTATTTTAAAATGTATTGTTATAATTTTACAATTATTTTCTCATTTTTGTTTAATACAGTTTTTATTTTATTGTTAAAATTAATGCATTTTAAAATAAAAATTCAGATGCACTTACTAAAATAATTAATCATAAAAATAATAAAAGTTGATGTTACATGTTTGTGATTGTATTGATGAGTTTCAACACTCACTCTGGTCACACTTGTGTCCGGTGAATCCGGCCGCGCAGTAACACACTCCGGACACCGGGTGGCACCGCTGGTTTCTCTCTGAACACTGACACACCTGGTTACAGTTGATGCCGAAGGTGCCGGGCAGACACACTGTTGGGACACACACAGATGATGATGATGGTGCATTATTCATAAAAACATCACGGATCAAAACACGCTAGTTTATCACCTCACAACTGACCCCGTGCATGTTATTGGGCTCATATTCAGTCACAATCATTTCTCTATGCATCCTCTAGCAGACTCACTGTGTTCACAGCCGTGGCCCGTGTGTCCAGCAGGACAGCCACAGTCTCCGGTCACATGATGACAGGACGAGCCCGGCGGACAGGAGCAGCGCTGGACACAGTCCTGACCATAAGAGCCCGGCAGACACGCTGACACACACACACACATTTCAGATCAAGCTCCAGTCTCATATAGATTACACACACTCACCTGAAGGATTATTAGGAACACCTGTTCAATTTCTCATTAATGCAATTATCTAATCAACCAATCACATGGCAGTGCTTCAATGCATTGTGCGCATGTGTGTTGCGTGTTCAGTCTACAGACATGTGACGTGTAATGATCAGAATTCCTGGATGAACATGCAGATCCTGCTGGACACTGAGGTGAAGATGAACTGACCTCTCTCACAGCGTCTTCCTCTCCATCCTGCAGGACAGATGCACTGACCGCTCACATGATGACAGGGGGCGCTGTGGTCACACTGACAGCGGCCCTCACAGCCGACTCCAAACCGCCCGGATACACACGCTGACACAATACACACACACAGGTGATGTTATGCTGAGCTGATCATGATCGTTACACCATCGGCCGTCCTTACAGACACCTACTGCTCGTTTATATGTGAAATAAGACATTTAGTTCTTTTATTAAAGATTATGAAAGGGACATTTGGTCCCCACATGGATAGACAAATACAAAGGCTGGTTTATAGGCATGTCCAATCATTCTCAGTGTGAATATGACTCTTTACTCTAATATCCTGACAGACTTTATTAAAATCCATCAGAAAATATGAATATCTGCCCACTGGTAGGAGTTCATCTCTGTATCTACTACAGAACTAAAGTTTGGAATACAGTAATAAAAATGTGTTTTAATGTATTTGAGAGTCTCTTATGCTCACCAAGACTGCATTCATTTGATCAAAAATAAAGTAAAAATTCTGAAATATTATAATGTATCAGTTATTCTCTGTGAATATATTTTAAAGTGTAATTTATTCCTGTGATCAAAGCTGAATTTATCATCATTACTCCAGTCTTCAGTGTCACATGATCCTTCACTAATCATTCTGATAAGAGGATTTGATGCTCAAATATTATAATGTTCGCTATAGTACTGTTTTAATGCATCAAATAAATGCATCCTTGCTGAGCATAAGAGACATCATAATTATTGTAATTATTTGAAACTTTCGTTCATGTCCTGTGTTGATGTATTTCCAACAGGAAGTTGATGTGGGACACACTGAAGGGCTAAGGCCCTGTCCCAAATGGCACACTTCATGAGCACATTCGGTCTTGTGGACTTAAAATGGCTGCCATGTGCCCGTGTCCGTTAAGTCCACGAGACCGCAGGGTGTCCCATTTGTCATTTTAGGTCTCAGACGGTGCTCGCATGCGGTCGATATGCGCACTTCTTACGCAGCGGACTTCTTCCCGACAGCCAAAGCGGCGTGAAAGTGCAAACTCAGAGGAAGACGAGAGGGTTTAGGGTGCCATTTGGGACAGGGCCTAAACAGTCAATAGCCTTTGGTGTTGCTCACACAGATTTCAGCAGCACTCGATGTCCTTACCGTTCTCACAGCGCTCTCCCGTCCAGCCCGGCTGACAAACACATCGACCCGTCTGTCCGTCACACTGACCGCCGTTCTGACACTCACATCTGTCCTGACAGTCTGACCCGAACCGACCCGCTGGGCACTCTGAGACCACACACACACACATAAAACATGTGAAAAATATGTATAGAACTCTGATTGGATTGTCCATATTCAAAATCAGTGTAAAATAATTGTAAGCAATAATTGTATATTGTTTTGCATATAGAGTTTGGAAACATTACTATTCAGTAGTGATGGACCGATACCAGTACTCGGGTGTCGGTCCGATACTGTTGTGAAGTACTCGTACTCATACTCGTAAAACTCCCCCGATACATAAGTTACATAATTCGCTGTGCACACCCAAAGTGCAAAGGGGTCTCGCGCTCTCAAAGCGCACGACTGCCATAATATGGCTTCATTTTTGCCGCACACACCCGAGCGCTAGTGCGGACGCGGCGAGTATAAACCCAGCTTAACCGCTCGTGAGGCAGAGACCACTCTGTAGTGAGTGCTGAAAGTGAAGGGCTGTTTAGTAGGCAATGTGCGCAATGACTAGCCTAACCCCGGTAGTATAACAAGCCTAAGCAAGCTTAATTGTTATACTCGTTTGACATGACATGGAAGAAAATGGAAAAGTTGTGTGTAAGCTTTCAAAATCCTCCTTCACCCGAGTGGAGATTTATCTGAAGCCTCCGCGAGCGCCAGAGAAAACCAACGCATGCAAAACCTGAGGTAAAATTAAATGATTTTGTTTTGCTGCAGATATACACTTTACAAAATGATATATTAATTTCAAGATATAACATTAACACAACAGTCATTTAAACATAGCCTTTGTAAAAAATATTTAAAGCAAAACCTTTAAATGTGCCCAAAAAATATAAACGACTAGTATTTTCCAAGTCGTCTTTGCAGCACTAACATTTAATCGACTAGTCTGGCACATCCCTAAGTTAGCTCAGTGTCACACATTGTAGATGAAAACAGAAACAGGCTGACAGTGTGGGCTTTAGATCAATAATTAGATCAGTAATTTAGTTTATATGGTTAATTTAGTTTATTAATTAGATTTATTTTGATGTTTAGTTGAAAAATTTTAGTGTCCATAAGTATAGGTGACCATAAGTCTGAGTGGACATCCATGACATGCGGAGTCCCAGAAGGGTCAATTCTTGCACCACTCCTATTCAACCTGTATATGCTCCCACTGAGCCAAATCATGAAAAATAACAAAATGGCTGACCACAGCTATGCCCAGATCTACTGAGCCCTATCACCTAATGACTACAGCCCCATTGGCTCTCTGTGTAAATGCATTGTTAACAGTTGGATGTGCCAAAACTTTCTTCAGTTAAACAAAGACAAAACTGAAATCACTACATTTGGAAACAAAGATGAAATTCTCAAGGTGAACGCATATCTTGAGCTTGACTTGACTTGATCAAAAAATCAAGTCAGGAATCTGGGCGTGATTTTGGAGTCAGACCTGAGTTTCAGTCGTCATGTCAAAGCAATAACTAAATCAGCTTACTATCATCTCAAAAATATATCAAGAATTAGATGCATTGTTCCCAGGCAAGACTTAGAGAAACTCGTTCATGCTTTTATCACCAGCAGGGTGGACTATTGTAATGGTCTTCTCACCGGCCTTCCCAAAAAGACCATTAGACAGCTGCAGCTCATACAGAACCAGCAGAACCAGAACACATGACCATATCACACCAGTCCTCAGGTCTGCACACTGGCTTCCAGTTACATTCAGGATTGATTTTAAAGTACTATTACTTGTATATAAGTCACTCAATGACCTAGGACCTCAATACATTGCAGATATGCTGATTAAATACAAACCCAACAGATCACTCAGATCATCAGGATCAAGTCAATTAGAAATACCAAGGGTTCACTCAAAGCAAGGAGGGTCTGCTTTTAGCTGTTATGCCAGCCGCAGCTGGAACCAGCTTCCTGAACAGATCAGATGTGCTCCAACAGTAGCCACTCTCAGATCCAGACTCAAAACACATCTGTGCACATCTGTCCAGACTCAAAACACATATGTGCGCATCTGTCCAGACTCAAAACACATCTGTGCACATCTGTCCAGACTCAAAACACATCTGTGCACATCTGTCCAGACTCAAAACACATCTGTGCACATCTGTCCAGACTCAAAACACATCTGTGCACCAGACTCAAAACACATCTGTGCGCATCTGTCCGGACTCAAAACACATCTGTGCACATCTGTCCAGACTCAAAACACATCTGTGCACATCTGTCCAGACTCAAAACACATCTGTGCACATCTGTCCAGACTCAAAACACATCTGTGCGCATCTGTCCAGACTCAAAACACATCTGTGCTCATCTGTCCAGACTCAAAACACATCTGTGCGCATCTGTCCAGACTCAAAACACATCTGTGCGCATCTGTCCAGACTCAAAACACATCTGTGCGCATCTGTCCAGACTCAAAACACATCTGTGCGCATCTGTCCAGACTCAAAACACATCTGTGCGCATCTGTCCAGACTCAAAACACATCTGTGCACATCTGTCCAGACTCAAAACACATCTGTGCGCATCTGTCCAGACTCAAAACACATCTGTGCACATCTGTCCAGACTCAAAACACATCTGTGCACATCTGTCCAGACTCAAAACACATCTGTGCACATCTGTCCAGACTCAAAACACATCTGTGCGCATCTGTCCAGACTCAAAACACATCTGTGCGCATCTGTCCAGACTCAAAACACATCTGTGCGCATCTGTCCAGACTCAAAACACATCTGTGCGCATCTGTCCAGACTCAAAACACATCTGTGCACATCTGTCCAGACTCAAAACACATCTGTGCGCATCTGTCCAGACTCAAAACACATCTGTGCGCATCTGTCCAGACTCAAAACACATCTGTGCACATCTGTCCAGACTCAAAACACATCTGTGCACATCTGTCCAGACTCAAAACACATCTGTGCACATCTGTCCAGACTCAAAACACATCTGTTTAGCTGTGCATTTACTGAATGAGCTGTGTGCTCTGTCCGAACTGCTTGCACTTTAATTATGTTTCAATTTAACCTGTTTTTTATTTTTAGTGTTAATTATACTTTTTATTTATATATATATATATATATATATATTTTTTTTTCCCCTTTTAATTCCTATTATAACTGTTATACTATATATATTTTTTATTTTATTTTATTCACTTATGAATATTTTAACTTCATTTCTGTGTAAAGCACTTTGAATTGCCACTGTGTATGAAATGTGCTATACAAATAAACTTGCCTTGCCTTGATTATTGATAATAAATCATATGAGAATGATTAGTGAAGGGTCATGTGACACTGAAGACTGGAGTAATGATGATAAATGCAGCTTTGATCACAGGATATAAATTACACTTTACTATAAATTCCCATAGAAAACAGTTCTTTGAAATTGTAATAATATTTCACAATATTACTGATTTTTCTGTATTTTTGATCAAATAATGCCGGCATCATGAGACTTCTTTAAAAAAAAAACATTAAAAATAGTACTGCATCTAAACTTTTGACCGGTACTGTATATATTTTATATGCATGTAACATTTTTTTTATATTGCTATTGATGCTTTTTATTTTTTATTCTAGATAACTTGTGCTTTTTATAGTGACTTGTGGTAAAGATCACACACGGTGAGATTTGCTTTATTCTGAACGTTGGCACTGAGGCTTCATGAGCCCGCCTGTAATCAGTCAGGTAAGAGTTCACTGTGTTCAGATGCTCTCCTGAAACACGAGGAGACTCAGGCCAGGATTATGATGAGGTGTGAGGAGAAGAAACCAAGATCTTCCTCGAGTGTCTGCGGTGACGTCTGACACACGAGTTAACAAATACTAAAAGAGCAGCATGACACTAAACACATGATGTAATGCCTGGAAATCAGCAGCTCTTCTCCTTCCTGACTTACACTGAGCAGTGACGTCCATTCCTGGAGCTGAACATCTCAGAGCTGCTAAATTTATCAAAAACGCAATGTCAAAACAGCTCAATTGACCTATCGGTAAGCCCCTCCCCTCAAACGCAGATGAGCCAATAGCAGTTGAGTATCAGTTGTGTTGGGACCGGAACTTGGGCATCTTTAGGTGTCAGCGCCATAGAGAAACATTGGGAAATCCCAAGCTCTCATCGGTTTGATGGTGTTTATGCTACAAAAATGCCGTGCCTGAGGTACTGTAACACTGATTCCAGGGATCCTGAGAGGATTTTCTGTTTGTCATACTCTTCCCTGCTAACATACAAAACCGAAATAACTAACTGTTCTCACATCATGTGACACTGTAGGTCAAAAACAAGAAGGTCTACATTTCAGTGCCTCTCCATATTAAACTGATTATATGTAAATTAATTTAATTTGAGATATGTTTAAGGTCTGCATTAATCTGTCCTACTAAGGAGGACTCCTTTTTTGATGGCTATTATAGTCTCCGGGTAGTGAAAGGGAGAACTCGCACTCGCAGTTTATCGGAGTTGTTTTTGCAGATACAAAGTTTACCAGTTATTAACTGCACCCCCGAAAAGGCATAAGCTCAGTGTATATGTTTGTTTACTGTTAGTTGTATGAGTGTTTTTGTGTAATTTGCTGTGTATGCAACGGAGAGAGAGAGTTTGTGAATGAGACGTTAATGCGCACTTCTTATGCTTTGTTTGTTTTGGAGTGAAAAAGGACATAATAAGGTTCAAGGTTCAAGTCTTTATTTTGCCAGAACGACCCACATCGCCTGGAATTCATTTTGGTGAATTGGCTCACACAAGACAATGCAACATAACATTTATAATATACAAATACTTCAATTACTGCTAATAAATAGTAATAAAACTAGTCAGACAAAGTGCTAGTGCGTTTAGTGACCCTAAGAAGAAGGAAGGCATAGCTGTGTCTGTATAAGTAAAATAGATAGAGATTGTTGTTGTGAGTTGAAAGCCCTCACAACCTGCGGGTAAGTGCTATTAGAAAAACAGGTGGTTCTGGATCTTATGCTTCCTAACCTTCTACCAGACGGTAAAGGGATGAAAAGAGAATTAGCAGGGTGTGATGAATCCTTGAGTATTTTCAAACCAGTTTTGAGTAGACGGATGTTATAAATGTCACTGATCTTAGGGAGGTCCAACCCAATTATTCTTGACGCAGAACTAACTACCCTGTCCAACGCACTTATCCTCCGCCGAGAAACTTCCCCACCATACAGTAATGGAGAAAGTGAGAATGCTCTCTATCACAGCCCTGTACAAGTGGAGCATTCCAGCCTTGGACACTTTAAATTTCCTAAGTTGTCTCAAAAAGAAAAGTCGCTGCTGAGCTTTTTTAACAATCTGGCTGACATTGAGGTTCCATTTGAGACTAGAGGATATAATGGTCCCAAGGAACCTGAAGCTTTCCACCCACTCTACAGTTTTGTCCTTGATGGCCAGGGGCTGGAGCGACTCAATATTTTTGCTCCTAAAATCAACAACCATCTCCTTGGTTTTAGAGATGTTAAGGGACAAGTTGTTAATTGTGCACCACTCAGCCAGCAAGGACACTTCTGTTCTGTAGGCCGATTCATAATTAACTTGATAAACCATCAGTAACGTTTGGCCATCATTCGGACGCTGCATTGTGTCCAAAAACCTCTTGGGATAATGTTTTCACACTGACAGCTGTCATTGTAAGATATAGCAACTCCGTTTGTTTGTCCGAGTTAGCAACAGTAACTTAGGGGGGCGGGGCTTACCGATAGGTCAATTCTGCACAACATCTAAAACGATTCTTCAACAGGTTGAGCTTGAGTGCTGTCGCTGAGATGATGCACGTTCAAATATGGCTTGTGACATTTCCCAACGCCATAAAAACAAAACCAGAGCAATTACACATTTTTATTTCCCTTCTGGACTTAGAGAATTACTAGATAGTTTATTACTGCACTATTTTGGTCTGTCTATTAAAGAAAAAAGGAAAAAGAGAGAAAAAAAAGAAAAAAGAATTGTGTGTGTAAAGTCAGAATTGCGTGTATAAAGTCAGAATTGTGTGTATAAGATCAAAAGAGAAAAAGGACTATTTGAAAATAGCCTTTTGACAAATAAATAAAATAAAAAATAAACATAAACGCTGGCCCTTGTTTCACAAAAAAAACTGAGTTTCCACGCTGGCAATAAAGGTTTCTGTATCCTGCGGTCAGCACTGCGGTCAGCACTGCGGTCAGCTGTGTCATCAGCCTCAGTTACAATAAAGAGTATTACACATTGCATTGAGGATATCAAACCTCAGACACGAACAGACCGGCTGAATATTCCAGGTGTTTCGCTCAAAGTCAATAAAGAAATGAAATGTAAAGATCAGAGTCACTCACCCAGCTGACAGGCCGACCCCGTCCAGCCGCTGGGACAGAAGCAGCGTCCGCTCGCAGGGTCACACCCGCCGTTCTGACACAGACAGCTCTGAGCACAGCCCACCCCGAACAAACCTGGAGAACATCCTGCAAAAACACCATCCCATAATTCACACACATCATAACGTGAAAAACACTTCTACTCTGACTTATTTACAATAGAGTAGAAATGTGATTGCTTTTAAAATATTATAGCCATGAATATTTGGGTTAGGGTTAGATTCTCAAGTCATGTTTTTTAATCAGAAATGTTTCATGAGCATCAAATCCTCATATGAGAATGATTAGTGAAGGGTCATGTGACACTGAAGACTGATGATAAATTCAGCTTTGATCCCAGGAATAAATGACACTTTACTATATATTCACATAGAGAACACTTGTTTGAGATTGTAATAATGTCACAATATTACTGATTTGACTGTATTTTTGATGGCATAAATGCAGCCTTGGTGAGTATAAGAGTTTCAAACAGTGGTGTTTAAATATATTTCAATCATGACAACTCTTGACATTTACTGATAAGCATATGTACACACTGTAGGCTTTGGGCCAGATTTACTAACATCTTGCACCAGCACAAACCCTCTTTGGCCGTAAAAAAAATTACTGAACTTATTGCTTACGCATTTGTAGGAGTTTCCCTTTCAAATTTATCGGAGAAGAGTTTTTACAGTAAATTAATCATGCAAGGTGATTTGCTAACAGGGTTTTAACTGGGTCAAAATGGTCTTCGGTGGTGGTTGACAGACATGGTCATCCACACACACACACACACACACACACACACACACACACACACACACACACACACACACACACACACACACACACACACACACACACACACACACACACACACACACACACACACACACACACACACACACACACACACACACACACACACACACACACACACACACACACACACACACAGTTAAAAAGTACCCTACCTACATGATCTGCGAACGCAATACTGACAATAAATGTAAAATAAATTCAAAGAAACAGTTTATAAATTTTGCTTATCTTATTTTGATACCTTGATGTTTGTTTGTGTTCCTCATTTTTCACACTATTTACAGATAATTGTTTTGGTATATAATCATATCAATATTAAAAAGTAGTATTAAAAAAAAGAACAAATTTCTGCCATCTACAATTTCATAAAATGATCAGCTAGCTAATAATAACTTTGTTCTGGGTTCACCTCACTCCAGTCTAAACTAAATGATTTTAGGCTATTTATTTTACTACACATTGTCAACATAATTAAGCTGAAAGACTGTGGATAATTAAAACTAATTCTTACTATCCACTCTTGCTAAATTGTGTAAGCACACGTTTGTTATCATTTCAGATGTTCTGAGTAAATTAATAAACTGATTGGTGAGTTCAGTGTTGGACAGATCAGTTGTTCTAACCAGTCGTTAAAATGATTCGGTTCAAAGGAGTCATTAGGTGGTGAATCGGACATTAGCAGACGCGTTGTGTGCGAATCCCGTCTGTTAGAACAACATGAAAGATTTGTCAACACACAGAAAACACTTCACAACTGGACAGGATTTGTTTGCCGTTTAATGAAAGTATGCTTTATGTCAGCTGGTCAGAGAAGAGTCAACGTTTTTTTGAGCGCAATTCACACCCAGCGGTAGTTCTAGGAAAAAAAGTGTCTGAATGCGCCACGTGCAACATGGATTCGGTCTTCCGACCTTTTGATTTTGATTAACGTAATATGTGAAATATTAGAAAGCTAATGCTGCGTTCACACCGAACGCGAATAGAGCGCCAGGAGCGAGTGATTTCAATGTTAAGTCAATGGGAAGGCACGTTGACGCGTGTGACACGAATGACGCAAATTGAGTGTTACGCGCGAATGATGCTTTTTGTGCATTCACGCATTTGAGGGCAATTCTTAGACTATGGACACTTTCATGTCCTTTGATCATATTTTATAAAAAACATTTAATTTTGAAAAATTCACACTTTCATTGAAAGTACTTTAGGAACTTTTTACCCGTAGTCTATAACAATTTTTTCACCTTTTTAAACATCATTATACATGCAAATATTGCTGTTTTGTGCTTGTCAGTCCTTCCAGAAAAATGCGGCTTTTTTTGTGATTGTTGCGGGCAAAAATCCTTGATTATGCGGCACGTTTTCTTAAAAAATGCGATGGAAAATGCGGGATATTTATGCAATTTTATGCGATAAAACTTGCAAAAACTGCGGTTTAATGAAAAAGAGAAAAAAAGCGAATATTTTTAATTGAATATTTAAGTTCTCATCTAGTTTTATTGAAGACCTTAATAAACACATGGCTCAATTTGGACCGATTTCAAAACAATGCATCATGAAGCTTCGAAGCGTTATGAATCAGTGAGTCGATTCATGATTCGGATCGCGAATCATGTAATTACGTCACTTCAAAACGTTCCCATGGCAACAGGGGGAAATGGCGGCTCTTGTGTGAAGTAAACTAACATTTTTCAACTTTCTGCTAATATATATATATATATATGACTTTTTTTGCAACGAAAATGCGAGGATTATGAAATCATGCTAGCCCCGCATAGTTTGCACGCGGAAATAGGCAATATATGCGGCGAAAGTGCGGCGTATTTGAAAAAATGCGGCCCCCGCATAAATATGCGGACTTTGGCTGATTATGCGTTAAATCACGCGATCGCATAATCACATTTTTCTGGAGGGACTGGCTTGTCCCACACCCAGACTTCTGATCTTCAATAATGAAAAAGAAGTGTAAAAAAAAATTATTTATCTATTTTTTTTAATATGACTGAATAAAGTATCAGTAAAATAATCAAAACATAATTGAGGTTTTTAAGGTTAGACAACTATTAATGTGATTTTATATACAAAATGTAGTTGTCCCACAGTATTGCCGTCATTTCCACCACAACGCTGTAATGTCCCTTTAAAACGTTTTTTTGAAAGATTGTTTGGGTAGTTTCTATAGAGATGAACAATGACATCACAGCACATGTCTGACTTTAAAATTTCTTCAGCAACTTGGAGAAGAAAACTCAAGGTAAATATTGCTTGAAATGAAAATATTTTTATTGTATGTCATTTCCAAACATGGCGTAACATCAAATGAGTTTGTAAATAATGTGATTTTTTAATACAAATAGATGTATTTTGCATGCATGCAATGCTTGCTACCAATTCATAGCTAATCTGTAATACTAGCTTGGATTTTTTTTACAAAATACTGTAGGATTCGCATTTCCACCACATTACCTCCTTGGGTGGAAATGACAAAAGTGAGGTGGAAATGACATTTATGCTAACAAGGTGCAATTCATAGATTGAGTGGCTACATATGAATATTTGATTTATTGAAATGTACAACGCTAATGTATTTATTCAAATATATATTTGTTGAAATGCCTTTTCATCTATTTTTAAGATTACATTTTTCATGTGACTATTTGTGGTAAAAGTTGTTTACAGTAAGACTGTAACTGTTCATCTGATTATGGAACCAAACAGAATAAATGACTAATGATTTGTTAAATGGGTTTCAAATACATTTTTTCTGTTTTTCTACATGGAAAAGAAAAACTGATCTGATCATTCTACATTCATTGTCATTTCCACAACACCCAGTCATTTCCACAACCTCATAACTTTAAAAAAAATAATGTACAAAATTCTAATCACTCATTCAAAATTTCTGCATAGTTTATGGGATAATGATCCACTTATTGTAATAACAAAAGTAGTTATTTTTCTGAAATGTATCTAACCAATGCAATATTATATTTCAGGTTGTGGTGGATGTAAGCTTTGTGTTTGGGCCTCATGACAATTAATTTACTTAATCCACAAATCTATGGTAATTGCAATATAGGTATAAATTGGTAAAACTATGTGTGAAAGTGGTCTTACACAGTTAGGAAATTATGTATATCATAATAATTTTAAATAATAATCAAATATTTACATGTGATGGAAATGACATTTGTTCAGTGCGGATCGGAAAATATGTCAAAAAACACCAATGTGTCTTATAATGTAAGTGCATTCTCTTATGGATCATTAAACTAGACTAGTTATATTTAACTGTTAGACTGTGACAATTTTGATTTGAACACTTTTTTCCCCTCAAGTTCACTAGACCAAAAGTGCCTGTAGTTTAAGAATCACCCTTGAAGCAAATTCGCGTCTGGGTCCGAGTTGAAAAATTTGAACTTTGGCATCAATTCAGACCACGTTAACCAATCAGGAGCCTGCTCGCTGCTGTCATGTGATAAAGTGACGTGATGAGAAACCCTGCATAATTTAAAAACACTACTATTGTGTCCCAAAATGTAGTTTTAAGACTTTTTCAGGAGAGAATGTAGTTGTTTAAAGCTCAAATCTGGGGTTTATTTATAAAGAGAGCGCCTATTTAAAAAAATAATCTTGCGTTTTTGGAGTTGTGAGATCCAGGCGATCACCGGGCGCTCAGCGCTCATTAACCCCGGCGAGAGCAGCCTTTCCTCGGCCAGTCCTTCTGGCATCTGCCGCTGGCTCTGATGTCCTGTAGTGGTTCATCTTGTGTGGATCTAACGGCCGATCTTTGCTCTCATGAATCATCATTTGTTGTCTGCCAAATCATTTTGACTGAGGGCAAAGAGAAGTTTCATAACTTTATTTTTTAAGGATATTTAAATACACATGCAGTGAAGATAATGTCGGTGTTGCCTGGACCACATCTGTGTGGCTATTAATGTTTAATATATATTTTTAATGAAAATGAAGAGAGGCAGAGTGGTGTTTTATGACATATTTCTCCTGGAGCGCCTTGAATGCATGTCTATTTCGCTTCCAGCGCTCGATTTATACAAATGGATTCAAAATGTTCAAGCTTCCAACTAGACGCGGTAGACACGATTTTGACGCTATATTCGAGTTTGGTGTGAATGCAGCATTAGACTGCTTATTTTGAAGACAGAGAGAGTGCACGCGGGGAAGGGCTCTCTGCGTGTTCTCTCTGTCACTCATGCGCCCTATCACAAGCGCAGCAGTCATCTACATCACTCATAAATCACAATAACTGATCAAATTAGGCTTTGGCGGGACAAAAATTTGTATTGGCGGCCGCCAAAAATATTTAAATGTAGGAAAAACCCTGGCTAAGGTTTGCACTTGTCAATTTACTGGTTTATGTGCCATTATATACCACCCAAAAGAGCATGTCATAAACCAGATGCTGATTGGTAGATTGTGTTGGTCATTATGGAAATGATCCAGCTGCAGTTCTTTCATTTGTCCGTCGTCAGTAGATCACGCGCAGAACTTTCCACTCCCATCTTTTATGGGATTGCGCTCTAATTTGTTTTGTAGTAGACTAGATCTGCTACGCTGATGCATGAATGAAGGACATGCACATGAATACGGTAAATAGAATTCGAGCTGATGCAAGGAAAGTATGGCGATCCAGGCAGGTGGTGCTGGGGAAGGTGGAGAGCGAGGAAAATTCCCATGGTGCACTGCACTGTGCTGACCCAGTTTAAGAGAACCTATCAGCTGCTTGGAAGAGTTTCATGGCTGAACTATATTTCAGCATTGTACATGTGTATAGTCTCAGCTGTTTAATGACTGAAGTGTCAGAATCTTACTCTGTGAGCAGGAGTCTCCCGTCCAGCCTGCGCTGCACTCGCACTGACCGCTTACAGCATCACAGCTGCTGTTATTGTGACAAACACAGGTCTGAGAACAGCTGGCTCCGTACAATCCTGCAGGACACGCTACAGACGAGACCGACACAAACATTACTCACGGGAAAACTAAGACAGGGAGACAGGTGTGCTCATGAAAGAAAAAATATATCATGCAGGGTTTTATACAGATCAGCTAAATAAAAGTCATTTTTGTTTGACAAGGCTTTCACAAGTGAAGAAGTCAGCCAATCATCACACATCGTTTACACACAGAAGTCTTAAAGGAGCATGCCAATTTTTTTGAAAATAGGCTCATTTTCTGTCTCCCCTAGAGTTAAACAGTTGAGTTTAGCCGAACTCCGGGTCTGGCGGTAGCACTTTTAGCATAGCTAAGCATAGATCATTGAATCTGATTAGACCGTTAGCATCTCACTCAAAAGTGACCAAAGAGTTTCGATATTTAAAACTTGACTCCACTGTAGTTACATCGTGTACTAAGGCCGACGGAAAAACGATGGGTAGAGCAAGTTCACGATGTAACTACAGAAGAGTCAAGTTTTAAATATCGAAACTCTTTGGTCACTTTTGAGCGAGATGCTAATCTGTCTAATCAGATTCAATGATCCATCAGGGTTTCTGCAGGTTTCACCAAGTCAAATTTAAGACTTTTTAAGACCTTTTTAAGACCATGATGAATTAAATTTAAGACCTATATCATGCAATAAAAAACTTACAAAGGAAATGCAGAATCACAAAACTACTTGAAAAGTAGTTGAAGCTACCAGCAGACATGCGAGATAGTGAGTGTGGCCGTGAGACGGCACACGGCGCGCTGAACACTTAAGCCCTTATGAAAAAGGCAAGACGAACAACGCGCCGTCGTGGTTATGCTCTCATGAGAGAACATAAACCACCCACAAACACAGTCTCAACATGCTTGCGATGTGATAGAGGAGTGGGGGGCCCACGGAGGTGTACTCGGCAGGGAAGCCTCACTGTAATCCTCAGGTCACCCAGGCTTATCAGCCAAAGCAGCCCCTTTTCTGGTGCACCAGAAAAGAGACTAGATCTGGGTATAAGCGAAGGGACTCAACCCCGTTTGAGGTATCAGTCTCAACCGCGCATCGGAGGCGCCGAGTGACGGCACACAGCAACACTCAAACCCTCACGCGGAAGGTGAGATGACCAGCGCGTCGACGTGATCCCGTTCCCCTGAGAAAACATGGATCACCCACGAACACAGTCTCAACATGTTTATGCGAGAGGGATCGTGGCCGTCAGGACCGCATCCAGAAACGCACGAGTGGAATGACGTCTTGAAAAAGACGCAGTCACACCCGTGTTGCTCTTTTATGAGGAAACGCTCTTTCAACAGTGCTGAAGCACGCAGGGGAAGACCGCGGCAGCACACAGGAGATAGTGCTGTCCTGTGTCTGCACTCACTGAGACAAACGCCCTCACCGAACCGACAGTTGCTGTGAGAACAGCAGTTTGTGATGCTGATGCAGCGGTGAGCACGCGATCGCGCTGATTGTGCCTTTTCGCCAACACAGAGCGTCCTTCTCGTTCTGTGGAGTATCTCTCTCTGTAGATAGGATCTCTTTTAGAAAAGCAGTCTTGCTTCATCAACGCCGTTCGGCTCCGAAGTGAATGACGTCAGTGCGTTGCTCTCGCTTACTGTTTATACCCGCGGGGCGGAGCGCGAGATGCTAATCTCGCACGCCAATGGCCCATTGGCCTGTTCTCTATATCTCGAAGCTGATAGGGGCTCCCTGAAGTGATCCCAATTCGTCGGTATAACCGACGTACGTCGAAGTGACCGACTGAAAGGGAACAGAATAATTCCACGAATTTAAGACTTTTTAAGGCCTAAAATTTTGATTTTGAAATTCTAGACTTTTTAAGACCCAGCGGAAACCCTGTTATTTGGTCATTATGCGAGATGGCAGGTGAGAAAAATTTGTCTTCGCTTTCCCGATTGCGGAACTATAAGAACTGGAGAACTGAAGGTGAAGAATAAAATCTGTTTGATGTGTCCGTGGTACAATCTGAAAGAGACTCGCGCCAATAACATGAAAGCTGATTGGCTGCAACACAAGATGCATGCTGGTCTCATTTGTAGTTGTAAAACAGCGAACTATAGTTGGACTAGCGAAACAAAGAACTACAACACCTCGGCCGGAATAAACACACACATACTAAAAGGGTAACTTCAGTGATTTAGCATTAAGCTGTGTATTTAAACTGGGTCATTTATGTAGTAGAAATGTGAAATTATTTTTGAAGACTGAGAAAAGACAGAAAATGCATTTTTGTCTCATGTGGATGAAAGCCAACAACTCCCAGAATGCACTTGCTTCACTGCCATACGAAGCCACTCCCTACGCCGTCGTTTTGAACTTCATAATAATAAAATAATTTCATTCAGTTGGAGAATAAACACTATAATTAAAAACTGAACGTGTCTTTTCAATAAAGTGTAAGTGAGCCGATCAAAAGTCCCGTCACAGACGCAGCAGGAGTCAGATTTCATTCATCACGAGAGAGAAGAGCTGAGGTAAGCACCAGTCTGGCACGTTTCAGATCGCATATGGAAGCTAAACTATCACAGGAATTCATTGAAAAGTTGATACACTCACTTTGCTCCGCAGCGCTCTGTTATTAATGCCCGAGCCGAGCGGCCGAGCACATTTACATTCTGTGAGTGAGATCTCTCCGCTGTGGACGGGTTGATAACATGCAGAACAGCTCCTTCTACTGGCTGTAGTCTCTAGCCTCTGGCCAAAAAATCCTCCGATGATGCAAAATGACGATATTTGCGTCAACTGAGGAATTTTTCCAGAAATAAAATGTATAATTCTCTCGTCTCAGGGGGATATGAGGGGGGAAAGTACCATAATTTGAATATACTGCCGGGTTTCTACTGATACAAAGCCTAATGCTAAATCACTGGAGTAACCCTTTAAGCGCTGCGGGAGCATTTCAATCAGCATTAGAGGTAGCGTTACATTGACGTAGGGAAATTAAGACCTGTTTAAAATGATTTAAGACCTAGAACTCAATACTTCAGCGAATTTAAGACTTTTTAAGGCCCGCGGGAATATGCTAAGCTGTGTTAAAAGTGCTACCGCCAGACCCAGAGATCGGCTGAATGGATTCGAAACCGGTCAAACTCAACTCTAGGGGAGTCGGAAAATGAGCCTATTTTCAAAAATAGTGGAGTGCTCCTTTAAAGGTAAAAGCATAGCAAAGCATGAAGATAGAAGTGACGTCATGTTTTTTTTTTTTTAAAGCTCACTTTGGTTACAGTGTGGACCGATCCAGCCAGGCTGACAGGAACATTCACCATCGACATGATCACAGAGACCCCCGTTCATACACACACACTTCTGTTGACAATCCAGACCATAGAAACCCTGTGGACACGCTGAGCACACACACAAGCATACAGTCAAAAACCGGATCATCAGTGTCCGATAACGTGACGTTAATATATGAGAAGGGGAACAATCATACTGTACGTTTTTCACAGAACGTTCCAGTCCAGCCAATCTTACAGGTACAAGCTCCGCCCACATGGTCACATGATGCCTGGTTTTCACACTGGCAGCGATGCTTACAGCCCGGTCCAAATGAATCAGCAGGGCATTCTGGGACAGATTTACAACATAGATCACATGATGAATACTGTAACATTTATTACAGATTTAGATACACATAGAATATAGAAGAACTGTCAAATCTAGTTTCACAAGGACAAATAATTCATATTTATCATCCTATACATCATATTTTTTATACATGCCATTTTTATGAGCACATATGAATTGAGAGACTACACTGAATATCTGTACATTCATTAATTAATTTGTCAAAATACAAAAGAGTTAAAAATGTGGTCAAAAAGGTTTTAAAAATGTTAGTTACAGGATCTTAGATATACATTTTCCTTAATATATGTTTATATATTTTAACCTAAAATGATGTTGCTAAAAAAAATATATATATATATTTTTTTAATAATATTATTTTTAGATTGCATGTTTTCCAATTATATATATTTTATTATAACAACTATTGGGTACACAAGGAATATAAAAGGACTGTTAAATCTAAATATTTTAACCTAAAATTATTTTGATGAAAATTTAATTTTTATTGTAATTTAATTTAATTGTGTAATTATTTTATTTTTTAGATTGCATGATTTCCAATTATGTTTTTTATTATAACAGCTATTAGGTATACTTGGAATATAAAATGACTGTTAAATCTAAATGTTTCTAATTAAATAATACATATTATTTATTTATTTATTTTAGATTGCATGTTTTTAAATGATTTTTTTTTATATTTTAAAAATAATATTTTTGTATTATTTTATTTTATTATTTTTAGATTGCATGTTTTCCAATTATTTCTTTATTATAACAGCTATTAGGTATACTTGGAATATAAAAGGACTGTTAAATATAAATATTTTCAATTAAATAATATTTCTTTCTTTATTTTTTGATTGCATGTTTTCCCTTTTTTTAAATATTGTAACATTTATAACAGATATTAGGTAACATGGAATATAAGAGGACTGTTAAATCAAAAATAAAACAATAAATGAGTACATATGTCACCACATATTTAAAACCATAATAATCAAATAATATTATTATTATTGATAGGAAATTGTAATCTGATCACACATTTTTTTCACACACTTGTGTTATGTTGTTGTACATGCGTGTGTGTGTGTGTGTGTGTGTGTGTGACTGACTCTGATCACATCGTGGTCCAGTGAAACCCGCCTCACACTGACAGCGTCCGGTCTGAGCGTCACACCCTCCGTCAGCGTCTCGACAGTCACACACACTCGCACAGTCCAGACCCCAGCGGCCCGCGTCACAGGCTACAACACACACCATCAAAATAATGACAAATAACTACATCTTATTTGTTTTATCACAATAACATAACACAAAAAATCAAAACAAACCCTTCCTGCAGCTGTGGCCCGTCCAGCCGGGAGGACACGAGCAGCGTCCGGTTACAGGATGACAACGTCCTCCATTATCACACACACACCGGAGCTGACAGCCCACACCGAAACGGCCCGCGGGACACACTAAACACAGAGAGCTTCAGAAACACGGGATACTGGAGAAGGCACAGGGATCACTGACAGAGCGTCCAGGCTTACTCACCGTTCTGGCACAATCTGCCGATGAATCCAGGAGCGCAGACACACGAGCCATTACGCCGGTCACAGCGGCCTCCGTTCTCACAAGCCGGACACGCTTCCCGACATTCCACACCCCAGCGACCCTCCGCACACTCTGATGCACAAACATACTGGGTTTATGAACTATATTCATGAATATATTCATTTATATTTAAGAGAATTATATCATTTGAGCCTTATATTATGTTCCGGGGTCAGTTTGACCCTCAACACATTTTTGCGTTAATGGAAATCATGAAACTGTGCGACTGGTTCTCATTGGGGACATAAGCAACATGGAAAGCAATATGAATATATTTAAATATTATTTAATCTAAATATTGCTTATACTTTGCATGCATTATATATGCTTAATTTAATTTAATTTAATGATTTTTGGATTGCATGTTTATTTTATTTCTTTAAAGCATTTTTAATGCAAATAATTTTTTTTTTAAATATTAACATTTTATGTTTTAACATATCTTTTTACCCTTTCTTTCCTTTTCGATTGTTTTCCTTGTATTACTTTAACGCATCTCAATGCAAATTAAAAATACAGATATGAATTTTTTTTTATTTTTGGATTGCATGTTTTCTGATTATTCTCCTTTTATTTGTGCATTTGGCCGACGCTTTTATCCAAATACATTTACATCGCATTGATGGTGTACAGTTCTAGCAGTTCAGGTTATCAACCCATGCATTAATATTTGAGCTTCAGAAAAGCAATATAAATATAATACATTTAAATATTATCAAATCTAAATATTGCTTATACTTTACATACATTCATTTAATTTAATTTAATTATTTTTGGATTGCATGTTTTTACTTCATTGAAGCATTTTTAATGCAAATAAAATATATTTTTTTTAAATATTAAAATGCTATGTTTTAACCATAGACTGTAAATAATATGGGCGTAGTGTCCGTGACGTCTCCCATAGGATCTGAAGGGCAGTTTTGAAGCGTAAAGTCGGGTCGAGCTGGCCGTCGCCATCTTGTCAGCACGTCACTCCCGGATAACAGAAAATGGGCAAAGAGGCGGGATGTGGGCGGAGCTGAGGTGACGACTAACAGACAGCAGACAAACGGCAATCCACCTGTCACTCAAAGTGGCCACGCCCTTAATTATGCAGAACTTTAAGGCTTTATATAATGTAAACGAATGAGTTATGAATAAATTCCCCCCCTCACAGTCGTCATGAAGGGCAACATTAGCCGTATAGACCAAAAGCACAGTTTGTCCCAGACTGTAAACATGTGTTCTTCTGCTGTAAAGTTGGGCATTTTAACATGAGCTCAGTGAGATTCTGCTCCTTCTGGAGTCTGTCTCTAGTGGCCAGTCCATGAACTGCAGTTTAAGTCACTTCAGTATCGGCTTCAAGAGAAACTGCGGGAGATGCCGCTTGGTTTTTGCCCATTTTCTGTTATCCGGGAGTGACGCGCGATGACGCACAGCCAAGATGGCGACGGCCAGCTCGACCCGACTTTACGCTCATAGTTGCCAGGTTCGCGGTTTTCCCGCACAATTGGGCTATTTTAAAAAAGGAGTTGCGGGAAAAATTACGTTGCCGCGTGTTGCGTTTTTTTGGGCTACCTTTATAATGTACCGCGGCCGCAACAAAAAAAAATTGCAGGCAAAGAAAAATGAAAATGGAACCGTTTATTAGTTTGTATTGATCCCCCAGGAATAAATACTTGGCAACAACCACTGCTGCACGTGGGAATTTGACATAACATCACATGAGTATTGCCTATTGGTGGTTGTAGTAGAAGCATCGGTTCCGTTGCCCGTGGATGAACAAGCAGCATTATAAAATGTCAGGTAAATGGAGAAAAACCATCAGCACAAGTGCTTTCTCTCGTCTATTCAATCTATTCAGAAGGGTGGGGAAGAGAGCATAAATGTCTAAAAGAAAACAGCCCTGTGATTGTATATAGTTCTGTTATATATACATACGCTATACCAGTCAAAAGTTTGGAAACTACTATTTTGATTGTTTTTTAAAAGTCTCTTCTGCTCACCAAGGCTGCATTTATGTTATAAACAATAAAAAAGCTGTAATATTGTGAAATATTACTAAAATGTAAACTAACTGTTTTCTATAAAATGTAATTTATTCCTGTGATCAATTTAAATTGAATAAAGATCAATTTATGATACATTTAAAGAAATTAATACATGTATTAAGCAAGGATGCATTAACATGATCAAGTGACAGTATAGACATGTATAATGTTGCAAAAGCTTTATATTTCAGATAAATGCTGTTCTTTTAAACTTTCTATTCATTAAATAAACCTGAAAAAAATGTCCACAACTGTTTTCAACATTATAATCAGAACTGTTTCTTAAGCAGAAGATCGGCATATTAGAGCGATTTCTGAAGGATCATGTGAATCACAGAAATAAATTGTATTTCAAAATACATTCAAATAGAAAAAAAAGTTATTTTAAATTGTAAAAATATTTCACAATATTACTGTTTTTGCTGTATTTAGGATCAAATAAACGCAATGCAGCCTTGAGCAGAAGAGACTTCTTTCAAAAACAATCTAAATAGTACAGACTATTAAATACTAAATAGTATTTTCTTTTCTGTTCTGTTCGGTTTTCCTTTGGATTGTTTTCCAATTGTTTATGTTACATGCCCCCCGAACAAGGATAAGACTTTTACTGACGGTTTTATGATGTTTAATCGTTTATGAACATTAAAGTCCTCATGAAATCAAAATTTACCATATTTACTTTGTAAGCGCAAATTGCTAGTTTTGTGGTGAACAATCCATCCGTGCAAGTCAATCCGCATCAAAAAATTATTTGGCTTCGTAATCTTTAATCAAAATCTGAAAATGCTCCTCCCCTCTACATTGGTAGGCCATTTTTGATGACGTCTGTTTGACGGCTTGGGCTTCGACATGCCATCATTAAACACGCCCATTGAACTTGCGTTCAGATCTGCCTCCATTTCTGAACAAACCACGGCCTCTGTTCTGCTCATTTAGTATTACGTTTCTCTCGGAAATACGTCAAATCACTGAAATAAAGTCGGTTGCAACTTCCGGTTCACTGGGACTTTAATTCATTCACCATATCACCAGATCAGCTAACATTGTTCACATTCTGCTGTCTTACATTTGTGCAAAACGAACATATTAACAGACAAAAGGCTCCTATCTCAACTTATTTAACATACCTTTTGCCTCTTCTGAGGGGCTGCAAGTATGAATTGGACGTTTACCACGGTTCCGTGTCGAAGTTATTGCAGTATTTGGGATAACATTAACAAGCTATATGCTATAAGCTAGCCAGGGCGCGCGCGCCTCCAAAGGAAAACAAAAGCGTGTAGCCTAAGACCGGAAGTCAACCATTTCAATACCAAAATTTCAAAATAAAAGACAATCACCTTTTTTGTAACAAAATATACTTACGGTTATTTACAGTTTACCTTGTATTCCTTTACGCATTTCAATGCAAATTATATATATATATAAAATCTTGTTTTTTTTTTTTTTGGATTGCATGTTTTCCGATTATTTTCCTTATATATGTGCATTCATGTTAATTGAGTCGAACCCATGATCTTGGTGTCAATAAATATAATATATTTCAATATTATTACATTTAAATAATATTTAAATATAACCAATTTTAAAATAAATTAAAAATAAAATACATATACATATATAAATAAAAATATATATTTAAAATACTGTTTATAATATTCACATTTTGTGGGGGAAAAACCAAACAATATAGCTTTAAAAATCATATATTCTCATGTTTTTTTTTTCCCCATGATTTTTGGTTATTGTACTGAATCATATTAGGGTCAATTTGACCTGAAACATAATGATCGTACCCAGGATTTGACATAAAACAAGGGCTAATCAATATCAAGCAGAGTTTTATTAAAGGGTCATTTTTGTCTATGAGCCTCTAATGCAGTTTGGGTTTTTAAATACTGTAAATAATGCATTATTTTTTATCATAAGCTAAAGGCCTCGCTTATAGATGTAAAAACAGGCTCAATATAAGCATGTCAGAACGACAATTTCACCTTTTTCACAGCGTTTTCCAAACGTTCCAGCGGGACACATGCATTGGCCAGTGATCCGGTCACATGGTGCCCCTGAACAGTCACATGACTGAGAGCAGCCAATCCCAAATCTTCCATCAACACAATCTATCGCAGAAATGACACACTAATCAAAGTCTTGCATCACATTCTATTTCCAGATGCAGTTTAGTTGCAGTGTATGATTTAACACCTTTTATTGGCATATAGCTATAATACCTTGGTCACATTTGTCTCCTCTCTTTCCAGCTGGACACTGCGGTTGACAGGCTCCAGTCACATGATCACAGGTCACTCCATCCGGACAGGAGCATTTCCTCTCACAGCCAGAGCCGAAGAAGCCTGATTCACACTCTACAAGGAAAAACTATCAATGTTGACCATATCATATCATATCATATCATATAGCCATCTTTTTTCATGGCTTTTTTCATTTCATTTTAGCATTTCATTGCAAATTAACAATATAATACATATTAAAATACTATGTTTTAACATATCTATTTTATTAAATTTTTGAATTGCATGTTTTCCAATTATTTTCCTTTTATTTCATTAAAGCAATTCAATGCATATTAATATATATATATATATATATATATATATATATATATATATATATATATATATATATATATATATAATTAAAATTAGTGCTGTCAAGTCGATTAATCACTATTAATCGCATCCAAAATCAAAGTTTGTGTTTGTTTAATATATGTGTGTGTACTGTGTATAATTATTATGTATATATATAAATACACACATGCATATACAGTGGCAAGAAAAAGTATGTGAATCGCTTGCAGAAAATGGCAATAATTTTAACTAAATAAGAGGGATCATACAAAAAGCATGTTATTTTTTATTTAGTACTGTCCTGAATAAGATATTTTACATAAAAAATGTTTACATATAGTCAAAAAGACAAAAAACTGCTGAATTTATTAAAATGACCCTGATAAAAAGTTTACATACCCTTGATTCCTAATAGTGTGTGTCGTTCCCTGATGATCCACGGCTGTGTGTGTGTGTGTGTCGTTCCCTGATGATCCACGGCTGTGTGTGTGTGTGTGTCGTTCCCTGGATGATCCACGGCTGTGTGTGTGTGTGTGTGTGTTGTTCCCTGGATGATCCACGGCTGTGTGTGTGTGTGTGTGTCGTTCCCTGATGATCCACATCTGTTTTTTTTGTTTTGTGATGGTTGTTCACGAGTACCTTGTTTGTCCTGAGCAGTTAAACTGACCAACGATCTTCAGAAAAATCCTCCAGGTCCTGCACATTCTTCAGTTCCCTTTCAGTCGGTCACGTTCGACGTACGGCGGAACTGACCGACGAATTGGGATCTGTTTTCAGAGACCAATCAACTTTGAGTGTATAGAAACAAGCCAATGAACATTGGCATGCGGTTCACGCATTCCACGCGCCGCCCCGCGTTGCGGGTATAAATACGGAAGTGGAAGTACCGCATATCGCTTTCAACTTCGGAGCCGAGCATTGTTATATGTTCCTACGAAGAGTGTTTATAAATTACTACGAGTCAAGAGGAAAACTGCTTACCTGCTTCCAGTGTCGGTGTGACGGTGCCTTACAGCGGTGGTCGCGAGTAGAAGAGAACATACAGCTGTTTTCACAGCTCGCTGGGCGTTTTCCTTTGAGTGCTCACAGCAGGCTGTGTTCTTCTGTGAGCCACGGCCATTTCCCCTGTGTGCCTCGGCACTTGTTGGAGGGGTTTTTCTTCTTCTAAACGAGCAACACGGTTTGACCCTGCGTCTTTTTCAAGATGTCATTCAAACCGTGTGTTTCTGGATGCCATCGGTATCTATCTCCAGTTGACGGGCACGATCGCTGTCTCACGTGTTTGGGCGTTCAGCATGCTGAGTCGGCTTTCGTGGATGACTCATGTTCGCACTGCGCGAACATGACCATCGCAGTTTTATGGTCTAGGCTCCAATACCTCAAAAGGGGTGGAGTCTCATTGCGCATCCCCCGATCTAGTGGTCCTCCCGCTGCAAAGCAGAGGGCTGCTACTTTGGCTGATGCCTTTGGTGGAGACCTGAGGGTTACAGTGAGGGCACTCCCGCCGGGTCAACAGGCTCCTCGGGCCCCTCCCCCCTTCGCTGCGCCGGTAAAGCTTCCGGAAGAGCGCACTGGTCCTTCCCATGGGGGGCCGGCCGTTACTTTCGGGGCTCCGACTGAGGACATGATATCGATAGCTGCATCGGGGGACGAGCTAATGGACTCTGGAGATGAGGATCCAGCTGCGTTACCCCCTTCGGGTGTGGTAGCGTTGTCCGAGTCTGATCTAGAGCTCACGGCTATGCTTTCCCGGGCCGCTGCGAGTGTCGGGCTCGAATGGAACCCTCCACCGTGTCCCGAACCCTCACGGCTGGACGATTGGTATCTCGGGACGGACTGTGCTGGTTCTCAGCAGCCCGCCCCAGTACCTTTCTTTCCGGAAGTGCATCAGGAGCTCACGAAGTCGTGGACGGCGCCCTACAGCACCCGTACACGATCGACTGACTCCTCCGTCCTCACTACCCTCGATGGTGGAGCAGCTAAGGGATACGTGGAGGTCCCTCCAGTGGAGCGGTCGGTAGCGATGCAACTGTGTCCGAAGACCGCTACCGACTGGCGGGGTCACCCACGTCTCCCCTCCCGGGCGTGTAGGTTCTCGTCCGGTCTAACGGGCAGAGCCTACACAGCCTGTGGGGAAGCTGCGTCATCTTTGCATGCCATGGCGCTCCTGCAGGTCTACCAGGCCAAGGCGCTCAAGGAACTGCACGAGAGTAGTTCCGACCCAGGGGTTGTGCAGGAACTGCGTACTGCGATGGCCCTCGCCCTCCGGGCGACAAAACCTGGCAGATATGCGTGAGGCCGACAAAGTACGGCTCCTCAACGCCCCTGTCTGTCAGGCCGGCCTCTTTGGCGACGCCATCGAGAACTTCGCCCAGCAGTTCTCAGTGGCCCAGAAACAGACGGAGGCTATCAAGAACATCCTGCCCCGGCGACCCGCTGCTGCCTCCACCCAGTCGCCGGCCGCACCTCCGCCTGCTCGTCACCGAGGGCGTCCTCCTGCGGCCGCCTCCGCCCCTGCTAAACCCAAGCAGCAGCCTCCACAACCAGGAAAGCAGGGCGCCGGTCGCAAGGGGGGCGCCCAACCCGTGTCGGGGCCCGCGAAGTCAAGGCAAATGTAAGGGCAAGCGGCCCTAACACGGGGAGCCCAGGGAGAAGAGGAGCTGCTCCAGGGGAGGTGGTGTCCGCACCCCTCCTCCCCCCGGAGGAGGACCGGGGGGAGAATGTCTACAACAATGCTGGTACCCTCGGGGTCCAGCGGTACCCACATTCTCAATAAAAGTGCAGTTTCCGCCCTCCCTGAGCTCCGAGAGGGACAGGTTGGCAGTGCGCGACGCCCCTGGGCCTTGCCACTCCTTTCCTCCCCTCTCACCCCTCACCAGGGGGCAGCAGTGTGGGCACCAAGGATGCCCCCGGGCCTTCTCACCCACACTCTGCCCCACCTGGAGTACTCAGACAACACTCCGGGCCACCCCCAGGCCTCCCGAGTCGGGTCTGAGTGCTCCACCTCGCTGCCTCACCCCGGGTACGTCTGTGGTGCCGTTGGTCCCGCTTGTTCGGTCTCTGGGGGCCTGGCTTGGCCTCCCCAGTCCGTCACGCTGGCTTATCCGTACCATCAGACTCGGCTATGCGATTCAATTCGCACGCCGGCCTCCCAAGTACATGGGCATCCTCTTCACCTCAGTGCGGAGCAGCGATGCCCATGTCTTGCGGTCCGAGTTCGATGTCCTGCTGGCGAAGGGCGCGATCGAGCCTGTTCCTCCTACCGATATGAGGTCGGGGTTGAACTGCTTGAATCCGTTCAAAGGCAGGACAGCGGTCCCACTGAAATTCTTTCAGAGGCTCCTGGGGCATATGGCATCTGCAGCCGCAGTAACGCCGCTCGGATTGCTTCATATGAGACACAACGCATTAAGAGCCGGGGGTGAAAACTTTTGCACAGGATGAAGATGTCCAATTTTTTCTTATTTTGTTTACATTTCAATTTTTTATCCATTTAGTACTGCCCTTCAGAAGCAACAGAAGATACTTACATGTTTCCCTTAATGCATTGCGTTTCCTTCTGGAGCATCAGTGAATGTTTGAAACTTTTTTTAGTAGTTGTGAGTCCCTCAATCGTCCTCAGTATGAAAAGATGGATCTCAGAATCACACAGTCCCTGCTGGAGAGGGTTCAAATGAGCAAAAGATGCTGGAAAACTGAAAAATGTGCAGGACCTGGAGAATTTTTCTGAAGATCGTTGGTCAGTTTAACTGCTCAGGACAAACAAGAGAACAACCATCACAAAACAAAAACACAGCCGTGGATCATCCAGGGAACGACACACACACACACACACACACACACACAGCCGTGGATCATCCAGGGAACGACACACACACACACACACACACACACAGCCGTGGATCATCCAGGGAACAGACACACACATACACACACACACATACACACAGCCATGGATCATCCAGGGAACGACACACACACACAGCCGTAGATCATCCAGGGAACGACACACACACACACACACACACAGCCGTGGATCATCAGGGAACGACACACACTAAAACCCACACACAGCCGTGGATCATCAGGGAACGACACACACTAACACACACACACACAGCCGTGGATCATCAGGGAACGACACACACTATTAGGAATCAAGGGTATGTAAACTTTTGATCAGTGTCATTTTAATAAATTCAGCAGTTTTTTGTCTTGTGGACTATATGTAAAAATTTTTAGGTAAAATATCTTATTTGCATGTTTTCCTATTCTTTTCCTTGTGTTTTTTAATGCTTTAAAGCATTTCAATGCAAAATATATATATTTTCATTTTTTTTATTGAATTGTATTTAACTTTATTTTATTTGCAAGCTTTCTAGTTATTTTCCTGGTATTTTATTAAAGCTTTTCAATGCAAATATTTCAATGCAATGCAATCTTGCATCAACAACACTTCAGATGCTCATCAGACGGACCTTCTTTGCAGCTGTCGCCCTGATAACCGGGCTTGCAGACGCAGGCGCCATGGCGACGGTTACACTCGACAGTGTTCTGCTGGACACACTGACACTCTTCAGAACAGCCTGGACCGAACATCCACTTAGGACACGCTGCAGGAACACAGAAGAAACAAACAGCACAAGTTCTTATAAAGATGGAAGATGTTTTTAAAGTCTAGTTAAAATGGTAAGTTATGACTCACACAGGTGGCAGAACCTTCCGTACAGTCCCGGGTCACACAGACACGCCCCATAAGTGCGATGGCACCGTCCATTATTAGCACAGTTACACTTCTTATTACAGAACTTCCCATAGAGACCCTTAGGACAACCTGCATTGAGTGCATCAGATAAACCCTGTTAAACTCTGTTCTATTTGTTATATCTCTCCATTCAGTGAAGGAGTGAACTGACCGTCCTGACACAGCTCTCCACTGACCCCTGGTGGACAGCGGCAGCTCCCAGCGACCGGATCACACACACCGCCGTTCTTACACTTACAGCTCAACGAGCAGTTCCTGCCGAACCAGCCCTCCGGACACTCTGGGTAACACACACGCAGAAAGACAGAGGTCATGACCTTTTAAAGATGTGCATGGAATTCAATGTTTTTAATCAATGTCTCTGGTCTTTTCATCATCTGATAAAAATGTTTTTTTCTCTTTTCGCCTGTGAAATTGCTTTTCTGTTGATGTGAAGCCCACATTAATTCCCTCCGAAGTCTCCATTTAGCTCAAGTGTATTGTGTTTTCTGTCATTTTTAATGGGTTTAGCATCAATATATGGCCTCTGTTTTATGATAGACGTGCTTCAGCAACAGTGATAGAGTATTGGGAGTACAACTGAAAACATGCTAGATCAAAACAGTGATGAATACATATTGTTATCTATTGGAGAGATATAGCCAGAGCTTTAAAAGAATTACAATTGAAGATTTATATGATCATTTGCAGCCATGGTTTGTTTGTTTGTTCCTTTAAATGTTCCCTGAAGTATTATTTACGTGTGTATTTACATTTATATAAATGTATCTTTCCTTTTGTTGTATTCCTGCCATTACTCTAGCTTTATAATTCATTATAATTATCTCAAATAAATACTGTAATCACAAAAAAGCAGCAATTGTGAGATAAATCCAATCTCACTAGGGTAAAGCGTCCACTGAAAAACATCTAATAGCACTTTTTGTCTCCAAAAGCATTAAATCGGAGATATATTGATGTTTATACTACAGGGCTGTTGAATGCTTGAATCTGATTGGCTGACGAACGTTCTAAAGTGTGCAGTTATTTTCAGGGATGTGACAGCTAAAGTAGTTCCAGCTGGTTTGGACCGCATTACAGTTCCATATCACTCCGCCAAATTAATTAGCTTCAGTTCAGTCTGCATGCTTGGCTGCTTCCACTGCACGCTGCTTTGCGACCCACCTCCTCCCCAGCTCCTCCTTAAACTGTGTTTAACTTCATCATTGTCATTCTGTTGTCATTGACGCATGCTCTGTTCTCAATGGGGGATTTACACTGCCATCCCAGTTTAAAAATATGGGAGGTTGTCCCCAGAATCTGCTGCTGTTCCCTGTCTCGGCTTTTCATGGAGCTCATGAAAAGGATGGGGAATTTAGAACAGAGCCATATCGCCAAATGTAAATTTAGCAAAATATGCCAATAAAAAAGTTGACTAAAAGTTTGTCTATGATGTTTTTGATTTAAAGGTAGGGTAGGTAAGAATTGGTAAAAAAAAACTTTTTTTCCAAATTTGTTTAAACTTTCTTTATATATCAATACATAATTAAAATGTAAGTACTCTGAAAAAGAAAGTATAACAATTTAGTGTCGGTAGACCTTTCACGACTGTTTTAAAGACAGCTCATTATTTCCATTCACTCCACCTTCTCCATTCTGGGCTCTTTCCAAAGCCACGCCCCCAAAACACATGAATGCGCTACACCGACCGCTCAGCTGGAAGACGCATTATTTACCTGAGACGAGCGGAGAAGACGGAGGTGAGTGCATGTAGTGACATCATGTCAGAATCACATGTAATAAAAAATCTAATTTTATCATTATGAATATAAACAAATAAGATGTATTTTAGTACTCACTATCAAGCTAGAATACCGATACTGGTAAAGTTTAAAATATATTTTTGTTTGATTCGGTAAAGAGCTAGTTATATTTATAAGGCAAAGCTAAAAACAAGTATCATTGATACATGTTTTTCCAATAACATCAGTTATACTGTGATGAAGATGAATTTCGTGTAAGATTCATAACATATATATTTATGCATTTGGCATACGCTTTTATCCAAAGCGACTTACAGTGCCCTTATTACAGGGACAATCCCCCTGGAGCAACATGGAGTAAAGTGCCTTGCTCAAGGACACACTGGTGGAGACCGCTGGGATCGAACCAGCAACCTTCTGCATATCAGTTCCATGGTTTAACCCACTGGACCACCATCACACATTTAACCCACTGGACCACCATCTCACATATACGGTGTTTTGCATGTAAGAGTTTCCATGATGAAAGCATTGTTGACTCTGATGAGGACTACACTCCGGAGACAAGTACCGCATCGTCGGCTCGAGGACAAGGCCGGGGTCGAGGGCGAAGCAGAGGAGGTCGTGCAAGAGGGCGGGCAACTTGGGTCCGAGGAAGTAGAGGCCGAGGACGGGGTGGTCGAAGTGCAGGGCAAGGAGCACTTAGTTTAGGACAAGAGGACCTGCGTCGAGTCTTGAATCCGACGCTCTACATTGACTTTGTATTGCGTGAAGCGCCTCCTTGTAATTTCTGACTTATTAAAAAACAGAACAATGTAGGGCTGGGCGATATGACCCAAAAAAAATATCCCAGATTTTTTCACCAAAAAATCCGATTTACGATTTAAATCGATTTTTTTCCCCCTCCTACTTAAAATCAATTTGCAGATAACAAAGAAATTGTTCAAAACAAGTTGTAACTTTTTGTTTAAAAATATTTGCGGCTTGGTAGCACATACCTGGGGTCCAAAACTTCCAGCATGTGAATAAACCCCGGCTATTCCAGGGTATATATAGGCACCCTATCTTTTGCAATATACAATATACATATCAAAGGTTTATGAATTGATATGCAGATAAAATTAACTTTTATTAACAACAGTAATGTGCAAAATATTATAGGGAAATTTTCAATAATCTGCTCTTATTAAATATAGGTTACCATTGTTTTTTTATAGTCTCACACTGAACTGACCGACAGCTTCAGTGACTATTAAAGGAATAAAAAATAATTTTTTTAGGAATTTTTTTATGACTATTTCTTCCACAATACCCCTTTAAACTTTTAGTTATATAGTCACATTAAAAATAAGATTAACATTGGATAATATTTAGAGCTTTGAAGTGCTGGAAAAAGTGTGAAGCTCTTGAAAACCCTTGAAAAGTGTGTGCATTTATCGCCCAGGCCTAGAAAAATGTCTAAAAGCTGATATGTGACAGGGTATACAGCAAACAAGCTAAAGAAGCACAGAAGTACGTTTTTATTAGCTGTCGACCCCAAAAAACTAGCGTTTAAGGAGACAAAAGTGGATACAGGCAATAAGACGTGAAGCATCAGCAGGAAGAATGGGTACATTTTGGGATCCTGACACTCAGTATGTCTCAGTATGCCTGTGTGTCAGTTTTTCATATATATGCTTCATGAAAACATAAACCAAAAAAATGGACAAAAGTGTTTTAGATAATTCTTACCTACCCTACCTTTAAGTGGACCTGACTGAATTTCAGTGATTTCAAAGGTCCTTACAGCCGACAACAGCAAAAGAACCAAAACACACAACAACACTGAACAAGCACATAAATATATAGAAAATAATAGGATAAAAATGACAAATTATTTCCATGTTTTTTGCCACAAAATTAGGTTTTATTATGCATGTAAAGCAAGGCCGTAACCATATCTTGAACATTGGGGGGCAGTTGTTGTTGTTGTTTTGGTTTCTTTTGAAGGGGGGAGAGGGTGGTCTTTATATTTAAAGAAATTAAGCAATAAAAGGGGATTTAAGGGAATAAAGAAATAAGGATGGTAAAGAAGTTCCTGGTCTTATTATAGCCTATATATTTGTGAAGTGACCCTTTTCAATCTGATCCATTTAAACTCTTTGCAAATAATATTTTATCTAAAATATGCACATATTCACTCTTGTTTGTGTCTAATATGTCCAAAAAAGTTTAGTAGTTTGCATCACTGTATGTTACTGAGGGTCGTTAAACATATCCATTGTAAAACAGTTGTCAAATACTAAATGTATTTTCATTCAAACAAGTCGACGTAAACTACACATTCGAGTTAATCGATAAAATCGATTTATCGCCCAGGCCTAGAACAATGTCTAAAAGCTGATATGTGACAGGGTATACAGCAAACAAGCTAAAGAAGCACAGAAGTACGTTTTTATTAGCTGTCGACCCCAAAAAACTAGTGTTTAAGGAGACAAAAGTGGATACAGGCAATAAGATGTGAAGCATCAGCAGGAAGAATGGGTACATTTTGGGATCCTGACACTCAGTATGTCTCAGTATGCCTGTGTGCGCAGTAAACATGTGTCACTGTTAAGACAAATATCCAAATGTCAGTTTTATATATTATATTTCCTGTCTCTGATTACGTTCCCCCCCAGTGACTGTAGTTCTCAGTGTAATATAACATGTGGCGCTCTGTCTCAATGGCCTCTATCCCCTTTTGGGTCAATAGCTTATAAAAACTTCTGGGTTTTTGGTTCTGTGTTTATTAGCTTGTTTGCTGTACACTTTGTCACATATCCGCTTTTAGACATTGTTCTGTTTTTTGTAATAAGTCAGAAATGACAAGGAGGCGCTTCACGCAATACAAAGCCAATGGAGAGCGTTTGATTGTCCTCCCACCCCCCCCCCCCCCCCCTCCCGGTGGGCGTGGTTTTGGTGTTTACATTGATGTAAAGCACATACTCCCTTTCTCCCACTCAAACACTTCTCCCACAGCAACTTAAAAGCTACATGACATTTCTCACTAGCGAGGGAATAACGGCGCTGTTCTTGAAGCAGATAAACTTACAGTTTCAATATTAGTAGAGACGCTGCTGCCGAACACTGAGAGACACACACACTGAGGTAATACACACACGCTTAATATCTCTCTCGCTCTAATAACTGCATTAATCTGCTTTCAGTGGCTCAAGCCTCCATTATTAGCACTAAAATGACATTTTGGAATTAGCAACAGAGACGTGAGATGAGGTGTGTAAGAAATTAGTCCTGCACACAAGAGCGTTTTAAGGACAAAAACCAGACAAATACAACATCTGAACAATGTCTTGAGATGTGGATAAGCAGAATATTATCTGTGGCCGCATTACAACCTCGGGTGTGCATTACTTTCTAATAATTCAACGGCCCGTTGTCTATTATTCATTACATTATATCTAAATGATCAGTGTCTAAAAGATTTCACCTAAATGACCAGTCCTCCATCACCGTAAAAATGATCTGTAACACTTTAGTTTAGCGTCCAGTTCTCACTATTAACTAGTTGCTTATTTTCATGTATTTACTAAGATATTGGCTATTTATTAGCACTTATAAAGCACATATTAATGCCTTATTCTGCCATATTCTACATCCCTTAATCTAAACTTAACAACTACCTTACTAACTATTAATAAGCAGTTATTAGGAGTTTATTGAGGCAAAAGTCATAGTTAATAGTGAGAATTGGACCCTAATCTAAAGTGTCTTTCGGGGCTCTTTTAAAGGCTCTTTCGGAGAAACTCACTCTCATTACAAACGATTCCCGTCCATCCGTCAGGACAGTCACAGCCGTTGGTGTGTTTGTTACACACTCCTCCGTTTGCACAGTCCTCACACGACAGACTGCAGTCCAAGCCGAACGAGCCGTTCAGACATACTGCATTAAAAAGGAATATTGCATTATGATATATATTATCCTACAGTATATAAAATCCCAGCAATGGTACAGAACAGAATCATAGGTTTCTTACTGAATTTCTCAGTTAGGATGCTCTCAGCGCGCAGTTCTCCCGTGTCGTCCTCATAGTCGTCGTATCGCTCCAGGATCTGCTCATAGTCCTGCAGGATGGTGAGCTGAGGTGAGGGTTTCTCTACCGTCTGACCGCTGCTCAACGCCTCCACGGACTCCTCCAGCACTGACACACACACAGAAATACACACTTAGTTTAATTAGGTTCCTTTAAATGCTCTATAGATGGACCTGAATTACATTACATTGCATAAACTGTCCTTGGGACGTAAAATCCTGAAAACTGGCATCCATGTTATCTATGTTCAAATATTTATCAGATGTCCAGGAATAAAGATCTCATCATGACCTTGATCAATCTTTAAGTCACTGCAAAATGCCATAACCATCACAGAATGAACGTGATTAAACTGAATTAGGTCATTAAATCACTTTAAGACAGTGAGTCGGTTTACATGTTACTGGAACTAACATTTTCATCAAAAACGTACTATAGAAGAGAAGTTAGAAAGTCTTTTTTATAAGTCTTATTTAGAAAAACACAGGAAAAAGTAATGCAAAACAATTTTATATATAATATAATATAATTAATATAATATAATATAATATAATATAATATAATATAATATAATATAATATAATATAATATAATATAATTAATATAATTGATCTGGGTACAGGTCTGGGGCATTATGTTTTCCATAATAATGTGTTTATATTGTGCCTTGTTTCTTTTATATGCACATTGTCTTACTGTACAACACTTTGGCATAACTCTGTTGCTTTTAAATGTGCTCAAGAAATCAAATTTTACTTGACTTGATAATTATCAAACCAAATTAACTCGCAAAATCGATAGCCCTGGCATTTATATTATATTGGTAACATTTTAGTTTAGGGTCCAATTTTCACTACTAACTAGTTGCTTATTAGCAAGCATATACCTTATTGTTATTATTATTATTATTATTATTATTATTATATATTGCCTATTTATTAGTACTTATAAAGCACATATTAATGCCTTATTCATATTCTACATCCCTTAATCTGACCCAATACCTAAACTTAACAACTACCTTGCTATTAATAACTACCTAACTATTAATAAGCAGTAATTTAGGAGTTTATTGAGACTAAAGTTGTAGTTAAAGGTGCAGTGTGTAGTATTTATGAGGATCTATTGACAGAAATGCCATATAATATACATAACTATGTTTTCAGTGGTGTATAAAGACCTTATATAATGAGCCGTTATGACTTTATTACCTTAGAATGAGCCGTTTCTATCTACACACACCACAGGTCCCTTACAGTGAAGCCGCCATTTTGTGCCGTCATGTTTCTACAGTAGCCCTAAACGGACAAACTTCTCTACAGAGCTCTAGCTACTCTCTGCTGTCTCAGACGACATCTTTGTCCTGTGTCAGCCACCGTAGCTTCTCTATGTGCTCCGAAAGGGAGGGGTGAGCGGTGGACGGTTGCAATTCACCCCTTCACCACTAGATGCTGCTAAAATTTACACACTGCACCTTTAATAGTACAGGACCTATAGTATAGGTTCTGAGATATATTATATGTATAATACATAAATCATTATAATATACACTCACCTAAAGGATTATTAGGAACACCACTAATACTGTGTTTGACCCCCTTTCGCCTTCAGAACTGCCTTAATTCTACGTGGCATTGATTCAACAAGGAGCTGAAAGCATTCTTTAGAAATGTTGGCCCATATTGATAGGATAGCATCTTGCAGTTGATGGAGATTTGTGGGATGCACATCCAGGGCACGAAGCTCCCGTTCCACCACATCCCAAAGATGCTCTATTGGGTTGAGATCTGGGGACTGTGGGGGCCATTTTAGTCCAGTGAACTCATTGTCATGTTCAAGAAACCAATTTGAAATGATTGGAGCTTTGTGACATGGGGCATTATCCTGCTGGAAGTAGCCATCAGAGGATGGGCACATGGTGGTCATAAAGGGATGGACATGGTCAGAAACAATGCTCAGGTAGGCCGTGGCATTTAAACCATGCCCAATTGGCACTAAGGGGCCTAAAGTGTGCCAAGAAAACATCCCCCACACCATTACACCACCACCACCAGCCTGCACAGTGGTAACAAGGCATGATGGATCCATGTTCTCATTCTGTTTACGCCAAATTCTGACTCTACCATCTGAATGTCTCAACAGAAATCCAGACTCATCAGACCAGGCAACATTTTTCCAGTCTTCAACTGTCCAATTTTGGTGAGCTCGTGCAAATTGTAGCCTCTTTTTCCTATTTGTAGTGGAGATGAGTGGTACCCGGGGGGGTCTTCTGCTGTTGTAGCCCATCCGCCTCAAGGTTGTGTGTGTTGTGGCTTCACAAATGCTTTGCTGCATACCTCTGTAACGAGTGGTTATTTCAGTCAAAGTTGCTCTTCTATCAGCTTGAATCAGTCGGCCCATACTCCTCTGACCTCTAGCATCAACAAGGCATTTTGGCCCACAGGACTGCCGCATACTGGATGTTTTTCCCTTTTCACACCATTCTTTGTAAACCCTAGAAATGGTTGTGTGTGAAAATCCCAGTAACTGAGCAGATTGTGAAATACTCAGACCGGCCCGTCTGGCACCAACAACCATGCCACGCTCAAAATTGCTTAAATCACCTTTCTTTCCCATTCCGACATTCAGTTTGGAGTTCAGGAGATTGTCTTGACCAGGACCACACCCCTAAATGCATTGAAGCACTGCCATGTGATTGGTTGATTAGATAATTGCATTAATGAGAAATTGAACAGGTGTTCCTAATAATCCTTTAGGTGAGTGTATAAATAAAATGTAACTAGAATGACTGTTTTGAAGCATTTCTTCTTTAATATAATTCTAGCTTAGAGTTTATACGTTATGTTATGGTCAATTACCTCCGCATTCATGTATTTTTCTGTATTGGAAATGATAATGAAAAGGACAGGTAAACTCACATATACAGGAGTGTCTGTCTTCATCGAGGCGATACCCGCGTCTACAGGAGCACTGGAAGGATCCGGCGCTGTTCTGACACGTGTGGTCACATCCTCCGCTGGCTGCCAAACACTCATCTATATCTGTGATCAGACAACTCACTGAGCATATTTCTGATATTTCCACACTTTAAGCACTCTAGTGGATGTGTGTAAAGTATGTTCATACATACTGAAATCTCTGGAAATGTCATACCGTCACAGCTGCATCCATCAGCGCTCAGACGATACCCGGCTGTACAGTAACACTCGTAACCTCCAGGATAGTTTGTGCAGTCATGCTCACAACACGAGCTGCCGTCCGCGCACTCGTTTACATCTGACACACAGAACACACACCTTTACCTTACACGATTACCATCATGCTTGTGCAGTAAAACAGGAAATGGTCATCTAGTTTCCTGTACCGATACAGGTCTTGTGGTCGTCGTCCAGCTGGTTTCCCTGGTTACAGCTGCACACGGGTCCATTGGTTGAATGTTCACAGTGATGAGAACAGCCGCCGTTATTATGATCACAGCTGTTTATGATCTCCATCTCGATACCTAAGACAGAAAAACAGACCGAAATATATATACAGTATATTAGAGCTGGGCAATCGATTAATCGCATCCAAAATAAAAGTTTGTGTGTATGTGTGTGTACTGTGTATAATTATGACATATATATTTATATACACACACTCATTCATGTATATATTTAAGAAATGTACATGTATTTACTGTACATATATTGATATAATTTATCTTAATGTCAAATAAGAATAATTTATTATTTCTATGCCATAAGCATTTCAGAGCCACTGTTTTCTAAATGTATAATGTAGTATATTTAGTCTTTTTCTGTCCTATTACAAATGTACTTATTTATATTTACAAATATACAGTAAATATGTAAATATATAGTTACCTACAGGAACATTATATATTTCATACCAATTCTATTCTACTGTATTTTATTGTATGTATTATATTCTATTCTGTACTGTTCCCTTTCAGTCGGTCACGTTCGAAGTACGTATGAAGAGGACTAGAATCTCATCATTGAGTTTAAAAGCCAGCTGCTATCAGCAAAGTTATAGAGAAGACCGGAGATCGGGGATCAACGCGTGTTGGAGAGACGGCACACTTCAGCGGGATCGCGGTGCTCACTGCTGCTCTTTAAGGAGAAAACTGCTGTTTTCCCTGTTGGTTCGTGAGGGTGTTTTCCGTTGAGTACAGGCACGGGCTGCACTAAACCCTGTGCGCTGTCACGTTTTCCCCCTGAGTGCTTCAGCACAAGAGCGTTTCCTCACAAAAACAGTACACGGGTGACGCTGCGTCTTTTTCAAGATGTCATTCCTCCCGTGCGTTTCTGGATGCGGTCGTTCCCTGGCGCCTGCTGACGGTCACAATCGCTGTCTCACATGATTGGGCAAACAGCACGCTGAGGCGGCGTTTGTGGATAGTTCGTGTTCCCACTGCGGGAACATGACTATCTCGGAACTAAGATCGAGACTCACCTACCTTCGGGAAGGCGGAGTCCCCTTACCCATCCCACAATCTAGTGCTATTCCTAACCAGAATAGACCTACTTCTTCGGATGGCCAGGGTGATCTGAGGATTACGTTTAGGGCACACCCGCCGAGTCAATCTCCACAGGCCCCTATTCCCTCAGTTCCGCAACCGGTAGAGCTCCCGGGAGAAGTCGCTGGCCAGCGGCAGATGAGCAGATGTCAATCGCTGGATCGGAGGGGGAGTTTCAGTCCTCGGAGGATGAGGGTTCGGCTGGGCTACCTCCCTCTGGGAGAGTCGCTTCGGCCGTATCGGACCCCGAGATGACTACTATGCTTGCCCGGGCCGCCGAAAGGGTAGGGCTCGTGTCCCGAACACTCTAGGTTGGACGATTGGTTCCTCGGGGAGGGTCGCACTGGTTCTCAGCGTCCCGCCCCGACACCATTCTTCCCGGAGGTGCATGAGGAGCTCACAAGGTCGTGGACAGCACCTTTTTCTGCCAGAAACCGGCCGAGTGACTCCTCCCCCCTCACTACCCTCGACGGCAGACCGGCCAAGGGGTACGCGGGGATCCCGCCAGTGAGAATTGCAACTGTGCGATGCAACTGTGTCCGGCGACCACCTCTAACTGGCATGGTGACCCGCGTCTCCCATCCCGAGCCTGTAAGTTCTCCTCCGGTCTGACTGGGAAGGCTTACAAGGCTTGCGGACAGGCTGCGTCTGCCTTGCATGCCATGGCGTTGCTTCAGGTCCACTAGGCCCAGGCACTCATGGACATGCACGAGGGTAGGCCTGACCCAGAGCTCCTCCGGGAGCTCCGGAGGGCGACAGACCTCGCCCTCCGGGCGACGAAAGTCACCACCTGTTCCATCGGTCAGGCGATGTCCACGCTTGTGGTCCAGGAGCGTCATCTCTGGCTCAACCTGGCCGACATGAGGGAGACTGACAAGTATCGGTTCCTGGACTCCCCCATTTCGTCGGCAGGGGTTGTTCGGCGACACGGTCGAGAGCTTTGCCCAGCAGTTCTCGGCCGCCCAGAAGCAGACGGAGGCCATCAAACACATCCTGCCCCGGCGGCCCACTGCTGCCTCCACCCAGACGCCTGTGGCGCCACCTCCGACTGCTCGTCGCCGAGGACGTCCGCCCGCCGTCGCCTCCGCCCGCGCCAAGGCACCGCAGCAGCCTTCCACCAGCAGACGGCATGGGGCCGGCCATGGGAAGGATGTCCAGCCCGCTCAGGCCGCTGCCAAGCCAGGTAGCAAGCGTCGTTGCAAGCGACCCTGAGACGGGCCGCCCAGAGTTGGAGGAAACTGCTCTTCGGGAGATGGCTGCAGCACCACTCCCTCCCCCGGAGGAGGGCAGGGGGAGAATCTTTTGTTCCAGTTTGATTACTGTTCCGCCGCTGGCCCCAGTGCCGTCCGAGCTGGATCCCTGCGTTCCGCCTCGCTGCCCCGCTGCGGGTACGTCTCTGGTGCCATTGATCCCCCTGGTTCGGACTCTGGGAGCCTGGCTAGCGCTTCCCAGCCCGTCTCGGTGGGTCCTCCGTACCATCAGACTCGGCTATGCGATTCAGTTCGCCCGGCGTCCCCCTAAGTTCAGGGGCGTTCACTTCACTGCAGAGAGCGCCCTTCGAGCCTTTGCAGTCAGCAGAGTTAAAAATCTTGTCGTTAAAGACAATACTCCTGACTGCGTTGGCTCCATCAAGAGGGTAGGGGACCTGCAGGCATTTTCGGTCGACGAATCATGCCTGGAATTCGGGCCCGGTAACTCTCATGTGATCATGAGACCCCGGCCTGGATATGTGCCCAAGGTTCCCACTACTCCCTTCCGGGACCAAGTGGTGAGCCTGCAAGCGCTGCCTAGCTTTTCTCTGTCCCGTCCGTGCTCTCCGGACTTATGTGGACAGAACGCAAAGCTTCAGGACCTCAGAGCAGCTCTTCGTCTGTTACGGAGGACAGCAGAAGGGAAAGGCTGTCTCCAAGCAGAGGATGGCCCACTGGATAGTGGATGACATCGTCTTGGCGGATGAGTCCCAAGACGTGCCTTGCCCGCTCGGGTTAAGAGCCCACTCCACTAGGGGTGGGGCGGAGCGCGAGATGCAAATCTCGCACGCCAATTGTTCATTGGCCGGTTCTATATAGCTCGAAGCTGATAGGGGCTCCCAGAAGTGATCCCAATTCGTCGGTATGTCCGACGTACGTCTCCGTTCCCTCCTTCAGGGAACGAGGGTTACCAAACGTAACCGAGACGTTCTATTCTATCCTATTACATTTATTACATTCTATTTTATTTTATTTTAATTGTATTATTATTTTTAGTTGTATTATTTTATTTTAATTGTTTTATTTTATTTTATTTTATTCTAATTGTATTGTATTTTAATTTAATTTTAATTTAATTGTATTATTTTATTTTATTTGTATTATTTAATTTAATTTTAATTGTATTTAAATTTAATTTAATTTATTATTTTATTTTAATTGTTTTATTTTATTTCATTTTAATTGTATTTTAATTGTATTTAATTTTAATTTAATTGTATTATTTTATTTTATTTATTCTGACATGTTTTACTTTTTCTCATGATGTGTTGCAATTCTTAATAAGAAAAAACTACATCAAGAATTGCACACAATTTTTGTTTTTACAAGTTTCCTGAAATATCATGATTAAATAATGAGGTATTATCTAATTAAATATGCAAACATTTCCAGCACAGAAATCTGAACACTAGATAAAGCTAGGATGAAGAAAGGCTTCTTGTTTCATTTTTGTTGAAGAATTCTATTCTATTCTATTCTATTAAAGGGCCAACCGCATCTGAAAGAGGCTGCAGAGAGAAACCAATGATTTGATGGACTTTTCCTCTCATATGTGAGAGATGTTGTGTGTTTTCCGACAGGCTCAGATCATACTCACGATAACACTGCTTGCCATCCACACCCAACTCATAGGCAGCGGGACACACACACATGAAAGATCCCCTGGTGTTACGGCAACCATGAGCGCAGTCCGCCTGGCCCGTCTGGCACTCATCAATGTCTGATACAACACAAGCACACACAGACACAACTGAGCATGATCACTGGAGTATGAACATACCAGTGCAACACTACTGTAAGATCATCGTTCTGTTCTATAAGCATGTGACAGACTTTACACTCAATGTAAGTTACCGTCACAGGTCTTGGCATCTTCAGCCAGCTGATAACCCTGACGACATCCACAGCGAGCCTGATCTCCATCCCTGTGGCACTCCTGAGAACAGCCGGCGTTCAGCTGCGCACACGGATCCTCCACTGATGACAGGAGCACATCGGGTCACAGATATTACTACACACACACTTATTAGGATGTTGGGTCTAAGTGGGTGAATCTCACACAACCTGTCATATTTCACTATATTCTGTCTATTTTCAGTCATATTCTCTCATATTTCACAGAAATGAAAGCAACCCCAGGTGAATAGGGTAAAAAAAATTAATTAATAGATTTAAATAATACATTTAAATAATAACTAATTAAAACATTTAACTATCACCATAATTCCCCAATTGATTGATTACATTAAGACATATTTTGTATCTCAGTGCAGTACATTACATATATAGGTTTTCTGAAATGTTATGTATAAATATACAAATGAGGTATTATCTAATTAAATGAATGTCGTGTGAACAAACCTCTCAAAATAGAGAGGACTAAAACTTTAACCCACAAGCCACCCTTGCATAACAGCCCTTAATCCCGCCCTCGTGGACACATTTGAGCACGAAGGTCACAATTCTTTTTTATAAATGTTATATCACCATCTTTGATAAAATGAATTCTATCAATTGATGCCTTTTTTGTGATTTTTGGGGTATTAATGAATTTATTTACCTCTAAAAATACCATATTTGTTATGTAAAATATGCTTATTTTTGTTATATTTAATATTTCTTTAACTACAGTAAAAAAAAAAACATATCAGCAGAGAGCTAGCCTGGTTAAAACCAGACCATTCTCAGTAGTAACTGAGTTATGGTCTGGCAAAGCTTCATAGACCAGTGTTAATTTTGACAGCAAATTTTGATTTAGTTTTAGTCATAGTCTTTTGACTAAAATGCCATTTAGTTTTAGTCATATTTTAGTCACCTGAATTGTTTTTAGTTTTAGTCTAGTTTTAGACGACTAAATATCATAAGATTTTAGTCGACTAAAACTACAGTAGATTTAGTCTCCTAAAATCTGAGTTTAGTTAAATTGTAATACATTAAGCATTTAAGCATTACATAACCTGTTATTACATAATTACATGACATAAAACACAACCCAGTCTCTTTTTGTTAAATGTCAGTTTATGTGTGATCAATAGCAATTATAAAAGTATAAGTAAAAGGTATAAGAAGCTATACAATAAGTCAAACAAAGTCAGCGCTAGGAGACTACAACGGTAAAGTTTAATAGCTTAAAAATATAAAGTTATGAAACTTCACTTTGCCCTCAGACAAAACGATCTGTCAGGGAACAAATTATAGATTAATGAGAGCAAAGATCAGCCGTTAGATCTACACCAGACCAGACGAATCATATCTGATGTTGAACCACTACAGGACATCAGAGCCAGCGGCAGACGGCTGAAGGACTGGCCGAGGAAAAGCTGCTCTCGCCGGGGTTAATGAGCGATTGAGCTTTATAAATAAACCACAGATTTGAGCTTTAAACAACTACATTCTCGCCTGAAAAGGACTTAAAACTATATTTTGTGAAACATTAACACTACCAGAGGGCTCTTGCTAAGACCCATTCGTTTAGCCACCAAAAGGCCAAGCTGGTATCAGACTTTTGCCGAATCCAGTCGGTAAGACAGCGATAACATCTTTTTTAGATATGAAGGCTTCGAGTGTTGTTCTTCGCTCGGGTTTTAACGAAAAGGAAAAGTTTAAATTGCTTAAAACAGACGCGATAGCTGATTCGAACAAGTGATGCTCCACGGCGGCAAATCTGCTTCAACGTCCCTGCGCTGTCATCATCGTGTAAAGCCCGCCCCAACGTTTCTGATTGGTGCCGCGATTTCGAGGGATTAGAAATGGGCTTGAATGGGCTCTTTGCCAGACTACTTGCAGAGCAAATCTAAATTTGCCGGAAGTTGTCTGGGTTTTCCCAGGCTAGCAGAGAGCCAAAACATAAAAATGTGGTGACTTTGGTGACATCTGGTGACCTATAATGGTATTCATTTCTTTTTAAAGCTAAAATATCAATAGCCACTAGATGGCAATAGAACTCAATGGCTGCATATGGGCTGAGCTCCGTAAACCAATGTTTTAACAACTTTTTTATTTTTATTTTTAATTGCCCAGTTATTGGCTCATTTAATTCCTTTGTTTGTGTATGTGTGAGTGACTGTTTTTTATTTGGAACAAAAAAAAAAAAACTAAAACTCACTCTGTTATAGGCTCATTCAATGGCTTTCAATGCAATGCTTTTGTGGATGTGTGTGTTTGAGAGTGTGTGTGTGTGTGTGTGTGTGTGTGTGTGTGTGTGTGTGTGTGTGTGTGTGTGTGTGTGTGTGTGTGTGTGTGTGTGTGTGTGTGTGTGTGTGTGTGTGTGTGTGTGTGTGTGTGTGTGTGTGTGTGTGTGTGTGTGTGTGTGTGTGTGCGTGAGTGTTTGCCACATTGAGAATGTTGTATAGTCTCACTCCTTCATTTGTGTGTATGTATGATCTGCATTGTGTTGGATTTATTGATTTTTATTGGACAAATAAAAAAAAAATATGCTCAGAATTACAGTTTTTTTCCATTCATTCCTATGGGTGCCCATTTTTGTCCACAAAGTATTAAGGACTTTTTTTTTTCAAGCACTTAACATTGTAGAATCGAGTCAAATGTATTTGTGTGTGTTCAGGTGGACAATTTAGGAAAAGTAGCCAAGTCTTGAACCGCTCATATTAAGGAAAGTATATAAAAAATAAAAAATAAATATTTTGCCCTCATTTGTCCTGAAGATGGCTTTAGGGTTAAACTGTTTAAATGGCCTTTAAAGATATTCATTGAAATGATGTTTACTTTCCAAATTTAGTCTGACGCTACACATTATTAAAAGACAATAAATAGCCCAAAATCTCAAAATTTACAAGTAGTTTTGTATTAAAAATTATATTTTGCATACATATACAGTACATATATATATATATATATATATACAGTATTTATACATCATGGTAGTAGGACTTATTTGTTGTGCTGCCTTTAATTTATGCTGATTTAAATAAAGAACATGAAAGAATGATTTTAGTGAGAATATGAGAAGAAAATGTTACTTTTAATTGTCATACAAAACGATGATTAATTTTTTAATGGTGACATGTTTCGTGAGATCATTTATCATAATTGTAGATCCTCGTCCAGCTGCTGTAACTCGTCTCATACTCGGTGTGTTTAACCTGTGCCTGTCCTTCAACAGCTGCAGTCAAACGATCTGTCCACAGCCAACAATTACACTTTTACAGAAACAGAAATTCTGCAGAAATTATTCGGCAATCATGATCCTTCATCAGAGCATGTTCAACTCGAGATGACCTCGGAGACGGGCTGAGAACGAGACACAAAGACATGTCCGCGCTGAAGTCACCCGTTTGTGATATTACATCATCCCATGAATCAAGACCAAAATCATATTTCCACTAAATCTCCTTGAGCACTTCAAAGGATGAGAGCCGCTTGGCTTTAAATACACGTGAACAATAAATGACACCTCAGGTTGATTCTCTGACATTTAGACGCTCATCAGTATTACCATGCATCTGGGAATAAAGATTTTCACAAACAGCTCCACTATGACCTGTCAATCAAGCTCTTCAGAGAGAAGACACATTCATGTGTGTGGAGATCATTCAAAACTATTAAAACAAACAAAAAGCCCCACAGATGCTTCATAAAATAGTCCCTTTGCACCTCCTGAAGTCATATGATAATTTTGTTCTCACCAACATTTCACATGGAAAGCTGTTTTTAAGTGCAAAAATGTTTTTTTGGCATCAATGATGTTAAAGGGGTGGTTGATTATGATTTGACTTTTATGATTTCAGTGAGTGTCGCTGTTTGAGCATTAACAACATCTGAAAAGTTACAACCTGAGGAGGGAACGGAGACATAACATCCCTTTGCCACCTCCGCTGTGCTGCTGGAACGCAGAGTTCAGTCTTGGCTCCGCAGCAGAAACATAATGCGATGTTACCAGCGTACTTCCTTATATACCCACGATGTGGGGCGGAGTTACGCATGCAAATTATGCATGCCCATGGCATTGGCACTGCCATTGGGCGCTGTTAAATTCCTCGAAGGTAATTGGCTTCTAAGCGAAACCCCCATTCGTTAGTCACTAACGTTACGTCTCTGTTCCCTCCTCAGGGAACGATGTTTACATACGATACGAGTCCTTACGATTTTTAAGGACTACAACAAACGGCTGGTGGGACTACAACAAGCTTCTTCCTGGTTTTGTGACATCACTAACCCTGAAATTTACATAAACCCCGCCCCTGGGAACACATAACAAGTGAGAGGGGGTGAGATTATCATGACAGAATATGCTAATCAATGACTTGAAGATCGTCCCTTCAGAACGTCCTGTCTCATTCTACATGTCGTCTCATCTTCTTGAGTCTCTCCATCATTGTCCGACTCCGGTTTGAACATGAAAGGCTGAACAATTTCATTGTGTGTCTGCATGAGGTTATCAGAGCTGCTAACTGAGTTCTTGAAGCTCCGCCCCATTTGCATTTAAAGGGACACACACATAAACGACACGTTTTTGCCCACCCTCAAAAAGTGACAATTTTAACATGCTATAATAAATGATCTGAGGGGTATTTTGAGCTAAAACTTCACACACACACTCTGGGGACACCAGAGACTTATGTGGAAAGAGATGCATTTACTACTTTTGAGTTCCACAGTGACAGACGGATAGATAGAATGGCAGACGGATAGATAGAATGGCAGATGGATGGATGGATAATCGATGGATGGATGGATGGATGGATGGATGGATGGATGGATGGATAGAATGGCAGACGGATAGATAGAATGGCGGATGGATGGATGGATGGATGGATGGATGGAATGACAGACGGGTAGATAGAATGGCAGACGGATAGATAGAATGACAGACGGGTAGATAGAATGACAGATGGATGGATGGATGGATGGATGGATGGATGGATGGATGGATGGATGGATGGATGGATAGATAGATGGATGGATGGAATGACAGACAGGTAGATAGAATGACAGACGGATGGATGGATGGAATGACAGACGGGTAGATAGAATGACAGACGAATGGATAGAATGATGGATGGATGGATGGAATGACAGACGGGTAGATAGAATGACAGACGGTTAGATAGAATGACAGACGGATAGATGGATGGAATGACAGACGGATGGAATGACAGACGGATAGATAGAATGACAGACGGATGGATGGATGGAATGACAGACGGGTAGATAGAATGACAAACGGATGGATGGATGGATGGATAGATGGATGGATGGAATGACAGACGGGTAGATAGAATGACAGACGGATGGATGGATGGAATGACAGACGGATAGATAGAATGACAGACGGATAGATAGAATGACAGACAGATGGATAGATAGATAGAATGACAGACGGATGGATGGAATAGCAGACGGTAGATAGAATGACAGACGAATAGATAGAATGACAGACGGATAGATAGAATGACAGACGGATAGATAGAATGACAGACGGATAGATAGAATGACAGACGGATGGATAGAATGAGCTGTAAAACTGTGTCGTAAATGTGTCTCCAAGGTCAGAAATCTGTGAAGCTCATGGGGAAGTCCAGCTTCAGTGTGGTCAGACTCACATTTGCAGTGTTTCCCGTCCGCATCGAGTCTGTATTGGGGTCGACAGTGGCACTGGAAATGACCCGCTGTCTGCTGGACGCAGAAATGCTCGCAGCCGCCGTTCCCAACACTGCAGGAGTGGACAGCTAAAAACACACACACACACACACACACACACACACACACACACACACACACACACACACACACACACACACACACACACACACACACACACACACACACACACACACACACACACACACACACACACACACACACACACACACACAGGTGGAGACGCTGTGAGAAGACAACACTGGGCTGTTATTGTTGAGTTTGAAGATCAAACGAGTCATAATAAAGGAGACTCTTGCGTGTGTCAGTGTCCTGTCAGCACGACTCTATCAGTCCAACACTGAACCAACTAAAACACGAATGAAGGAACTCATTGAAAATCCCTTTAAACATTGAGTAGAAATTAGAATCAATCTCTAGAAGCACACATACAGCAGATTTGTGCCAGAACAATTTAATGTAATCATATTCCTGCTTCCTTCCTCTGATTACCTGACTTCCTTTCTGTCTGTCACTTTAGAGGAGGACTACACTGTAAAATACATTATGTCTGTTCAATAAAATGTTAACATGGTCACATCAAAATTAACTTGTTTTATTGGAGTCAATGCAATTATTTAAGGGAATAATTTAGATAGATGGATAGATGGATGACAGACGGATGGATGGATGGATGGATGGAATGACAGACGGATAGTTAGAATGATAGATGGATGGATAGATAATGGATGGACGGATGGAAGGATGGAGGTTAGGGGGTTGTTGTTTATGTACATTCTTTTGCTGAGACAGTAATTCATAGCTTAATAATCTATTCTAAGAATATCATTCATTCCTTTTAAGTCAAATTTATTAATTTGATTAATTTAATTTTGGGGGGAATTATGAAGCTTGGGCAGGTTCGTTACGGTGTGTGTCGTTACGGTGTGTGTCGTAACGGTGTGTGTCGTTACGGTGTGTGGCGTTACAGTGTGTGTCGTTACGGTGTGTGGCGTTACAGTGTGTGGCGTTACGGCGCGTGGCTTTACGGTGTGTGACGTTACGGTGTGTGTCGTTACGGTGTGTGACGTTACGGTGTGTGACGTTACGGTGTGTGACGTTACGTTGTGACGTTACGGTGTTTGTCGTTACGATGTGTGACGTTAAGGTGTGTGTCGTTACGGTGTGTGACGTTACGGTGTGTGACGTTACGGTGTGTGTCGTTACGGTGTGTGTCGTTACGGTGTGTGTCGTTACGGTGTGTGACGTTACGGTGTGTGTCGTTACGGTGTGTGTCGTTACGGTGTGTGTCGTTACGGTGTGTGACGTTACGGTGTGTGACGTTACGGTGTGTGTCGTTACGGTGTGTGACGTTATGGTGTGTGACGTTACAATGTGTGACGTTACGATGTGTGACGTTACGGTGTGTGGCGTTACGGTGTGTGGCGTTACGATGTGTGACGTTACGGTGTGTGTCGTTACGGTGTGTGACGTTACGGTGTGTGTCGTTACGGTGTGTGACGTTACGGTGTGTGGCGTTACGGTGTGTGTCGTTACGGTGTGTGGCGTTACGGTGTGTGGCGTTACGGTGTGTGGCGTTACGGTGTGTGGCGTTACGGTGTGTGGCGTTACGGTGTGTGTCGTTACGGTGTGTGACGTTACGGTGTGTGTCGTTACGGTGTGTGACGTTACGGTGTGTGACGTTACGGTGTGTGACGTTACGATGTGTGACGTTATGGAGTGTGACGTTACGGTGTGTGTTGTTACGGTGTGTGTCGTTGCGATGTGTGACGTTACGGTGTGTGTCGTTACGGTGTGTGACGTTACGGTGTGTGTCGTTACGGTGTGTGTCGTTACGGTGTGTGTCGTTACGGTGTGTGTCGTTACGGTGTGTGACGTTACGGTGTGTGACGTTACGGTGTGTGACGTTACGGTGTGTGACGTTACGGTGTGTGGCGTTACGGTGTGTGGCGTTACGGTGTGTGACGTTGCGGTGTGTGAAGTTGCGGTGTGTGACGTTACGGTGTGTGTCGTTACGGTGTGTGACGTTACGGTGTGTGACGTTACGGTGTGTGACGTTACGGTGTGTGTCGTTACGGTGTGTGACGTTACGGTGTGTGACGTTAGGGTGTGTGACGTTACGGTGTGTGTCGTTACGGTGTGTGACGTTACGGTGTGTGTCGTTACGGTGTGTGACGTTACGGTGTGTGTCGTTACGGTGTGTGACGTTACGGTGTGTGTCGTTACGGTGTGTGGCGTTACGGTATGTGTCGTTACGGTGTGTGGCGTTACGATGTGTGGCGTTACGGTGTGTGACGTTACGGTGTGTGACGTTACGGTGTGTGTCGTTACGGTGTGTGTCGTTACGGTGTGTGACGTTACGGTGTGTGACGTTACGGTGTGTGACGTTGCGGTGTGTGTCGTTACGGTGTGTGTCGTTACGGTGTGTGTCGTTACGGTGTGTGTCGTTACGGTGTGTGTCGTTACGGTGTGTGACGTTACGGTGTGTGGCGTTACGGTGTGTGACGTTACGGTGTGTGTCGTTACGGTGTGTGTCGTTACGGTGAGTGTCGTTACGGTGTGTGACGTTGCGGTGTGTGTCGTTGCGGTGTGTGTCGTTACGGTGTGTGGCGTTACGGTGTGTGGCGTTACGGTGTGTGGCGTTACGGTGTGTGGCGTTACGGTGTGTGGCGTTACGGTGTGTGACGTTACGGTGTGTAACGTTACGGTGTGTAACGTTACGGTGTGTGACGTTACGGAGTGTGACGTTACGGAGTGTGACGTTACGGTGTGTGTCGTTACGGTGTGTGACGTTACGGTGTGTGACGTTAGGGTGTGTGACGTTACGGTGTGTGTCGTTACGGTGTGTGACGTTACGGTGTGTGTCGTTACGGTGTGTGACGTTACGGTGTGTGTCGTTACGGTGTGTGACGTTACGGTGTGTGTCGTTACGGTGTGTGGCGTTACGGTATGTGTCGTTACGGTGTGTGGCGTTACGATGTGTGGCGTTACGGTGTGTGACGTTACGGTGTGTGACGTTACGGTGTGTGTCGTTACGGTGTGTGTCGTTACGGTGTGTGACGTTACGGTGTGTGACGTTACGGTGTGTGACGTTGCGGTGTGTGTCGTTACGGTGTGTGTCGTTACGGTGTGTGTCGTTACGGTGTGTGTCGTTACGGTGTGTGTCGTTACGGTGTGTGACGTTACGGTGTGTGGCGTTACGGTGTGTGACGTTACGGTGTGTGTCGTTACGGTGTGTGTCGTTACGGTGAGTGTCGTTACGGTGTGTGACGTTGCGGTGTGTGTCGTTGCGGTGTGTGTCGTTACGGTGTGTGGCGTTACGGTGTGTGGCGTTACGGTGTGTGGCGTTACGGTGTGTGGCGTTACGGTGTGTGACGTTACGGTGTGTAACGTTACGGTGTGTAACGTTACGGTGTGTGACGTTACGGAGTGTGACGTTACGGAGTGTGACGTTACGGTGTGTGTCGTTACGGTGTGTGTCGTTACGGTGTGTGACGTTACGGTGTGTGACGTTACGGTGTGTGACGTTACGGTGTGTGTCGTTACGGTGTGTGACGTTACGGTGTGTGTCGTTACGGTGTGTGTCGTTACGGTGTGTCGTTACGGTGTGTGTCGTTACGGTGTGTGTCGTTAGGGTGTGTGACGTTACGGTGTGTGACGTTACGGTGTGTGACGTTACGGTGTGTGTCGTTACGGTGTGTGACGTTACGGTGTGTGTCATTACGGTGTGTGTCGTTACGGTGTGTGTCGTTACGGTGTGTGTCGTTACGGTGTGTGACGTTACGGTGTGTGACGTTACGGTGTGTGACGTTACGGTGTGTGGCGTTACGGTGTGTGGCGTTACGGTGTGTGACGTTGCGGTGTGTGAAGTTACGGTGTGTGACGTTACGGTGTGTGTCGTTACGGTGTGTGTCGTTACGGTGTGTGTCGTTACGGTGTGTGACGTTACGGTGTGTGACGTTACGGTGTGTGACGTTACGGTGTGTGCCGTTATGGTGTGTGGCGTTATGGTGTGTGGCGTTACAGTGTGTGACATTACGGTGTGTTTGTCTGTGTCTTACCGATGCAGGTGCGTCCGTCCACATGCAGTCGAGATCCAGCGTTACACTTGCAGTGATACGAGCCCCTGCTGTTCACACACTTGTGCTGGCAGCCGCCGTTGTGCACCTGGCACTCGTCAATATCTGCGGGGGAACACAAATACATGATTTAATATTGTTTCATGAAACACTCAGGTAATTTCTGCACGTCTGCAATTCACCTCTAATTTGTGCACACAATAGCATTTTGTCCAAATTCAGAACAGAATCTGCTGGACTGGGAAAAATCGCCTGACATCACGAGTAAATAAACATCCAAACTCCTTTAGGATAAACTCGCGCTGTGAGATCGCAAACAAACAGAGAAGAGGCCATTCGCTTCATACGCCTGACATGAAGATTAAGAACACACTACAAAAGAGAGAAAACAAGGACATTCACGGGTCACTGAGATGGAGGCTGCCCACTGAGATCAGAGCTAATAGAGTCACGGCCTGTTGAGAAACACACAGTTACTGCACTGAGATCAGCTTTCAGACGGACACGCTCCACCGGTCCAGCTACTACTGTGTCTTTCCCATGTCGCTTGACTAAATGAGTGTAAACTCAATTGCAAGGGAAATTGGTCATAATATATTCATATATATACAGTACCGGTCAAAAGTTTGGAAACATTACTATTTTTAATGCTTTTGAAAGAAGTCTCATATGCTAATCTAGGCTGCATTTATTTAATAAAAAATACAGAAAAAGTGTGAAATATTTTTACTATAATATTATTAAAAATAGTAATGCTTCCAAATTTTTTACTGAAACTATATATATATATATATATATATATATATATATATATATATATACAGTGAGGAAAATAAGTATTTGAACACCCTGCTATTTTGCAAGTTCTCCCACTTGGAAATCATGGATGGTCTGAAATTGTCATCGTAGGTGCATGTCCACTGTGACAGACATAATCTAAAAAAAAAATCACAATGTATGATTTTTTCACTATTTATTTGTATGATACAGCTGCAAAAAAGTATTTGAACACCTGTCTATCAGCTAGAATTCTGACCCTCAAAGACCTGTTAGTCTGCCTTTAAAATGTCCACCTCCACTCCATTTATTATCCTAAATTAGATGCACCTGTTTGAGGTCGTTAGCTGCATAAAGACACCTGTCCACCCCATACAATCAGTAAGAATACAACTACTAACATGGCCAAGACAGTTTGGAGTTCAGGTGATTGTCTTGACCAGGACCACACCCCTAAATGCATTGAAGCAACTGCCATGTGATTGGTTGATTAGATAATTGCATTAATGAGAAATTGAACAGGTGTTCCTAATAATCCTTTAGGTGAGTGTATATGTGTGTGTGAGTGTGTGTGTGTGTGTGTGTGTGTGTGTGTGGCCTGGTAAACCCTACGTTATGGGGACAAAATGTCCCCACAAAGATGGCAATATCCAAAATCCTCGTCCTTGTGGGGACATGTTTTGGTCCCCATGAGAAAACATCTTATAAATCAGACTAAGTGATGTTTTTTAAAAATGTAAAAATGCAGAATGTCTCCTGTGTGTGTGTGTGTGTGTGTGTGTGTGTGTGTGTGTGTGTGTGTGTGTGTGTGTGTGTGTGTGTGTGTGTGTGTGTGTGTGTGTGTGTGTGTGTGTGTGTGTGTGTGTGTGTGTGTGTGTGTGTGTAAAAATCTTTAATGTTGTATATGTCATAATTTTTAATTAGATATTAGATGCTGTGATTAATCACTGTTATTTAAAGGGATAGTTCACCCAAATATGAAAATGACCCCATGATTTACTCTCCCAAAAGTCATTTTAGGTGTGTATGACATTCTTCTTTCAGACGAACACAATCAGAGTTATATTAAAAAAGTCCTGGCTAATCCAAGCTTTATTATGGCAGTGAATTGTTGCCTCGTTTATGAAGTCCATAAAAGTGCATCTATCCATCATAAAAGTGCATCCATCCATCCATCCATCCATCATAAAAGTGCATCTATCCATCATAAAAGTGCATCTATCCATCATAAAAGTGAATCCATCCATCATAAAAGTGCATTCATCCACCATAAAAGTGCATCCATCATCATAAAAGTGCATCTATCCATCATAAAAGTGCATCTATCCATCATAAAAGTGAATCCATCCATCATAAAAGTGCATTCATCCACCATAAAAGTGCATCTATCCATCATAAAAGTGCATCCATCCATCCATCCATCCATCCATCATAAAAGTGCATCTATCCATCATAAAAGTGAATCCATCCATCATAAAAGTGCATTCATCCACCATAAAAGTGCATCTATCCATCAAAAAAGTGCATCCGTCCATCATAAAAGTGCATTTATCCATCATAAAAGTGCATCTATCCATCATAAAAGTGCATCCATCCATCATAAAAGTGCATCTATCCGTCATAAAAGTGCATCCATCCATCAAAAAATCAATCATAAAAGTTCATCTATCATCATAAAAGTGCATCTATCCATCAAAAAAGTGCATCCGTCCATCATAAAAGTGCATTTATCCATCATAAAAGTGCATCTATCCATCATAAAAGTGCATCCATCCATCATAAAAGTGCATCTATCCGTCATAAAAGTGCATCCATCCATCAAAAAATCAATCATAAAAGTTCATCTATCATCATAAAAGTGCATCTATCCATCATAAAAGTGCATCTATCCATAAAAGTGCATCTATCCATCATAAAAGTGCATCTATCCATCATAAAAGTGCATCCATCCATCCATCATAAAAGTGCATCTATCCATCATAAAAGTGCATCTATCCATCATAAAAGTGCATCTATCCATCATAAAAGTGCATCCATCCATCCATCCATCCATCATAAAAGTGCATCTATCCATCATAAAAGTGAATCCATCCATCATAAAAGTGCATTCATCCACCATAAAAGTGCATCCATCATCATAAAAGTGCATCTATCCATCAAAAAAGTGCATCCGTCCATCATAAAAGTGCATTTATCCATCATAAAAGTGCATCCATCCATCATAAAAGTGCATATATCCATCATAAAAGTGCATCCATCCATCAATCAATCAATCAATCAATCATAAAAGTTCATCTATCATCATAAAAGTGCATCTATCATCATAAAAGTGCATCCATCCATCATAAAAGTGCATCCATCCATCATAAAAGTACATCTATCCATCATAAAAGTGCATCTATCCATCATAAAAGTGCATCCATCCATCATAAAAGTGCATCCATCCATCATAAAAGTCCATCTATCCATCATAAAAGTGCATCCATCCATCATAAAAGTGCATCTGTTCATCATAAAAGTACATCTGTCCATCATAAAAGTGCATCTGTCCATCATAAAAGTGCATCTATCCATCATAAAAGTACATCTATCCATCATAAAAAGTACATCTGTCCATCATAAAAGTACATCTGTCCATCATAAAAGTGCATCCATCCATCATAAAAGTACATCTATCCATCATAAAAGTGCATCTATCCATCATAAAAGTGCATCCATCCATCAATCAATCATAAAAGTTAATCTATCATCATAAAAGTGCATCTATCCATCATAAAAGTGCATCCATCCATCATAAAAGTGCATCCATCCATCATAAAAGTGCATCTGTCCATCATAAAAGTACATCTGTCCATCATAAAAGTGCATCTGTCCATCATAAAAGTGCATCCATCCATCATAAAAGTGCATCTGTCCATCATAAAAGTGCATCCATCCATCATAAAAGTGCATCCATCCATCATAAAATTGCATCCATCCATCATAAATGACCGCAGACGTGCAGAGGATAGAGCAAAACAAAACACCGGTCATGAATTGGAGTCTAATATGAGAATTTTTAAAGAGAGTTTTTTTGCCCAGAAACTATCCATGAGACGCGTCAAAGCTTGAGATGCTCCTGTTCATCACATCAGGGGTTACTCTTCCACCGTAAAGTCCACTTGTGTACCGCGGACCACCGGAAGCTAGTTATCTAGTCTATAAAGTTTTAAATATGGATATTTTTAATATAACTATAATATTCGTCTGAAAGCAGAATGTCATATACACCTAGGATGACTTGAGGGAGAGTAATTCATGGGCTAATGTTCATTTCTGGGTGAACTATCCCTTTAACTCGGTTATATGCTGTAATTGTATTAATTGTATTTGGTGTAAATTTATCGGTTCCCATCTATTGTTGACACATTTAAATACAAATATTTTTTATATTCAATATATTGTATAAATATTTATAATAAAGTAGTTTATGTATGTGTGTGTGTGTGTGAATTTCTTTGAAGTTTCCCGACTCTGTAAGTCAAAGCCCCGAACAGTTCTAGAATACATTTGACACATTTTTGCCGTTTGATTCAGAGTAAACAGACATAAAATTCAAGCACAGCCAGTCGACTTCTGTTGATCTGACCATAAAGATCCAGACCGGTGCGGAGCAGATTGGCAGGCGCTCCTGAGGGTTTCCTCTCCTGCTAAGAGGAAAAATCCTAAAAATTCACAACCGTCTAGATCCATACGATTCCACAGCGGGTCGCTTTAGCGTGTGCGCTGCTTTCTCTGCAAACAAAACCTGAGAGACGCCGCCAACGCAAGCGCCACCGACTCCAAAAAGAACAAATGAGATTCGTGTTAGAGCGACCTTTGACCTGTAATAAACTAATGACCAGCTTTGTGTTACTGTCACCTCATGACATCACTGCAGGAGATGTTTTCATTGGCCAGTTTTCCATTATTAGCTGCAATCCTGTAAAAGAAGCCAAATGGAAAACACAATTTTCCTTTACAAAGATTCATGTGCGTGTTTGATCGAAATCAGGGCTGGACAAAAATACTCTAGTTGAAGTTTGACTACAGAAAACGTGGTAACAATCTTTTGATACACTTCACCAGCAGAGCTCAATTTGGACTCTCATGGCACTATAGGAAAGCTAAACAGTACATAAACTGGTCAGGTAATGGGAACCAGCCGGTTCTTCACCTACATGGAATCTTAATTACTGACCGGGATGCCAGGAGGCCACGATAATCACAGGCTTCCTGCAAAGCATGACGTGTTTGTTTTTTGCTGTAAATATATAAAAATAGGTTAAATAATACATATATCCTTTTTTGCATTGTAGCATTATTTTAATATATATATATATACAGTGAGGAAAATAAGTATTTGAACACCCTGCTATTTTGAAAGTTCTCCCACTTAGAAATCATGGAGGGGTCTGAAATTGTCATCGTAGGTGCATGTCCACTGTGAGAAACACTTTTTTCACCAAGCTGCTTGGCAATTTCCCCGTAGCCCTTTCCAGCCTTGTGGAGGTGTACAATTTTGTCTCTAGTGTCTTTGGACAGCTCTTTGGTCTTGGCCATGTTAGTAGTTGGATTCTTACTGATTGTATGGGGTGGACAGGTGTCTTTATGCAGCTAATGACCTCAAACAGGTGCATCTAATTTAGGATAATAAATGGAGTGGAGGTGGACATTTTAAAGGCAGACTAACAGGTCTTTGAGGGTCAGAATTCTAGCTGATAGACAGGTGTTCAAATACTTATTTGCAGCTGTATCATACAAATAAATAGTTAAAAAAACATATATTGTGATTTCTTGATTTTTTTTTTTAGATTATGTCTCTCACAGTGGACATGCACCTACGATGACAATTTCAGACCCTCCATGATTTCCAAGTGGGAGAACTTGAAAAATAGCAGGGTGTTCAAATACTTATTTTCCTCATTGTAAATTCTTTAAAAATCAGACAATGTGATTTTCTGGATTTTTTTTTTTCTCGTTCTGTCTCTCATAGTTGAAGTGTACCTATGATGAAAATTACAGGCCTCTCTCATCTTTTTAAGTGGGAGAACTTGCACAATTGGTGGCTGACTAAATACTTTTTTGCCCCACTGTATGAGCCGTTTCTATCTACAGTCTACACACACCACAGGTCCCTTACAGTGAAGCCGCCATTTTGTGCCGTCATGTTTCTACAGTAGCCCTAAACGGACAAACTCCTCTACAGAGCTCTAGCTACTCTCTGCTGTCTCAGACGACATCTTTGTCCTGTGTCGGCCACCGTAGCTTCTCTATGTGCCTCGAAAGGGAGGGGTGAGCGGTGGACAGGTGCAATTCACAACCTCACCACTAGATGCTGCTAAAATTAGCACACTGCACCTTTAATATACATCGCCAAATCAATGTAATTTATCAAATAAGATCTCTAGTTTGAGACAAAGCTGCGATCTCTTCTGAAACTCCAGACACATGCAAAAGTCTTAATTTGCTCGCTTTGCTTAAACAATTCATTTGTGATTTTCTTTCCAATGGTAAGAACATCAGACGAACCTCAAACTGATTGGACTTCTCGAACAGTCTCTTTTAATATGTAATTTCCCTCTGATGTGGCATCTTTCAGCAAATCAGCCCAGATTCTTGTTATAATAACAGCCTGGAAAGCACATGTGATGTTGCCAATTGCCTTCGCAGTGGCCAAAACACAATATTCACCAATTTTTCTGATTACTTCAGCCCACTTAGCTCCAATATCTGGCTTGACTCTTCAAAGGTTAGTTCTGGTTCATCTGTCACTGGGATCAGGGTAACCCACACGCAGTAGTAATACGTAAAGCATGCGTGCTGACTGTGAGCCACTGATTCATGCGTGTGCCAGAGTCTCCAGCCAGAAATGCTGGCAGACTAGCACTGACTTTCCATCTACACGGCTGTTTGGTTTGGGTTTTAGTTAAATGACCAGGAAATGTTTCCCCACATTGGTGAAGGCATTTGGTTTGGCCTCTCTTGAATATGCTGGAACACTTCAACAGTGTTTATAGATGTACCTCGAGGCAAGCGGCTCGCTGAGTCAGTGCAGGAAGTTCCCGACTGTGTTCTGCATTTACAGATGAACTCATACAGTAAACAAGATATTCTAGTATAATGACAACTGTGAAAGACTGTGTCATTTTAAACATGTAAAGAATTACTGATTACAGTTTAGTGATCAAGCTTATGATTTTCATCCGGAAGATGATAGTAACACCGGCAGAAAAAAATCGACTTGCATTAAAGGAGATCAAAATATCTCACAGGTGGGTTTTTGACGTTGCACGCACGCACGCACGCACGCGCACACACACACACACAGTGTATGCATGCATACATACACACACACACACACACACGCACACACACACAGTATATGCATGCATACATACATGCATACACACACACACACACACAGTATATGCATACATACATGGATGCATACACACGCACACACACACACACACACACAGTATATGCATGCACACACACACACACACAGGATATGCATGCATACATACATGCTTACACACACACACACAGTATTTGCATGCATACATTCATACACACACACACGCAGTGTATGCATGCATGCATACATACATATATATATACAGTGAGGAAAATAAGTATTTGAACACCCTGCTATTTTGCAAGTTCTCCCACTTGGAAATCATGGAGGGTCTGAAATTGTCATCGTAGGTGCATGTCCACTGTGAGAGACATAATCTAAAAAAAAAAATCCAGAAATCACAATGTATGATTTTTTAACTATTTATTTGTATGATACAGCTGCAAATAAGTATTTGAACACCTGTCTATCAGCTAGAATTCTGACCCTCAAAGACCTGTTAGTCTGCCTTTAAAATGTCCACCTCCACTCCATTTATTATCCTAAATTAGATGCACCTGTTTGAGGTCGTTAGCTGCATAAAGACACCTGTCCACCCCATACAATCAGTAAGAATCCAACTACTAACATGGCCAAGACCAAAGAGCTGTCCAAAGACACTAGAGACAAAATTGTACACCTCCACAAGGCTGGAAAGGGCTACGGGGAAATGCCAAGCAGCTTGGTGAAAAAAGGTCCACTGTTGGAGCAATCATTAGAAAATGGAAGAAGCTAAACATGACTGTCAATCTCCCTCGGACTGGGGCTCCATGCAAGATCTCACCTCGTGGGGTCTCAATGATCCTAAGAAAGGTGAGAAATCAGCCCAGAACTACACGTGAGGAGCTGGTCAATGACCTGAAAAGAGCTTGGACCACCGTTTCCAAGGTTACCGTTGGTAATACACTAAGACGTCATGGTTTGAAATCATGCATGGCACGGAAGGTCCCCCTGCTTAAACCAGCACATGTCAAGGCCCGTCTTAAGTTTGCCAATGACCAATGACCAATAGAACTTTTGGTCATAATTCCACAAAACGTGTTTGGAGGAAGAAGAATGATGAGTACCATCCCAAGAACACCATCCCTACTGTGAAGCATGGGGGGGGGGGGGGGGCATCATGCTTTGGGGGTGTTTTTCTGCACATGGGACAGGGCGACTGCACTGTATTAAGGAGAGGATGACCGGGGCCATGTATTGCGAGATTTTAGGGAACAACCTCCTTCCCTCAGTTAGAGCATTGAAGATGGGTCGAGGCTGGGTCTTCCAACATGACAATGACCTGAAGCACACAGCCAGGATAACCAAGGAGTGGCTCTGTAAGAAGCATATCAAGGTTCTGGCGTGGCCTAGCCAGTCTCCAGACCTAAACCCAATAGAGAATCTTTGGAGGAGCTCAAACTCCGTGTTTCTCAGCGACAGGTCAGAAACCTGACTGATCTAGAGAAGATCTGTGTGGAGGAGTGGGCCAGAATCCCTCCTGCAGCGCAAACCTGCTGAAAAACCACAGGAAACATTTGACCTCTGTAATTGCAAACAAAGGCTACTGTACCAAATATTAACATTGATTTTCTCAGGTGTTCAAATACTTATTTGCAGCTGTATCATACAAATAAATAGTTAAAAAATCATATATTGTGATTTTCTTTTTTTTAGATTATGTCTCTCACAGTGGACATGCACCTACGATGACAATTTCAGACCCCTCCATGATTTCCAAGTGGGAGAACTTGCAAAATAGCAGGGTGTTCAAATACTTATTTTCCTCACTGTATATACACACACACACACACACACACACACACACACACACACACACACACACACACACATACAGTATATTCATGCATACATACATGCATACACACACACACACACACACACATACACAGTATATGCATACATACATGCATACACACACACACACAGTATATGCATGCATACACACACACACACACACACACA
>CM042254.1:2775435-2787935 GCA_023566225.1 Romanogobio albipinnatus | reverse complement strand
ATCCATCCGTGTCTTTTTGTGGAATCGTCCTGGACATGGTAAAAGATCTGCAATGCCAAAGCAACTTTGCTGAAAACCAGACTTTCAGATCTGATCCAAGAGTACAAACCACAATTAAATGAGCCTGACAACATTTTCCCCCCATGGAAAATCGAACAATGGACATAATGTCCAATAAATAAAGTTCTGCAATGATCTACAGAGAGGATCTCTGTACTAGTTGGCACATCTGTCTCTGCAAACGTTTGCTGAATAGGCTTATTATTACACACCTTTTATAATAATAGTGAATGTCCTGCCTTTTGGTAAAATGTTCTAGATATTTCTAAATTTCTACATGAAATTCCAAATTGGAAATCTGAAATTTCTTAGCGGAATGGAACAAGCAAGAAATAGAGTTGGCCTCCATTCTGGTGTTCTAGAGCTGGAATGACAAGAATAGCTTTAGATAAAGCAGCTTTGTTGAAAAAGTATGAACTGCACAGACAAACTGAGAGAGAACAGGCGCAGGACTCACCCTGGCAGGTCTTGCCGTCCTCCTTGAGCTCTTGACCAGCGGGACACTTGCAGTAGAAACTTCCAATAGTGTTACAGCACAGAGCTTCACACCCTCCATTGGTCTCTTCACACTCGTTCACGTCTGACAGTGAGAGAGAACAAACACATTACAGTCTGAAACAGATCTGGACAATCGTCTCCATATGTTTGCAGATGTTTACGATTTGGAGACATATGAACGCATTCATACAGAACAGTTATGAAACTTCACCCCTCTGCAATTGACAGGATGGCAACCACTTACACCGTCTTCAGAAAATGTACAAATCTAGGTCATCTGAGGTCTCAACAAGAGCTTATTGTTGGAAAATCATTGCCAAACTAAAACATATCATCGTGTTTCCATATGCAGTCATTCCATCTCAAACACAACCTAACATAGTCAGAATAAAAGAGATTTTGCCCAAGTCTGCAGCCAACGAGTAAATCATGCGTCATTAAAGACACATTCAGCTGATCTTCACTTTAACTGAATTTGACAATGTTTTTTTGATTGTTTAGTTGAAGCTACTGAAATCTGGACCGCCGGGTGAGTCTTCATCAGAAAGTGCTCATGAGAAAGCGTCACTTTGGCAGTTTTTCAGTTTCCATATCTTTCAACTTTATGAGCATATTGATGCTTGTAATGTCAGAAGGTTTGATGTATTTTGGGTATGAGAAAATACAAGTATTACAGAGCAGTAAGTGCTTTCTCTCCATGTTCAACAAAACCACGTCTTTTTTCCACTGGACACAAATCATCTCAATGGGATGGCGAGGGATGTTTAATTGGCACAATCACTGACCTCAAACCACTTTAACTTCATCAAAAATTTTAATCGCTGGAAAATGATGTCCTTCAACAGGCCAACCGGCCTCACAGCGAGAGGTTTCGCCATTCATTCAGGTTTCAACGCAGATGTTTAACAACCTCCCATCACACATCCAGCTCTCACACTCAAACACATGGAGATGTTTATGAGAAAATCGGTTTGTCGGTTTCCCAAAACATTAGTTCAATAAAATCCTCACCACAACAAATTGGCCCCTGAAGAGCCGAGCGATGTGCGCAGGAGGAGGGAATTAAACATAATGAATCAGTGGATGGATTTCCTGATCACACCATGACACTGGTGAAATGAAAATCTGCTCAATATGTTATAGTTTGACGTGCAAAGGTACAATACAATGCTTTACAAGTACAATTGAACATAGAAGTTAATGCATTATGGAAATTAAGACTATAGGCTTAAGTGACGTAAGCCTGCCGCAGATTGTGCACATATGCATTAAAGTAGTGTTTGCCAATGAATAATACACTTTAAAAATGCTGGGTCGTTTCAACCCATTTTTGTGTCAAATATGGACAAACTCAACCACTGGTTTAAAATGTTTAATTACATTTTAAACCCAACGGTTTGGTTTGTTCATATTTGACCCAAACATGGATTGAAACGACCCAGCATTTTTAAAGTGTATTATTCATTGGCAAACACTACCGAGCACCATCTGCTAATTTTCAGTATGCACTGAAAGACCTACTAAATTAATCAAAATGTGTATTCAATCAGAATATACTGTTCATACTGTATCCCACAATGCAATGCACGTGACTTGACCCTCCATTCCTAGTGTGAGGAATGAACCGGAATCAATAACAACCATGATTTAACATTTCTTTAGACTTATTATTACACTTCCAAATGGCATTAATTAAACATTCAACTTAGTAAGATCAAGTGACAACAACTACTATTTGAAACATTTACCGTTGCATAAAGTATACAATTTTACACAATGGACGGCATGCAAGAAACACAAACCAAATTTTGCGTCAATCCTCCATAAAGCCATCGGTACATAAACACCAATTTACACAGGAATGATTTTATGACCAATTATCACATAACATTATAAAAAATATATATATTTTAGGTTTTTATAAATAATTATCACATAATATCCATTTAAAATAAATATAATATTTATTTAAAATTATATTATAATATATACACACCTTGTTTTTGGCGTCATCAAACTACGCCTTTGTTTTGAACAGGCGACCACTAGTGGATGGAAAAGTTACATAGTGCACCTTTAATAATAATTAAATCAATAATAATAAAATTTGTATTAATATTAACTTAAGTACATTAATTTTAATGTAAAAATTTAGAAATTAACATTAACCAATAAATACAGTAGAAGATTTGTTAACTATTGCATTAAAGGTGCACTGTGTAACTTTTCCGTCCGCTAGAGGTCGTCTGTTCAAAACAAAGGCGTAGTTTGATGATGTCACGTTTGAGCGCAGAATCTTGGGACATGTGGTCTTCAGCTCACAGCTGGTGGGAAAGATTCGGGATAGGACTCGGGCAGAAATCATGTTGATGGATGTGATTATTAGCGTTACTGTAGTCTGAAGCAGAGCAGGACCGAGTGTTGTGGAGCTGAGGAACCGCTGGAGCGATTGTTAATAAGATGAACGCAACACACACCTCGCGAGCAGCGGGACTTTTATTATGCCACAGTCGCCACTTCCGCTCCTCCGCTCATGAGTGTGAGGTAACGCAGCTCTGTTGAACATATTACACACATCTGAGTGTGTTGATGTAACCCTGGTTATTTTCTGCTTTATGCTCTCTTCTCACGACTCCCCACTGTTCATGTTATCGTGAGATTTGCCCAAGTATCGTGAGATTTGCCCAAGTATCGCGAGATTTGCCCAAGTATCGCGAGATTTGATACAGAGGCAGCGTCTTTCCCTTTAAATATGGCGGCGCTCTGTTGGTTTGTGTGTGTGTGGGAGTCGATGTGTTGAGCTGCTGCAGATGCCAGATGGAACTGGCCAGGTTCTTGTATGGATGGCGAGCTACTAGGCCCTGAACCGAAGATTAAAGGATTAGTTCACTTTTAAATAAACTTTTGCTGATAATTTACTCACCCCCATGTCATCCAAGATGTCCATGTCTTTCTTTCTGCAGTCGAAAAGAAATGAAGGTTTTTGATGAAAACATTCCAGGGTTTTTCTCCATATAATGGACTTCAATGGGCTCCAAACGGTTCAAGGTCCAAATGACAGTTTCAGTGCAGCTTCAAAGGGCTTTAAGCGACACCAGACGATGAATAAGGGTCTTATCTAGCCAAACCATCAGTTTCTGTGAGAAACCCAGCAGTATTTATGCTATTATTTTACCTCTTATCAGACGAACGTGATCATCTCTGAGCTCAGCCATAACTTCCGCTAAGTGAGGTCAAAATACGAGCGTGGTCATAGATGTATACGTAGATGCCTCATTAGCGCCTGCATGGATCAGTAGAATGAGGCATCTAAGATCGATATATCTATGACCACGCTCATATTTGACCTCACTTAGCGGAAGTTATGGCGGAGCTCAGAGATGATCACGTTCGTCTGATAAGAGGTAAAATAAAAGCATAAATACTGCTGGGTTTCTCACAGAAGCTGATCGTTTGGCTAGATTTCGCCCTTATTCATCGTCTGGTGTTGTTTAAAATTTTGAATTTCTGAAAAAAACTGAATTTCTTTTCGACTGCAGAAAGAAAGACATGGACATCTTGGATGACATGGGGGTGAGTAAATTATCAGCAAAAGTTTATCTAAAAGTGAACTAATCCTTTAAGAGTGCAAGCATCTGCCGGTGTGGTAGGAGGCGCTGCAGCTGCTCCCCTCACACACCCCCGCACACCATTATACACTTTCATATATTTTTGCACATTCATTTTATTTTACGGACTGATCTTTTCATGAACATCACTGATTGTCGGGCTCTGCCCATTGTGTGGGTTGTGCGTGGACGGTTGCTGCATCTAAGCATTTGAATCGTATGCATATGAACTGAACTGAGAACACTTAGATCTTCTTCTTAACAATTATGAACTCAATACTATCTTTGTGTATATGTAAATATTGTAATTGTCTGTCAACTTATGTCACTGTAATATATTACACCTATGGGTACCGCAATCTTGTGTGAATTTGGTTCTTCTGATACTGGTCCACTATTCAAATCTTCTATTGCAGTATTTATACACGTTACATTGATGATGGGATGACGTTACTCTGTGCGTTCTCTCGGCTGCTGCTGTGACACTTGTTCACACTGCAGTGAGAGGAAAGCGTTTCTGCAGAATAAAACCGCAAACTAACGCGGATATGATGTCATCGACAGGCCACGCCCTAACACGTCCGGTTCCTCGGGTAAAAATAGCATCTCACCATTTACAAATAGTTGGAAACATTTGGGATATTGTAAGTACTCAACTGAACAAAATATATAACACTGGCCTAGTGGTGTTTGGGATATTTTACTGAAAAAATGTTACATAGTGCACCTTTAAATAAGGGCTAATGTCTTCAACCAATATTGTAAAGTTTTAACGCTTCAGCTGTCAATCCTGCAAAAATGATGCCCGATACTTTCCATTATATTCAACCATGAGAATAAAATAAGGGCCAGATCCGTAATTCATAACATCAGCCTTCACATGTAGTCGTCTACATCCAGACTAACATCAACAAGGAAATGGAGACGAACCACATTCCTTCACGAGAGGTCATGAGCCCTTTCATGACCCGAGGCCAACCTGCTGGCCAAGGACCTGAGAGAGACACCCTGGAGGAACAGCAGTGTTTTCTTCCTGCTTTAGGCCACACGCCTGCTGGGAGACGCAGGGTTTGAAGGGTGTTAGCGGCGCTGTGCAGGGTCAGTGAGGTCAGGGGTCATGTCCACATAATGAAGTCTGTCAAGCATCAGGGGCGCTGTGTAACATACATTGAAAATGACCTAATCAATCTCGAAACACTGAAAACTTCTCATTTAGAAAGCGTCACAGTATAAGCCAGTTATAAGCCATGAACCAAGACAATCCGATACAAGTTCAATCACAACACCACAAACTTTGATTTGAAGTTTAAAAAAAAATGAAAATCAGACAAAAAAACAAAACAAAGTACAAGACTGTGAACTTGACAGCTTTAATGAGGGAAAGAACTACAATCCCATGAAGCACTGCGAACAGTATGATCGAATTAAAAAAGATGGAGAAACATAAAACTACATTATGCATATTTACACAAACATTTAAGTATTTTAAGAGCATAGAGAGATCAACTCGATTACATCATTCTCAGTGCTTCATGGAAGTGGGCGGAGCTAACAAACTATTTTGGCACTTGTTGCTTGTTTCGATTCTCTGATTGGTGTAAATTTTCTGTATAGCATCATGGGTAATGTAGTTTATCAGGAATTATACGTTAAATATGATAATTTTAAAACTAAGTAATTTATATCTAGTAATTCTGATTTATTCTGACTTTATGTCTCGTAATTCTGACTTATTCTGACTTTATATCTCGTAATTCTGATTTATTCTGACTTTATATCTCGTAATTCTGATTTATTCTGACTTTATGTCTCGTAATTCTGATTTATTCTGACTTTATATCTCGTAATTCTGATTTATTCTGACTTTATGTCTCGTAATTCTGATTTATTCTGACTTTATATCTCGTAATTCTGATTTATTCTGACTTTATATCTCGTAATTCTGATTTATTCTGACTTTATATCTAGTAATTCTGACTTATTCCTACTTTATATATCGTAATTCTGACTTTATATCTAGTAATTCTGATTTATTCTGACTTTATATCTCGTAATTCTGACTTATTCCTACTTTATATATCGTAATTCTGACTTTATATCTCGTTTTTCTGATTTATTCTGACTTTATATCTCGTAATTCTGATTTATTCTGACTTTATATCTTGTAATTCTGACTTATTCCTACTTTATATATCGTAATTCTGACTTTATATCTCGTAATTCTGACTTATTCTGACTTTATATATCGTAATTCTGACTTTATATCTCGTTTTTCTGATTTATTCTGACTTTATATATCGTAATTCTGACTTTATATCTCGTAATTCTGACTTATTCTGACTTTATATATCGTAATTCTGAATTATTCTGACTTTATATCTCGTAATTCTGATTTATTCTGACTTTATATCTCGTAATTCTGAATTATTCTGACTTTATATCTCGTAATTCTGATTTATTCTGACTTTATATCTTGTAATTCTGACTTATTCTGACTTTATATATCGTAATTCTGACTTTATATCTCGTTTTTCTGATTTATTCTGACTTTATATCTCGTAATTCTGACTTATTCTGACTTTATATATCGTAATTCTGACTTTATATCTCGTTTTTCTGATTTATTCTGACTTTATATCTCGTAATTCTGACTTATTCTGACTTTATATATCGTAATTCTGACTTTATATCTCGTTTTTCTGATTTATTCTGACTTTATATCTCGTAATTCTGACTTATTCTGACTTTATATATCGTAATTCTGACTTTATATCTCGTTTTTCTGATTTATTCTGACTTTATATCTCGTAATTCTGACTTATTCTGACTTTATATATCGTAATTCTGACTTTATATCTCGTTTTTCTGATTTATTCTGACTTTATATCTCGTAATTCTGACTTATTCTGACTTTATATATCGTAATTCTGACTTTATATCTCGTTTTTCTGATTTATTCTGACTTTATATCTCGTTTTTCTGATTTATTCTGACTTTATATCTCGTAATTCTGACTTATTCTGACTTTATATCTCGTAATTCTGATTTATTCTGACTTTATATCTCGTAATTCTGATTTATTCTGACTTTATATCTCGTAATCCTACTTTATATCTCGTAATTCTGATTTATTCTGACTTTATATCTCGTTTTTCTGATTTATTCTGACTTTATATCTCGTAATTCTGACTTATTCTGACTTTATATCTCGTAATTCTGATTTATTCTGACTTTATATCTCGTTTTTCTGATTTATTCTGACTTTATATCTCGTAATTCTGACTTATTCTGACTTTATATCTCGTAATTCTGATTTATTCTGACTTTATATCTCGTAATTCTGATTTATTCTGACTTTATATCTCGTAATCCTACTTTATATCTCGTAATTCTGATTTATTCTGACTTTATATCTCGTAATTCTGATTTATTCTGACTTTATATCTCGTAATTCTGATTTATTCTGACTTTATATCTCGTAATTCTGATTTATTCTGACTTTATATCTCATAATTCTGATTTATTCTGACTTTATATCTCGTAATTCTGATTTATTCTGACTTTATATCTCGTAATTCTGATTTATTCCTACTTTATATCTCGTAATTCTGATTTATTCTGACTTTATATCTCGTAATTCTGATTTATTCTGACTTTATATCTCGTAATTCTGATTTATTCTGACTTTATATCTCGTAATTCTGACTTATTCTGACTTTATATCTAGTAATTCTGATTTATTCCTACTTTATATCTCGTAATTCTGATTTATTCTGACTTTATATCTCGTAATTCTGACTTATTCTGACTTTATATCTCGTAATTCTGACTTATTCCTACTTTATATATCGTAATTCTGACTTTATATCTCGTTTTTCTGATTTATTCTGACTTTATATATCGTAATTCTGACTTTTTCTGACTTTATATCTCGTAATTCTGACTTTATATCTCGTTTTTCTGATTTATTCTGACTTTATATCTTGTTATTCTGACTTATTCCTACTTTATATATCGTAATTCTGACTTTATATCTCGTTTTTCTGATTTATTCTGACTTTATATCTCGTAATTCTGACTTATTCCTACTTTATATATCGTAATTCTGACTTTATATCTCGTTTTTCTGATTTATTCTGACTTTATATCTCGTAATTCTGATTTATTCTGACTTTATATCTCGTAATTCTGATTTATTCTGACTTTATATCTCGTAATTCTGACTTATTCCTACTTTATATATCGTAATTCTGACTTTATATCTCGTTTTTCTGATTTATTCTGACTTTATATCTCGTAATTCTGACTTATTCCTACTTTATATATCGTAATTCTGACTTTATATCTCGTTTTTCTGATTTATTCTGACTTTATATCTCGTAATTCTGATTTATTCTGACTTTATATCTCGTAATTCTGATTTATTCTGACTTTATATCTCGTAATTCTGACTTATTCTGACTTTATATCTAGTAATTCTGATTTATTCTGACTTTATATCTCGTAATTCTGACTTTATATCTAGTAATTCTGACTTATTCCTACTTTATATATCGTAATTCTGACTTTATATCTCGTTTTTCTGATTTATTCTGACTTTATATCTCGTAATTCTGATTTATTCTGACTTTATATCTCGTAATTCTGATTTATTCTGACTTTATATCTCGTAATTCTGACTTATTCTGACTTTATATCTCGTTTTTCTGATTTATTCTGACTTTATATATCGTAATTCTGACTTTTTCTGACTTTATATCTCGTAATTCTGACTTTATATCTCGTTTTTCTGATTTATTCTGACTTTATATCTTGTTATTCTGACTTATTCTGAGTTGTGTCGTAATTCTGACTTCTGTGGTGGAAACAAGCTTCCATACCTTTTCTCCATTCTTAAACAAAATATATCAGATTTTTTTTAGATTTTTTCGTATTACTTTTATGATGTAAAATGACCACGGTATGCATGAAATGTGCTTAATAAACTTGCCTTATAAGCTTATAGAGCAACACAAGAGTGTTTCTGACAGCAAACTCAGTCTAACTTCTGCGGTGAGAGTCTCGATAACATCTGAGATCTGGAGTGAGTCGCCTGGTGCAGATACACAAGCTCAGCGCTCCAATGACTGAACCATTGTTATTGTCAAAGACATGATTTTATCTTAGAAATTCAATTTCATCCTTCCGTCCTTCCTTCTAGAGCATAACTTTCAGATGCAGTTTGTGTTGAGACAATGTGATGTTTATATCTTGTTCTCGTTTTATGTGATTTGTCTTGACGGAAAACTGGCTGGGAATTTGATGAAGTGGATTCAATGATGTTGCTTCATGTTACAACACACAAACACAACTCTGACATCACTAACAAAGAGCCAGCTGATGTTCAAAAGGATTTTCATCAAATTCGAACTCGAAACACACACATCAATAATCTTTATGTTCGTGTTTTATAGCTACAGACTGTTGAGAAGTGTGTTTCTAAGCCAGAAAAAGAGTAAACAATGACCCTTTTCATTTCATTTTCTTTGCCTGTGCAGGAAAAGAATTCATAAGGAATGTTTTTGGTTCTGTAAGTTATAAATCTATTATCCCGAACACACACAGATGTGCAGATATGCACATAACACACATAAAACTTGATATGTTTTACTGCTTGAGAAAATCTGTTTAGCCTCTAGTCTGTGCCTTTGCCATATGTTCAGATCTATGTGAATCTAACGCACACAAACCACCTGTCAGACCCGCTAAATTTCCCATGTCGGTTATTTTGGTTTTAGTCATTCACATCAAGTGCAGTTTGCAGACACACGGAAAGATGCAGGAGCAGTTATCTGTGTTTATATAATCTGGATGCTCAGATTTACTATGGTAATTGCATGTTATACACAGTTTATACAGGTCAGTTAATCGCCGCGCTGCTACACACACACACACACAGACGGCGCACGCGAGCCCTGAAGCCAGATCACTTTCACTTGCATCCTCATGAAGTTTGTCAATTAAATGTGTTTAAAGGCTTGCCAGTTTGAACATTGAAGCGATTTTAGACCATCAGATGTGTATTATGTTCAACTAATGCCTGATATATTGTGACACACGAACACTCAGACAGAAGCTCGCACATCACGTGAAGAGATTGATGATTTTAAAAGTCCTCATTATTAGATAAAAAGTCAAAAATATGATTTTAAACGTCCTCATTATTAGATAAAAAGTCAAAAATATGATTTTAAACGTCCTCATTATTAGATAAAAAGTCAAAAATATGATTTTAAACGTCCTCATTATTAGATAAAAAGTCAAAAGTCAAAAATATGATTTTAAACGTCCTCATTATTAGATAAAAAGTCAAAAATATGATTTTAAAAGTCCTCATTATTAAATAAAAAGTCAAAAATATGATTTTAAAAGTCCTCATTATTAGATAAAAAGTCAAAAATATGATTTTAAACGTCCTCATTATTAGATAAAAAGTCAAAAATATGATTTTAAACGTCCTCATTATTAGATAAAAAGTCAAAAATATGATTTTAAACGTCCTCGTTATTAGATAAAAAGTCAAAAATATGATTTTAAACGTCCTCATTATTAGATAAAAAGTCAAAAATATGATTTTAAACGTCCTCATTATTAGATAAAAAGTCAAAAATATGATTTTAAAAGTCCTCATTATTAGATAAAAAGTCAAAAATATGATTTTAAACGTCCTCATTATTAGATAAAAAGTCAAAAATATGATTTTAAAAGTCCTCATTATTATATAAAAAGTCAAAAATATGATTTTAAAAGTCCTCATTATTAGATAAAAAGTCAAAAATATGATTTTAAACGTCCTCATTATTAGATAAAAAGTCAAAAATATGATTTTAAAGGTCCTCATTATTAAATAAAAAGTCAAAAATATGATTTTAAACGTCCTCATTATTAGATAAAAAGTCAAAAATATGATTTTAAACGTCCTCATTATTAAATAAAAAGTCAAAAATATGATTTTAAACGTCCTCATTATTAAATAAAAAGTCAAAAATATGATTTTAAACATCCTCATTATTAGATAAAAGTCAAAAATATGATTTTAAACATCCTCATTATTAGATAAAAAGTCAAAAATATGATTTTAAACGTCCTCATTATTAGATAAAAAGTCAAAAATATTATTTTAAACGTCCTCATTATTAAAAAAAAGAGTCAAAAATATGATTTTAAACGTCCTCATTATTAGATAAAAAGTCAAAAATATGATTTTAAACGTCCTCATTATTAGATAAAAAGTAAAAAATATTATTTTAAACGTCCTCATTATTAAAAAAAAGAGTCAAAAATATGATTTTAAACGTCCTCATTATTAGATAAAAAGTCAAAAATATGATTTTAAAAGTCCTCATTATTAGATAAAGTCAAAAATATGATTTTAAAAGTCCTCATTATTAGATAAAAAGTCAAAAATATGATTTTAAACGTCCTCATTATTAGATAAAAAGTCAAAAATATGATTTTAAAAGTCCTCATTATTAGATAAAGTCAAAAATATGATTATAAAAGTCCTCATTATTAGATAAAAAGTCAAAAATATGATTTTAAACGTCCTCATTATTAAATAAAAAGTCAAAAATATGATTTTAAACGTCCTCATTATTAAATAAAAAGTCGAAAATATGATTTTAAACGTCCTCATTATTAGATAAAAAGTCAAAAATATGATTTTAAACGTCCTCATTATTAGATAAAAAGTCAAAAATATGATTTTAAACGTCCTCATTATTAGATAAAAAGTCAAAAATATGATTTTAAACGTCCTCATTATTAGATAAAAAGTCAAAAATATGATTTTAAAAGTCCTCATTATTAGATAAAAAGTCAAAAATATGATTTTAAAAGTCCTCATTATTAGATAAAAAGTCAAAAATATGATTTTAAAAGTCCTCATTATTAGATAAAAGTCAAAAATATGATTTTAAAAGTCCTCATTATTAGATAAAAGTCAAAAATATGATTTTAAAAGTCCTCATTATTAGATAAAAGTCAAAAATATGATTTTAAAAGTCCTCATTATTAGATAAAAAGTCAAAAATATGATTTTAAAAGTTCTCATTATTAAATAAAAAGTCAAAAATATGATTTTAAACGTCCTCATTATTAAATAAAAAGTCAAAAATATGATTTTAAACGTCCTCATTATTAGATAAAAAGTCAAAAATATGATTTTAAACGTCCTCATTATTAAATAAAAAGTCAAAATATGATTTTAAAAGTCCTCATTATTAAATAAAAAGTCAAAATATGACATGCCAAGTCATTATGAGATGAACAGGTGAAATTAGATTTTTTTAAGTC
>CM042254.1:2752935-2770435 GCA_023566225.1 Romanogobio albipinnatus | reverse complement strand
TTCAGCGCGTTGAAGCGTTATGAATCAATGAGTCGATTCAGCGGTTTGGATCGCCAAAGTCACGTATTTCAGCAGTTAGACACGCGATCCGAATCATGAATCGACTCGTTGATTCATAGCATCATGATGCTGTGTTTTGAAATCGGTCATCACTATAGAAGTCGTTATTTAGTTTTTTTTGCGCACAATAACTATTCTCGTCGCTTCATAAAGTTATTGTAGAGCCGCTGTAGTGAGATGGACTTTGTAACGACGTCTTTAGTGCCTTTTATGGGTCTTGAGAGTGTAAAGTGCATTGTGCCAATGGAGGCCTTTCTGAGCCATCGGAATTCAACTAAAATATCTTCATTTGTGTCTGAAGACGAACGGAGGTCTGACGGGTGTCCAACGACATGAGGGGACGTCATTAATGACAGAATTTAAATTTTTGGATGAACTAACCCTTTAAGAGATTGCACTTTGTGCATTGGAAGCACTCAAATGTCTGTTTTGTAAAGCTACCTCTGTAAAACAGGAAGTTATTTATTCATTTTTCAAGTTGTAGCATATTCCTTTTGTAAAGCTACAGAACTTGTTTGACTCAATGTTTTGTAAATTTGAGCCGTGTGTTTATTAAGGTCTTCAATAAAACAAGATGAGAACTTAAATATTCCCAGCACTTTCTGTGATGTAGTGCTTTTTTTCTCTTTTTCATCAAACCGCAGTTTTTGCAAGTTCCCGCAATTTCATCGCATAAAATTGCATAAATATCCCGCATTTTTCATTGCATTTTTTAAGAAAACATGCCGCATAATCAAGAAACGAATTTGCCCGCATCAATCACAAAAAAAAGCCGCATTTTTCTGGAAGGACTGTTTATAGAGGCTCAAACGCCCTCTGAGCACATCTATGGAAATGTTCCTTGTTTTTTTGGTTAAGGAATCTTGTGTCTCTCAGAATTTGTGTCAGTTCTGTTAAACTTAATTAGACACCCTCCTGGCCGCCCTGTCAACCGGGCGGATCTGGCTTTGTGCATTGATGTGTGTGTGTTTGTGTGAAGTGTGTGGTCAAATCAACACTGTTTATACACACGTTTGTGCGAAAGAGCGAATCCGAGTGAATTTCCCGACAGCCCCGTCTCAGTTGGATGCCCACCGCATACGTGAGAGACTTAACAGCTGAGCAGATTTGCACCGAGGATGGTTTGAAAAGACGACGCTCAACCAGACGCCACACATCCCTGTGCTTCGTTCTCAGAGTCTCTATTGGTGTCTGGGTTGATGTCTTTCCAAAGCAGCACAAAAAAACGTTGACGTCCAGACAAAAGATGTGTTTTCGTTTGCTCTCAATCCCGTCTGGTTTACAAAGCTCCTGGTGTTAACAAGAGACAAAATATGTTTCACAAACCCCGCAGGGCTGATCTTTAACCTGCGCTCTGTATCTGAGGGCTACCTGTTTGGGCCTGACGGACTTGGGAATGTTGTGTTGGAGCCTGCAGGGATCTGACTCTGAAGAGGAATGTCCAAATGACTGCCTAATGTCTCCATGAGCTGCTCGGTGTACGTGGATCATGCGAATGACAAGGGATGACCCACTGTTCACTTTGCTAGTCTGTTGATTTAACATGTTAATTGAATTAATTAATTAAAGGTTATTTTCACCAATTAAAGGTATAGATCACCCCCCAAAAAAAAGTTCCAGGTGTTCAATCACTTCATGGCCACAGGTGTATAAATCAAGCACTAGGCGTGCAGACGCTTCTACACACATTAGAGAAGGAATGGGCCGCTCTCAGGAGCTCAGAGAACTCAAGCGTGGGGCCGTGATCGGTGGACACCTGTGCAATAAGTCCATTTGGGAAATTTCCTCACTACTAAATATTCCACACTCAACTGTTAGTGGTGTTATAACAAAGTTGAAGCGATTGGGAACAACAGCAACTCAGCCACGAAGTGAAATCACAGAGCGGGGTCAGCGCATGCTGAGGGTCACAGAAGTCGCCAACTTTCTGCAGAGTCAATCGCTCCAGACCTCCAAACTTCTGTGGCCTTCAGATGAGCTCAAGAACAGTGTGTAGAGCTTCATGGAATGGGTTTCCATGGATGCAGTGGGGTAAAGCGCGCCGCCACTGGACGATAGAGCAGTGGAGATGTGTTCTCTGGAGTGATCAATCACGCTTCTCTGTCTGCCAATCCCATGGACGAGTCTGGGTTTGGCGGTTGCCAGGAGAACAGAACTTGCCTGACTGCATTGTGCCAAGTGTAAAGTTGGGTGGAGGGGGGATTATGGGGTGGGGTTGTTTTTCAGGGGTTGGGCTTGGCTCCTTAGTTCCAGTGAAAGGAACTCTTAATGCTTCACCAAGACATTTTGGACAATTTCATGCTTCCAACTTTGTGGGAACAGTTTGGGGACGGCCCCTTCCTGTCCCAACATGACTGACCAGTGCACAAAGCGTCGCTCCATAAAGACATGGATGAGTGAGTTTGGTGTGGAGGAACTTGAGCCCTGACCTCAACCCGATAGAACACCTTTGGGATGAATTAGAGCGGAGACTGAGAGCCAGGCCTTCTCGTCCAACCTCACAAATGCGCTTCTAGAAGAATCCCCATGAACACACTCCTAAACCTTGAGGAAAGCCTTCCCAGAAGAGCTGAAGCTGTTAGAGCTGCAAAGGTGGGCCGACTCCATATTAAACCCTACGGATTAAGAATGGGATGGCATTAAATATTAAATATTAAAAAAATATATATATATATAACGGCAAGATATAATAACCTTCCAGAACTGTCTTACACAGCAGGCATCTTCTTCAGAATGCAAGATAACAGAACCGCGTTTATTGCATTTCGTCTGCACGCTGAAACTTCGCAACTATTAAATTCGCAACTTTGGATGGAAGCATAGCTAATGGCTTTGACTTGACTCAGTAAAGCAGGTGCAGATGAAGGTCATTGCATGAGTGTGTGGGTAAGAAGTGCCGCTGACACACTTTGATCACATCTCAACTTGTCAGAGCTGCCTCTAGGGTACAGCAGTCATCATGACACACACACACACACACACACACACACACACTGCTCAAACACATAAAACATCATGTCATGTCTCACAAAGAATATAAACTGTGATCAGATATTAACTGCATATACTTAAAGTTAGCATGAAATCAAAACTGATTATATTTATTTTGTTAATACATGTGTCTAGTCTTATTGTGAGCGATTCATCAGTGCACACGTTGACCAAAAGCCATTGCTAGGCATTATTTACAAGTAAAGGAAATGTCAACTTTTCACAATCCAGTCAATTCCTGATGCATAAAACCAAACCCCATACTACTTTTTTCCTTTTGAACATCCTGTCTCACTTCATAACGTCCTATTAAAGAGGTCAAATGAGTTGCGAAAGCCATTTTGAGTTCAAACTGAGAAATTACACTCAAAATAAGAAACCTAACGCATAAATGTTGTTTTGGTGACATGCATCCCAGAATGAAGGCACTCTCTATCCGTCAGCGCAGTAAAGACAGCTGGAGTCTCACTCTGAGACAGCCGTCAACTTCAGGTCTTCATGCACATGATGTCCAGGACCCAAAGTGACCATGATGGACCTTTCATCAGGTCAAACGCAGCTCTGGTATTTCAGCTCAATTAGGAAAGATTAAAGGTTTCAAAAAATTGAATTAACCATGGCATGGTTGAATAACAAGAGGTCAGTACATGGAAATCACATACTGTGAGTCTCTCTAGGGCTGGGTATCGATTCGATTTGATTTCGATTCAACTCAATGAATATAGATTTAATGCAAATACTATATTCATAAAAAAGAACAGCGAACATAAGTTTACAAGTGGGTAATTCAGAGAGCCACAAAACTATACATTAAACTCTTTTTATTTTAGGTACACTTGGGTACATTAAAACAGAACCCATCTCTATATTTCAAATGCATATAATTATGTTAAATACAACAACATTTTGATGCTACTTTATTTAAAAAAAATTATCTGAGAAGTATTTTATAAAATGTAGTTTTTATGGATATTTTAAACATAAAAATGATATTGGATTATTTTCAGCAATTTTCAGTACACGACAAGTTTTTCTTGCGATTTTGCCGCCCATCATGTGTGCAGTTACTTTTCATACACGAGAAGCGCATTCATACCTGGACACAAGCAGTTGCCATGGTAACAAACAACAATACCTTAACGTGCTGACTTATGTGGACTAACTTTTATTTGAGGAAATCTGTTTATAATATAAGCTATTAGGTTTGAATTATTGGTCCTGCGCTGTCTATTGACTCAGTTGATTTGAATATGTTTATAATGGCCAGCGTACGTGCTTAAGTGAACGCTTAAGTACAATGATCATAATGCAAGGCAAACGTTCGCTTGTGTGTGATCTATTTTTAGCGGTTGTGTGCTCGGCTGTGGGGGTGTTGCAACGTCTGGGTGATGTCTCATCAAATGGTTCGCAGATTTGTAGCATTTCACCTCAGCATTACAAACGTTGACAACGCACCGGAAGCCGCCATTTAAGCACTGAATGAATGAATGAATGAATGAATGAATGAATGAATGAATGAATGACGGGCGTGCCTCTCGCTCCTTTGTAACATCGCGCAAGGCAAATAAGAGGGTGACATCTAGACATCTAGATTGGATTGATACCAAGCTCTCGTTTGAAAGCCACGTTTCTAGCATCTGTAAAATTGCATTCTACCATCTTAAAAATATTTCTAAATTACGGCACATGCTCTCAATGCAAAATGCTGAACAGTTAGTTCATGCGTTCATGACCTCAAGGTTAGATTATTGTAATGCTCTATTGGGTGGTTGCCCTGCTCGCTTAATAAATAAACTCCAGCTGGTCCAAAACGCAGCAGCTCGAGTTCTTACTTGAACCAGGAAGTATGACCATATTAGCCCAGTTCTGTCAACATTGCACTGGCTACCTATTAAACATCGCATACATTTTAAAATCTTGCTTATTACTTACAAAGCACTAAATGGTTTAGCTCCCCAATACTTGAGTGAGCTCTTAACATATTATACTCCATCACGTCTACTGCGGTCTCTAAATTCTGGCCAGTCGATAATACCGAGAATATCCAAATCAACTGCAGGCGGTCGATCCTTTTCCTATTTAGCTCCTAAACTCTGGAACATCTCTTTACTGTGGCATACACATAAAACACTTTTTCAATGAATTGATTGTTAGGCTGCATTAACTAGGTCAGTCGGAACCGGGAACACTTCCTATAACACCTGATGTACTCGTTACATCATCAGAAGAATGGCATCTACGCTAATGATAGTCTCTCTGTTTTATCCCGAGGTTTACTGCAGTCAGCCGGATCAAGGCCGGATCCAGATCAGATGCTGGACCTGCGCCCAGACAAGACCAACACAGGACCCTGAAGTGTCTGCAGAGACCGTGTCAATTAGACTCCCCCTGCAACTGCCTCATCGACACGGCATCCTCAATAAACCCGTCTCCAGCGTGATGACTCCGATTGTTCGAATATTGCACTTGAATAATTATTTAATCAACGTCATCCTCAATAAACCCGTCTCCAGCGTGTTGCCTCCGGTCCTTCGAATATTCCGCTCTATTATGACCTCTGACCTGTAAAGCTGCCAGAATAATAATAATCACACGCTGTTTGTTAATTGGCCAGAGGAGAACTGGCACCCCGACTGAGCCTGGTTTCTCCCAAGGTTTATTTTTCTCCATTAGGTCACCTGATGGGGTTTTGGTTTCCTTGCGGCTGTTGCCTCTGGCTTGGTGTGCTCAGTTGGGGACACTACAATTTTTCAACTAAACATCGATATAAATCTAATTAATAAACTAAATTAACCATATAAACTAAATTACTGATCTAATTATTGATCTAAAGCCCACACTGTCACCGTATGGAAATTGAAATGAACTGATGACATCAAATGGCTATACGGCTGAATAAAATTATGCTGCATTATTTTCCTGTTTAACACTGTAAAGCTGCTTTGAAACAATCTACATTGTTAAAAGCGCTATATAAATAAAGTTGACTTGACTTGACTTGACTAGGAGAAGACGCCCTCCTGGGATGATCCTCCAGACGATTCCTGGGACTGATGGTAGCTGAAGCTCATTAAATATGCAAATATTATCCAATCCTAGCCGTGGGTGTTTACTTCCAAGTCTTCAGTTCGGCACGCCCATCAAATCTGAGTGTTTCTCAGAGAGCCTCAAAACCAAGGCAGAAAGTAGCCTATTACTGATTCATTATGATGTTTTTGAATGTAAAACCCACACAAACGTCATAAGTTAACCTCAGACAACAGTATAACATTTTTTAAAAAGCCAGTTCATGACACCTTTAATTAAAATCGCAGCCTTTGCGCTTTCATAATCGCACATAAGCCAAATTGCGATTGCGGTTCGATTTCGATTAATCGTGCAGCCCTAGCTGGGGTTTAGTTACCCTTTAAAATTTAAAGTATATACTTGATGACGTCATTCAGGATCAGGGTGCTTGGAGTTTAAGAGGTTAAGGAGGGAGACTTATAATGATAGACTGTGAGACAGTGTTCATTTAGTTGACGAATAATTTTCGTCATAATTTTCGTCAACGACCTTTTTTCACTGACGAAAACGAGACGATAACTAAATAAAAACTAGTGTTGAATGACAAAAACTATGAGGAAAATCAACTGTCATTTTCATCAACAAATAAAAACGAGACGAAAATGTTAGGGAGGGTCGATTAGGGAAGAGATCGGGTCAGAACTGATGTCCTGTGTAACAGATGCGCACATTTGATCTGAACTGATCTAACCGCTGGAAAACACACGGCCTACAGGCTCACGCATCCCCAATCCAGCGCTCCAGAGCGGCTCAATCAATCAATAACACACATTTATGCCAGACTATTGATTATGAACTAATGCTGATGAATAATGACAATGTTTACTTTACCATGTTTATATAGTAATGTGTTTTAGACGGTTGTAACAATGCATATTTATCTCCTGAACTTGAATGAGCAGCTGCCACTGCAACAAAGGCGTAGACATTTCAAAATAAGAGTCCCGGTGTATTTCGAGCTTGTTTATCATTAAAAGTCACGCATTATATATTTGTTTTTGCTTACACAATAAACTGTATTTAATTTAATTCCCATTTAATTCATATTCAGGAGGAAAGACCAGTATTTGACACATATTCAATAAAGTATCAGGGTTATAATAGTTAACAAAAGCCATTGAAAAAAATCTTCATTACTTGAAATTAAATAAATGTTAACTGAAATAAAAATAAAAAATAAACAAACGTATTTGAAGCTTTAGCTTAACCTGATATGGCCTACTAACTAAAACAGAAATACAAAGTTATAAAAACTATATAGATGTTTTTAAAAACAAACAAAAAAGTGAATTGAGCTCTTTTGTGTATTTTTAATGTCAAAAGCAAAATTATGTCAAAATGTCAGTTCAAGTGACAGTCGGTTATGTAATGCTTAAAGGCGTAACGTATTACAATTGAACTAAACTCATTAGATTTTAGGAGAATAAATCTACTGTAGTTTTAGTCGACTAAAACTAGACTAAAACTAAAAACAATTCAGCTGACTAAAACTAAATGGCATTTTAGTCAAAAGACTATGACTAAAACTAAATCAAAATTTGCTGTCAAATTGAACACTGCTGTGAGAAAGGAGGAACCTGTGGTGCGTGTCGTATCAGGGCGATCTATTCACGCTCGCTCTCAATTGTCCTGCTGTGGCCGTTTCACCCGTGGAGAATTTTCCGGGTCATGGGATGCTGCACACGAACCAGACTTTTTAATAACTGAATAATTCCTTGCAACACACAATGTGGACGAACGCGACGGGAACGTCAATGAGTCAGTCTGCTTAGAGGTGGATTTTCCATTGGAATTATGCAGTGTGACATCAATACATTACACGTGCTGAAAAGGACTTGAAAAGTTCCCAGATCTCCGGAAAAGGCTCAAACAGATGTGCAATGACTGGAAAAACGGTAAAAAAAAAAGGATGAAACGTGTGACTGCGAGTGGCAGACGAACGTCTCTGATGAACTGTCAAGCTGACGATGACGAGCATCAAAACGTAAAGCAGATATACTCAAAAACTTCAGGCAATGATTTTCAGATTGTTGCACGACAGCCGACTATTTAAGAGTGATGTTTCACAGATCCATCGGCCGAATTACACACCACTCATGATGGAACATATGCAATGTTAAACATATGTTTTACAGATACGAGAAAACATACATGTGACCATGGATAAACTCGAGCTCAATTATCATAAAGCCGTGTGGATGAGTTACTACTACAACTACAGAGTTTCCCATGCAGGCCTGGAAACTATAGGATCAGGTCAAGGTGAGTTTAAGCAGTTATGTTCAGTAAACTACAACACAACCAAAACCGTTTAAAGTGCTTTTGAAGCATGTCACTGTTTCACTCGGTGTGAATTCTAGTCTTCATTCAGTCTTTGAAAACCTCTACGTTATTGTGGAGGCCACAGATGTACAACTTCACCGTCGTGTTTTACATTCCATAAAAGCAGGAGGTGCCTGAGGACATTTATAGCTGGAGAAAAACACAAGCGTGTTTGAGCTAATGGCCCATTAAACAAACTTAAATAAAGCTCAGCACACAGGATGTGAAAGGAGAAATTAGCTGAGCAATTAACTTGGATTATATGGAGAGTGGGGTAAAGTGAGACATTTTTTACATTTGCTCCCCTCTACGCGAGCTAAAATTATATATCAGTAAAATTGACACAGTTCCCATTCATTCAGGATGTTTCCTAGCAATGGAAATTATCAGAATGTATTTAGGACGAAGGTCAGTGAAAATACGAACTTAGGGGTAAACTGAGACAGACCAGAGAAATCAAGGGGGTAAAGTGAACCACTTACTTTTTCCACTCTGAAACTACCATAACAACAACAGTTGGAATCCTGACAGCTAGCTTGACAACCCCACATGATCCAGGACTAATGTCGGACTGGTAACAGGATCATGGGGATTGGTCAATTAAGCACTTTTTTTTTCTAAACACTTGAAAGTAACTCTGAACAAAATCAAATACAACATAATATAATTCAAAATGTTTTCATTAACATTCAAATGACAGATAGAACCAGTTAGACTAGAACACAGTCTGGGGGTCAGTACACAGGACCCTTAGAGCCAGCTAGAGTCTGGGGGTCAGAGCAAAGGACAATCAGAACCAGCTAGAACAGCCTGAGACTCAGAACACAGGACTAGACCCATCAGCCTACTGTCATACTCTACAACTAGGCCTACTCTACATTCCTGAAGGTTACAGGGAAAGATGAGGAGTTGCTCTCTCCATGTGGTTCCTCCAGGCCTTTTAGGTTGAGGCAGCTTCTTCACCACATCACTTTTAGGAACATGTGTTGTCTTCCTGGTGTATTGCCTTGGCATGATGGCTTTTCTACAATGTTTATGACCATCCATCCATCCATCCATCCATCTTCTTCCGCTTTATCCGGGGCCGGGTCGCGGGGGCAGCAGTCTAAGCAGAGATGCCCAGACTTCCCTCTCCCTAGACACTTCCTCTAGCTCTTCCGGGGGGACACTGAGGCGTTCCCAGGCCAGTCGGGAGACATAGTCTCTCCAGCGTGTCCTTGGTCTTCCCCGGGGCCTCCTCCCGGTTGGACATGCCCGAAACACCTTCCCGGGAAGGCGTTCAGGAGGCATCCGGAACAGATGCCCGAGCCACCTCAGCTGTACCCTCTCGATGTGGAGGAGCAGCGGCTCTACTCCGAGTTCCTCCCGAGTGACTGAGCTTCTCACCCTATCTCTAAGGGAACGCCCAGCCACCCTGCGGAGAAAGCTCATTTTGGTCGCCTGTATCCGGGATCTTGTCCTTTCGGTCATGACCCAAAGCTCATGACCATAGGTGAGAGTAGGAACGTAGATTGACCAGTAAATCGAGAGCTTCGCCTTACGGCTTAGCTCTTTCTTCACCACGACAGACCGGTACATCGCCCGCATTACTGCAGAAGCTGCACCGATCCGTCTGTCAATCTCCCGTTCCATCCTCCCCTCACTCGTGAACAAGACCCCTAGATACTTGAACTCCTCCACTTGAGGCAGGAACTCTCCACCAACCTGAAGTGGGCAAGCCACCCTTTTCCGACTGAGGACCATGGCCTCGGATTTGGAGGTGCTGATCCCCATCCCACCCGCTTCACACTCGGCTGCAGACCGTCCCAGTGCATGCTGAAGGTCCTGGTTAGAAGGGGCCAACACGACAACGTCATCCGCAAAGAGCAGAGACGAAACCGCGTGGTCCCCAAACCTGACACCCTCCGGCCCTTGGCTGCGCCTAGAAATTCTGTCCATAAAAATTATGAACAGAACCGGCGACAAAGGGCAACCCTGTTTATGACATTAAAATTAAAACATATGTAATGGAATATTACATTAAAATATGTTTGAAACTAAACTTAACTTGTGCCTCGTGTCTCACTTTACCCCACAGCATTTGTCTCACTTTACCCCACTACCTAGGGTGGCCATTTCCATAACACCAAAAAGGAGGACACTTTGCGGCATTTAGCGAGGCAAGAATAATTGCATAGGACTCTGGTGTACTCGCAACTACAATACAGTTTTGTCCATCATATCGATGGTGATACAGTGATTCTGAAATAGCCTACTCTATTCATTGTCAGACAAATTTGATCTATGATATACAGTATCCTCTTGATTTAGACCTATGTGTAACAGAAGAGGCAAAAAAGTGTTTGTTCGCAGTATTTGTAGCTACTTATTCAAGATATTGTGATGTCTGTTTCGAAAACTGACCACTGAGATGAACCTGTCTTGCAAAGTGCACAGTGCCTGAAAACATAACATTTCTGGACTTCTGGAAATAACAGAAATACATAAATAAACACATAATGAATGCGACAAATAAATAACCACACATTTCAGTTCTTAAAGAAGTTCACCCTCTGCAGCTTTAATGATTTCTGGCACTGTACCAGATTATTTGGTTATGTATTTCTGTATGACTGGTGATGCTTGACTGCATGATTATGATAGACTTTACAAAGCTCTGCAGCGGAGATTTTGTCATCCTGAGGTCAAGTCTAGTCAACCTTATTTATATAGCGCTTTTAACAATGCAGATTGTTTCAAAGCAGCTTTACAGTGTTAAACAGGAAAATAATGCAGCATAATTTTATTCAGCCGTATAGCCATTCTTTCAATTATCATACAGTGACAGTGTGGGCTTTAGATCAGTAATTAGTAGGGGTGTAACGGTACACGTATTGGTATTGAACCGTTTCGGTACAGGGCTTTCGGTACGGTGCACGCGTGTATGGAACGGTTATGAATGTAATCTTTAACAGTTCACAGTCGGCTTGTTGTAAGCGCGGAACACACTTCAATCTGAGTTCCCACACAAACATATTAAGTATTCAGTCCATTTTATCACGAAATTCAAACGATAAATGCCGTTTTAACTCTTTAATGTGACGTGACTGATAGACGCGTATCAGTTCAACTTAAAGCGGCAGCTTTAATGAATGCGATCATCTCTTCCTAAAGAATAAACATAAATTAATACATCTTAAGGTATGTTGAGGATACATTACAACTTACTGAAATGTATCATATGTCGTGTAATCGCTCCATCTGTGTTTCAACCGCGGAAAGACAATAAAACAGCTTGTAAACAATGTCATGCAGAATCACGTTTACTCAGAAGCCCTTCAGTGTCCACAGCTGTAGCTCACTAGAGAAATCAACTCTTTCACTGAATACATGCACTATATTAGCCGTTATATTCATTATATTAGCCGTTATATTCACTATATTAGCCGTTATATTCATTATATTAGCCGTTATATTCACTATATTAGCCATTATATTCATTATATTAGCCGTTATATTCATTATATTAGCCGTTATATTCATTATATTAGCCGTTATATTCATTATATTAGCCGTTATATTCACTATATTAGCCATTATATTCATTATATTAGCCCTTATATTCACTATATTAGCCGTTATATTCATTATATTAGCCGTTATATTCATTATATTAGCCGTTATATATTCATTATATTAGCCGTTATATATTCATTATATTAGCCGTTATATTCATTATATTAGCCGTTATATATTCATTATATTAGCCGTTATATTCATTATATTAGCCGTTATCATTATATTAGCCGTTATATATTCATTATATTAGCCGTTATATATTCATTATATACTACTTAGCCTGTTGTTTTAATGTATGTTTAAATAAACCTGTCATGAAAATTACAGCCACTAAATGATTATATTTCAACAACGAATAAAAATAATTAGATTTAGAAGTTAATGCAAAAACTGCCTTATGTGAAGCTTATGAGTGTTGATTATTATATCTAAAAATAAATAGCAACTGAATTTAGGCTAATAGTTTGGGCTCTGTTGTTAATCTTTAATAGCTATATGTAAGTAAGGGCTCCCTATATAGTTTACAGCATTATCTTTAAGAAACTTTTAGTTATAATTTAATTCATTTAAGGACAGACACAATTTTTTTTTCATTAAACCACTGTTGAATAAAAATTAATAAAAAGCAATTTTGTAAAACTGCTGTACCGAATCCATACCGAACCGAGACTTCAAAACCGAGGGACGTACCGAACCGTCAGTTTTGTGTACCGTTACACCCCTAGTAATTAGATCAGAAATTTAGTTTATATGGTTAATTTAGTTTAATAATTAGATTTATTTGGATATTTAGTTGAAAAATTTCGAAAAATGTAGTGTCCCCAACTGCAACATTGTTGGTCGTATTTGGTTTGTGGGAGGGCAATGTAAAAAAAAAAAAAAAATGTTCAGAATTGTTTATTTGTACTTTCTATTTTTGTACATTAATATTCTGTAACTCAATAAAAATTAGATCACAAAAAATAATGAGTATTTAGAACTTTCATTTTCTTTTGAGTTCACAAAACTGACACAAAAAAGTTAAGTTGAATTTGTTTCATTTGAGTTGTTTTAAGCGTTAGGGTTTACGGCGAACAGAAAGTAGTAAAACTACTAACTTAACTATAGATTTCTACAGTGCATGCAGCTTTGCTCTAATTAAATGCCATCTTAGTCATACTGTATGAAGCTTTGGGAAGTCCAGTTTTGTGACTCATTTGGATGGCACAAATGAACTGATTATTAATAACTCAAATTATTAAACAACTTAAAGATATAATTGGCTGAATACAGACAAACACAATAATATTGTTTAAAGTTTCATTTTTGTGATGAAAGTTTTCCCAGTGTAACACAATTCAATTTCAAATTTTCAAATTTGATAGAAAAATAGAAAAAAGTAATCAAAAGCTCACTATCAATTAAGTGTGTGTGTGTGTGTGTGTGTGTGTGTGTGTGTGTGTGTGTGTGTGTGTGTGTGTGTGTGTGTGTGTGTGTGTGTGTGTGTGTGTGTGTGTGTGTGTGTGTGTGTGTGTGTGTGTGTGTGTGTGTCAGTGTCCTGTCTGTGTGTGTGCGTCTGTCAGCTCATTGGGACACCCTGACACACACACACACTCGACACACAGACATACTCGCGTCAGTCTCGTGCACACATCGAGTTCTCTTTTGCCAAAACGCCAGTTGTGTTGAGTATTCTCATATTAGGAGTCTTAAATGAGTTAAATAACGTCTTAAATGAACTTGAAAATGAGATGCGCGGGACAGCGCGTCAGATCCGTGTCATGTTTGGAAGCGGTAGATCTTAAAGTCTAATAAATGTTGAGATTGGCAGTTTTAAGTTATACTGTAACGCCATTAATTATTAAACATCAGACATTAGTATCAGTGATACTGGCCTTCATTCATAAAAAGATGCCAATACAACACATTTAAAATAAGCTGTCTTTAAATTCTTTCTACATTAATTTGGAGAGTAACTGAAATTAAAACAATATCAAAATATAAAAAACTCCAAAATAGTTTAAAAAAAACTTGCGATTAATCACGATTAATTACAGAAAAAATGTGATTAATTTGTTAATTTTTTTAATCGATTCCCAGCACTAATATATGTAGGATTCCTTCATATTTTCAGCATTATGGCACAATATCGTCTTTATCATTCATAAATGCTGGCCTCTGTGAATCCAACACCTGCGTTCATTACCTCAAGACAACCGAGCGGCGACTCCAGACACACACACACACACACACACACACACACACACACACACACACACACACACACACACACACACACACACACACACACACACACACACACACACACACACACACACACGAGTCCTGTGTATCAACTCTCTTCTCTAGCAGTTTTGCTTCACTTACACAAACACACACACACTCACACACACACACACACTAACAAGAGTCCTGTGTATCAACTCTCGTCTCTAGCAGTTTCGTTTCACTTACACAAACAAGCTGTCATCACCGTTGCATTCCGAGAAACTACTTAGGAATATTTATCATTCCCGCATATTTTCTTGTCTGTACCATGTGCTAAACTCTTGATAAAAGCCTTTCCACTGAGTCCCTGGGGTTTCCTAGTCTAATCCAGTCAATCCAGTCTCCATAAGCAAGTAGCTTTCTTCTTACAACAGCCACAGTTTGCATTCCATCAGGAAATGCGAGCCAACTAGAGGATGTAGCTTATGAGACACATCTCTCCATGTACACTGTAAAATTAATGAACTGGCTTTTTTTTTTTTTTTATACTGTTGTCTGAGGTCAACTTATGACATTTGCATGGTTTTTACATTCAGAAACATCAGAATGAATAAGTAATAGGCTATTTTCTGCCCTGGTTTTGAGCCTCTCCCCTGGAACGCTCTGTTTTTATGGGTGTGTCGCACTGAAGACTTGAACTCCCACTGCTATGATTGGATAACAGTTTTGCATAATAATGAGTTTCGGCTCCCCCGTCAGTACATGTGGGGAATTGTTTTGAAAACTTCCAATGAGGAAAAACGGCAACCGGAATGATCCGCCCACAGGGCTCCCAAAATGTCTTTATCAAACAAACACAATGATTTATCTCATCTACCCGCAATTAATATGAATATTATTTCTTATTACTTGGCCCGCCCGATCAGTGGATATATCGGCGCATCACACACACACACACGCCAAGCATGTGCATCAGCAAAACTTCACTGCAGACAAATCAGCATGTTCAAAACTTCCGCAACATAATCAGTAGATATCAAACGATCTGTAACAATGCAATACTATCACATATAAAAACATGTTTACTCACATAAGTGTGTTGCACCGTTCCTGTCGGATCCAATATAGAAGGCAGAGCATTGTGTTTTAATCTCAATATGTCTGCAAATCCAGTCTCGACCTGTGTCTTGTTTACAAATGAATCCGTGGTAAAATGAAGCAAACAAACGCGCAATGTTTTTCCCGCATGAGCTGGATATTCATTAAAAATAAAGTTCAACCACACATTCTTAATATTAGAATGTAAGTCGGTGGTCCAGTGGGTTAAACCATGGAATTGATATGCAGAAGGTTGCTGGTTCGATCCCAGCGGTCACCACCAGTGTGTCCTTGAGCAAGGCACTTTACTCCATGTTGCCCCAGGGGGGTTGTCCCTGTAATACGGGCAGTGTAAGTCGCTTTGGATAAAAGCGTCTGCCAAATGCATAAATGTAAATGTAAATGTAAATGTAGAATCTGAAGGAAGCTTTTGAGCAACTGTGTTCTTCCACAACCAGGCACAGCTCAATATCTTGCTATTTAGCTCCACGAGTCGGTGGGCGGGCAGAATCAGGCGTTCTTCTTCTTCTGTTGAGGCAACGTTTCACCACACGCTAACGTCAAGGTGTGGCATATTATTCTGAGATCCAGTGTTAGCTGGGTCTGCTGTCAATAAAAGCTTTTCTTTGACTAACAAGGAAGTTTTCATCTCTGAAACTTACAGGATATTCTTATATCACGATGAACTTTTATATATCAAAGGCTGAATGAAAAGTTGATTTCTCAATTCATCACCCCTTTAAGGATCATTAAACTAAGGAAAATATTTTATTTTAGTCTAAAAACTGATCTAGTGAACTTTTAGCCATTTCTTTTCTGAGCCCAAATTACTTCGGCGTCGCAGATTCAACATCCAGACGTGTGTCATGAAATAAACAGCTCAGTCTGGAAACCCGTACATTCATTTCTACTGCTTCTGTTACACTTTTGCGGGAACCAATCACAGACTGGCTTATCCACCTGGCACGCTATTGGCGGGTTTAACACGATGACGGATAGAGAAGCGATGTTGATCACGCCTCTTGTGGTCTGATTGGTTGAAGGACTATCCAATTGCATAGAGTCGTTTGAATTATGCCCGTTTATCACGCCTCTTGTGCAGTAGAAAATACAGCACAGAATCTCCCGACCAATGTTTAGCCACACTAATCTAAGATTCGGTTCTAAAAGTTGCTGTTTTCAGGCTACAACACAAGAGTTTCCAACTGTGATAATAATCAGAAAAGCATCAAATCAGCCTATTAGAAGGATCATGTGACACTCAAGACTGGAGTAATGATGAAAATATATGCAGAACAGAAAACAGATATTTTAAATTGCAATAATATTTCACAACATTACTGTATTTTTAAATCAAATAAATGCAGCCTTTTTGAACATAAAAGAGCCTTTGAAATATTGGCAACCCCAAACTTTTAGTGTACACTCACCTAAAGGATTATTAGGAACACCTGTTCAATTTCTCATTAATGCAATTATCTAATTAACCAATCACATGGCAGTGCTTCAATGCATTTAGGGGTGTGGTCCTGGTCAAGACAATCTCCTGAACTCCAAACTGAATGTCGGAATGGGAAAGAAAGGTGATTTAAGCAATTTTGAGCGTGGCATGGTTGTTGGTGCCAGACGGGCCGGTCTGAGTATTTCACAATCTGCTCAGTTACTGGGATTTTCACGCACAACCATTTCTAGGGTTTACAAAGAATGGTGTGAAAAGGGAAACACATCCAGTATGCGGCAGTCCTGTGGGCCAAAATGCCTTGTTGATGCTAGAGGTCAGAGGAGAATGGGCCGACTGTTTCAAGCTGATAGAAGAGCAACTCGTTACAACCGAGGTATGCAGCAAAGCATTTGTGAAGCCACAACACACACAACCTTGAGGCGGATGGGCTACAACAGCAGAAGACCCCACCGGGTACCACTCATCTCCACTACAAATAGGAAAAAGAGGCTACAATTTGCACCAGCTCACCAAAATTGGACAGTTGAAGACTGGAAAAATGTTGCCTGGTCTGATGAGTCTGGATTTCTGTTGAGACATTCAGATGGTAGAGTCAGAATTTGGCGTAAACAGAATGAGAACATGGATCCATCATGCCTTGTTACCATTGTGCAGGCTGGTGGTGGTGGTGTAATGGTGTGGGGGATGTTTTCTTGGCACACTTTAGGCCCCTTAGTGCCAATTGGGCATCGTTTA
>CM042254.1:2710435-2750435 GCA_023566225.1 Romanogobio albipinnatus | reverse complement strand
CGTCTCTTTTTAAAGCTACTGATCTCTGCTTCACATCAGGTCTTTAGTGTTTGTGAGAGCTTTGAAAAGCTGTGTATTTCTCTGGTGATGACAGGTGAATACAGTGGTGCTCGCCACAGGGGAGCTGGAGATTCTCCACGCCGTGCCACATTGGCTCTCGCTGCTGAAATTCATTATGTGCTGAAACCACAACATGTCAAACATCATCACCTGCTTCATCAGATTCATCATGGGCCGCTGTCAGCGAGGACAATCAGCAAACAATAACTGACTTTACTGACACAAATCACCTGCCAGCTGTGGATGCAGAGAGCAAGTGCTTCTCCTGTCCCGACTCAAAGACGTTCCTCCACAGGGCAGATGGGCCGCACACAGATATTGTTCACTGATGAAACCGCAGCACAATGCAGAGGTTTCTCAGAGGCTCGTACAGATGTTCTCGCTCTATGGTTGTCCTGATACTGTAAGCATGATTTATGATACAGCAGCTAAAGGGCAATAATATCAAGTATCATCATGATGTGCCGCTCTTTATAAGGAATGTGTTGAGTATTCTGTTGCTGTAGTAATAATAATAATAATAATAATAATTAGGATAATTTTATATATACTGTATATGTTTAAGTGTGTATATAGTCATTTAAAAAGTAATGTAATATTACATTATGAATAATAAAACAGGCAAGATATTGTTTAAAAATAATAGTAAATATATGGGGTTGTATACTTTTTATACAAAAACATATCTTTCATGCATTATTATTAATGCAACAATATCTTAAAATAAATAAATAAATATGCATGCATTAAAAATGAAAGATTAAAATAATAATGCATGGAAGAAATTGTTTTAAAATATGATATAATATAATATATAAGGTTGTATACTTTTATACAATAACATATTTTGTGTCTTATTATTATTATTAATATGAAAACATAAAAATATAAATAAAAAAATCCATTAATGAAAGTGAAGAAATTTGATTAATAATAATAACAATAATGCATGGAATAAATTGTTTTAAAATATTATTCAATATACAAGGTTGTATTCTTTTATATAATATCATATATTTTATCATATATTATTATTAATATGAAACCATAAAAATATAAATTAAAAAATCCATTATTAAAAAGTGAAGAAATTTGATCATGATAATAATAATAATAATAATAATAATAATAATAATAATGATGATGATGCATGGAAGAAATTGTTTAAAAATATTATACAATATATAGTGTTTTTAAAAAAAATGTATACAATAACATGCCTTTGATCTTTAATACAAAGTAAATAAATAAATATCCATTAATGAAAGTAAATATAATAATAATAATCTGTATATGTATATGTGTGTATATAGTAATAAAAATAGTAATATGTAATATTAATATAATATTACATTATTATTTCATTATGAATAATAACGCATGCAAGATATTGTATTCCTACAAAAGATACAAAACACATATTTCATGCATTATTGTTAATGCAACAATATCATAAATAAACGAATGAATAAATAAATAAATATGCATGCATTAAACGTGAAGAAATACAATAATAATTATAATAATAATAAAATATATTATTATATATTATACAATATATATGGTTGTATCATTTCATACAATAACATATCTTTAATGCATTATTAGTATTAATACAAAAGCAAAAAATTATCAATTAATGAGATCCATTAAAGTGAAGAATTATATAAATAATAACAATAATAATAATCATGCATGGAAGAAATTGTTTAAATAACAGCATATCTTTCATTCATTATTATGAATACAACATATAAATAAATAAATAAAACTGTCAGGTAAATCAAATAAACACTGTCAGGTTATGATTATATTCTTCTATATCTATAACTATTACTTCAGTTGATTCTTCTATCAGTGAGTTCTCTGATCAACTAGTGAACCGCTGGTCTAAAATCATGTCCACCACACAACCATCACTAGAAGTGGAGGATGTGCTTCCTTCTTCCTCAAAAACACAGGCTTTCTTTTGATTCTGATCTTGTGGTGGAATGACCAGGGGTCACTTAATACATCTGAGATGATTTGACAGATCCCAGATCTTCTAATCGTGATAACTGATCTCTGGCTAATTTTGCGGATTGGATTAAAATATCTGGATTAATCAGTGCGCGTTCTTGTGTTCCCTGAAGAGGGCAGATGCATCGAGACGATCAGCAATGCAGCGATTGGCTGGCGTCAAGACAACGTAATGACATCATAAAATTAAAAAAGCCACCTGGCAAAAAACTGTCAGGGGAGACACCATGATCAGGAAGGTGGTTCACCCAGGGCGAGGCTCGGCCATTGCACTCCGGTTGTGCTGACCCCTGCGAATTCCCCTAATGTGCCTCATTTATGGTGTAGTGGGGGACTGCGTTCACGCTCTCCTCTGGACATACTGGCCATTAAAAGCAGATCGCGAGGGGTTTTAACAGTTGTGGCATCACCCATGGCCCCAAATGGTGAAGGTGCACACTTTTTTTTTACTTTGTTTTATTATTTTTCTGTCGTCTTCTTCTTCTGTCGTGTCAATAAATGACCGGGAGAGTCCAGAGAATTGAACTGCAATGAGGTTGATGGGGAAAAACCTGGGACCGGTTTGCCAAATGAGATTTTCCCCATAATCTCCGATATTCAACGGACGATTTGATTGACAGCAGTGGTCCTGGAGGCAAAGTTGTTCCGACAAAAAACCCACGAATATCTGGACCTTTATAAGGAAACAGCCAAACGACCAAACCAACATAAAAGTTATAATAGTTCTAATAATGTTTTGATGATGATTCCCAATTATTTATATTCACGATTTTATACAGTATTTCAATGTTGTAATTACATTTGAAGCAGATTTGTTCCGTGACAGTATTAAAGTTTCTTAAGGGTCAAATTATCTGCATCTCCTGCGCTGCATCAAGCCATCCCATAATATCCGTCATCACTTAAATTAATGCACGGCTCAGATTGACGTTACAACATGTGTGTAAGACTCCAATAAAATTATAAAGTAATTATTCCATCACAAATAAATCGTTCAATCAAGTAGCTGTGCTCTATAGCAGGGATTTTCAAACTTTATGATACCAAGGACCCCCAAAATATGATGAACCTTTATGAGGGACCCCCTTTCTAAAATCCATTTTTATGCATGAAAAAACATTTAAACGTGACATTATAAATATAATATTGGCTATACTTAATATTGGATGTATAAACCTAAAGAAGAACATTTTCAATTAAAAATGATTCACAATAAATGTATGTAAGCAGCTTACGTACTGCATTTGTTGAAATCCTATTGAAGTGTTATTGAACTTATTGAAGACCCCCGTCTTCTGACATTATGCATCTTATGTGTCCTGTTCACTTTTCAACGTAAATGAAATAAAAAAATAACATTATAATATTTAAACTGAAACTAATTACGTGTTTTAATGGCTACAAGTATAGTAGGCTACAGAGAAACGTCATGTCAGCGCACGTCATTTTACCAGTTCATGAGTGAAGCTGTGCTTTGCTTTGCTGACATGCTCTGGTAAGGTCGGCAGGTTTTTTGCGTTAATTTTTATTTCCTGTTGCTGTACAAGCTTGTTTATTGGGGACTGTGGGGGCCATTTTAGTACAGTGAACTCATGTTCAAGAAACCAATTTGAAATGATTGGAGCTTTGTGACATGGGGCATTATCCTGCTGGAAGTAGCCATCAGAGGATGGGCACATGGTGCTCATAAAGGGATGGACATGGTCAGAAACAATGCTCAGGTAGGCCGTGGCATTTAAACCATGCCCAATTGGCACTAAGGGGCCTAAAGTGTGCCAAGAAAACATCCCCCACACCATTACACCACCACCACCAGCCTGCACAGTGGTAACAAGGCATGATGGATCCATGTTCTCATTCTGTTTACGCCAAATTCTGACTCTACCATCTGAATGTCTCAACAGAAATCCAGACTCATCAGACCAGGCAACATTTTTCCAGTCTTCAACTGTCCAATTTTGGTGAGCTTGTGCAAATTGTAGCCTCTTTTTCCTATTTGTAGTGGAGATGAGTGGTACCCGGTGGGGTCTTCTGCTGTTGTAGCCCATCCGCCTCAAGGTTGTGCGTGTTGTGGCTTCACAAATGCTTTGCTGCATACCTCGGTTGTAACGAGTGGTTATTTCAGTCAAAGTTGCTCTTCTATCAGCTTGAATCAGTCGGCCCATTCTCCTCTGACCTCTAGCATCAACAAGGCATTTTGGCCCACAGGACTGCCGCATACTGGATGTGTTTCCCTTTTCACACCATTCTTTGTAAACCCTAGAAATGGTTGTGCGTGAAAATCCCAGTAACTGAGCAGATTGTGAAATACTCAGAACGGCCCGTCTGGCACCAACAACCATGCCACGCTCAAAATTGCTTAAATCACCTTTCTTTCCCATTCCGACATTCAGTTTGGAGTTCAGGAGATTGTCTTGACCAGGACCACACCCCTAAATGCATTGAAGCAACTGCCATGTGATTGGTTGATTAGATAATTGCATTAATGAGAAATTGAACAGGTGTTTCTAATAATCCTTTAGGTGAGTGTATATGACTGTGTAAACCTTTTATTTAAAGGTTTAATGTAGGCCACAGTCCATTACATTACGATTGCAAGAAGAATCAACATTGGGAAAATTGCGATATGCAGTCAAATGCAGTCCTGGTGTATATAGGCTGTTAAAACGAGTGTTCTCACCGATATATTTGTTGTTCTTTCGTGTTTTATAGACTCGATATTGTTTCTTATAAAAATGTGGTAACCATGCAGCTAAAAAAAAAAAAAGAGTTTTTAAACCGTTTAACTGATAGTATTAATCGGTCAAAATTCATACTATCGGTTAACGGTTAAACGGTTAATATGAGCATCCCTAGCTATGACAGCAAGTCCAGGATGAGTCAAAGAACCAAACAATCCAACCTCATGTCAAATCGTCAACAATCAAATCCGGCTAACTGAGTTAGCCACGTACAAACAATGGACCCCAGGACATGCTCTTGACTGCTTTCGTGAGATTCGCCCATATTTTCATCCTGATGGTCTTTATTTCCCAGTGCCAGCCTGGCATTAGAAGAAATATGGGGTAAACTAGGCCGCAGTCTCCATTAGGCTTCATAGATTGTGGCTGTTAGTGTTTTCAGATGTGTTTGTTCATGCCAGCATCAGTCTAACGACACACATAAGGAACGGTCCAGAATAAATGACCAATGGTTACCAGCTGTGCACATCTGAGTCTTGAAGACACCAAACAGAAAACAGCAGACGAAAGCCATCAGGCCATGCTACTTCACGCTACTTCAACATGCAACATCACAATGGTGCTGAAAGCTGCGTAATTAATGGATTCTGTCTGCAACACTCAGAGACACAAGCAGCGCTCAGATTACTCTTGATCTTGGTGCAAACCCAGCGTCTGCTATCACTCCACGGGACAAAGAGGAGGCCACAGCAAATGAAAAAAGTCGGGCAAGATTTGCGAAGAATTTCCTGTCGTGTGTAGATTATCACCAAAAAACAACATCCTCCATTATTAGCATCCTCTCTCACTGGCTACAACTGCCCGGTGCAGATAAGATTCTTGGCTTTCAATACATCAGAGCTTCAAACTGTCCACTCTGTTGGGGGAAAACTTGCCTTTATTCAAAAGGAAATGCTATAAAAATCATTATAACTTCTAAAACAAAAGCATGCGGCGCTTGCACATGCAGGAACTACTAATAACGGGCTTTTGGAAGAATGCTTCATGGCCTTTTATTATTCACATGAGATCTATCTAAACAGCTTGTTTTTATTAAAGCGTTAAAGTGCAGTTTTGAATTAGTATGTGTAAATGCTAGGGATGCAACAATACAGTTAGTCCACGGTTCAATACATATACATCAATACATCGGTTCGGATGGCTTGTCACATCAGTTTTTTGTTATTCTATTCTTAGGCGACAGAAACAGCAAGAGGTTAAGAAGAAAAAATACTATTTTTTTTTACAATACTCTTTCTTTATTTTACTTAAAAGACTTGAAAAACCTTACTTACTTAAAACTTTACTTAAAAAAACCCTTGTACACATTCCTAGTGTATAATATACTATATAAAGATTTACACTGGCAGCTCAGAGCTGTACAGCAGCATTTAAGCATGAAATTGAATGAATGAATGTAAAAATAAAACACTACATAGACTTCACTATAAAATATACACTGATTCTTATTAAAGCTACTGTATTCAAGTTTTTCAGTCAAGAGCATTGAGGGATTTTCTCTTTGTCTTTTGTTGTTTTATTAACATTAAAGGGATAGTTCACTCAAAAATTAAAATTCTGTCACGCTCAAGTTGTTATGAACCTGAATAAAGTTCTTTCTTCTGTTGGACATAAAATATATTTTGAAAAATGTTGGAAACCAAACAGTTGCTGGTCCCCATTGTAGGAAATAATAATTTGGATGTCAATGGCTACCATCAACTGTCTGTGTTCAACAGAAGAAATGAATACAGGTTTGGAACAACAGAGTAAATAATGACATAATTTTAGAAGTGAACTGTCCCTTTAAGGACAGCGTGTTCACTATAGGCTGCGCTGCTGTCAATTTAAGACCTGTGTGCATCTAATATACAGACACACGCAGATTTTACTTTCACTTTAGACATAACCGACTGTGTTTATGTCAACCTTGTGTGTATTTGACAGTATTAGCGCAGTAAGACTACTTAGACCAGTAATCACGTGTTTGACAGGCGTTTAGTGTGCGCACTCGGAAAAGCGCATAAGCACGCAAGGCTTTAAAACACATGCAAATAATGAACTTTGGTGATTGTGAATAACTATAGTGTTCCGTGAGTCACCACTAACGTGTGATTGTGAATGTATGTCGTGTTGTTCAGTAGTGGAATGGAGACAAATGATAGATGTGTAGAAAAATTATTATTTCAATGCAAAACCGAAAAAAACGCAATTCACAAGCGCGTATTGAACCGTGAATGCCGTACCGAACGGTTCAATATTATATTGAGAATTGTGGCATCCCAAGTAAATGTACATTGTTTCATCTTTCTGCATGGACAACATGCCCAATGCATTATGGGTGTTGTAGTTTTCCTACCTATTTAGCAAAACGGAAGACAGCACTTTTTCTCTAGTCAGGAAGCACCCATTTCAAACATGTAAAAGAGATGAATGTCCCTTTTACAAGATGTAAAATAAGTCTCAGGTGTCCCCAGAGTGTGTGTGTGAAGTTTTAGCTCACAGATCATTTATTATAGCATGTTAAAATTGTCATTTTTTGAGGGTGAGCAAAAATGTGTCATTTTTGTGTGTGTCCCTTTAAATGCAAATGAGCTGCTGCAGCCAGCCCCCTTTCTAGAAGTAGGCGGAGCTTCAAGAGCTTGTCTTAGGAGTATGAGGTAGAGGTCTACACCTGCGCAGATCCGAGAAATGCCAAAAATGTAGTCACCGGAACTGACCTGGACCCGTCTATTATTTGATGGCTGGAACCAAACCGGCGGGAAGACACAGACCCGACTGAACCCGATTGTCTCATATTCCACAATAAACTTCTATTAACAAGTCAATAAACAAGTTGCCAAAAAATATAACTTTTTGTCTCAGCCTACCTAAAGCCGTCGTCTCTGATTGTGATACATTACTGTGGCGAGCAGCGAGGCCGAGGGACCGCGAGGGCGGGACGAGGCGGCGCTCATCAGAGAGGATGAGCGCCAGCTGTGAGCCAGCGATCTCGGCCCTTGCGGAGGAGTGAGGGACTATAAAGGAGGAGCGACAACAGTGAGGGACGAGAGAGGACCAGGCCTGGATTTTATGTTGAGTTTTATTTACGTTATGTTTTGTGTTGCTGCAGTCGACCGTGAGGGGCTGCAGCTTTTTATTTTCATTTTGTGTGTGTGTAGGCGGCAGCCGACCGTGAGGGGCTGTCGCCGCCATTTTATTTTGTGTTGATGTTTGATTAAAAGTTTTGTTGATTGTCCGCCGGTTCCCGCCTCCTTCTTCCCGTATGAACGAGATTTACTACAGTGGTGCCGAAGCCCGGGAGGAAGGAGGGACGCGCTGTCGAGGAGCCCTCGCAGCTGAGGGGGATCGCGGTGCCGCGGAGTTCGGGCAGCGCGGAGGAGAGAAGTCCGTGAGCGGCTGCCCGAAGCGGTGGTGCTGGAGCGGATGAAGGTCGGTGGGACGGAGAGCTCGCTGCCGTGCCCCTGGGTCGAGGTGGGGTGGCTGCCGTCCGCGAGGGGGCGAAGGAGTCCCCAGCGCTTGCCCGGAGCCGAAGCCTGCTGCCTCCGCCATATTGGGGGAGGAGCCGGAGCGCTGCCGTCCGCCCAGGTTGGGGAGGAGCAGGGAGCGCGGGATGGGGACTCGCTTCCGGCCGCCCTCAGAAGGAGGAGCCACCGCCGGCCGCCAGGGGGCGGAGGAGCGTCGAGCCGTCCACCGGCCGTCCAGTACCACCGCATGGCACCGCGAGGAAGAGCCTCTCGGCTGGCTGAGGACCGAGCGGCAGTGTGTCAGGGAACCGGACCAGAATTTTTTTTTTTTTTCCTTTTCTCCTCTCTCCACTCTCTCGTCCCTGTCGCTCCTCAGGTTCCTCGCTCCGTTCTCTCACCTCGCTGTTCTTACCCCCAGGTCCCGCGGCCGCCGTGATCGGCCCCCCCGGGGAGGGGGGGGGGGAGTAGAGCGCAGTCTCGAGGGTACCCCCCGGCCTGCGAAGGGCGTTGGGGGTATGTGGCGAGCAGCGAGGCCGAGGGACCGCGAGGGCGGGACGAGGCGGCGCTCATCAGAGAGGATGAGCGCCAGCTGTGAGCCAGCGATCTCGGCCCTTGCGGAGGAGTGAGGGACTATAAAGGAGGAGCGACAACAGTGAGGGACGAGAGAGGACCAGGCCTGGATTTTATGTTGAGTTTTATTTACGTTATGTTTTGTGTTGCTGCAGTCGACCGTGAGGGGCTGCAGCTTTTTATTTTCATTTTGTGTGTGTGTAGGCGGCAGCCGACCGTGAGGGGCTGTCGCCGCCATTTTATTTTGTGTTGATGTTTGATTAAAAGTTTTGTTGATTGTCCGCCGGTTCCCGCCTCCTTCTTCCCGTATGAACGAGATTTACTACAATTACAATCCTTGCCAAGAAAAGAGTTATATCCATGTTATTCCTCTCGTTATTCCAAGCGTGCTTAATTCACTCATCATTTCAGCTGTAAAAGTCCACTTTATGTCAAGATGATGGATGACAAATGCGACTTTGCAGATTTGCATTTCGAGTTATCTTGCATAATAACTTTGACTGTTTGGCCTTTTTAACTAATAACGATTGCTCATTCGGTGCCATGGCCGCTGGCGTTAGCAGTATTTATTTGCATAATCTCTGTGAGCCTCTGTGAGTCTGAACACCAAAACTTTAAGGTTAAAGGGTAACTTCAGCGATTCAGCATTAGGCTAAATATCAGTAGAAACCTGGTAGTATATTCAAATGATGGTACTTTCCCCCCTCATATCCCCCTGAGATGAGAGAATAATGCATTTTATTTCTGGAAAAATTCCTCCGTTGACGCAAATATCATCATTTTGCATCATCGGAGGATATTTTTTGGCCAGAGGCTAGAGACTACAGCCAGTAGAAGGAGCTGTTCTGCATGTTTTCAACCCGTCCACAGCGGAGAGATCTCACTCACAGAATGTAAATGTGCTCGGCCGCTCAGCTCGGGCATTAATAACGGAGCGTTGCGGAGCAAAGTGAGTGTTTCAACTTTTCAATGTATTCCTATGAAAGTTTAGCTTCCATAGGCATGATCTGAAAACGCACCAGACTGGACACAAGCCAAGAATGACTGATGCGCTTACCTCAGCTCTGCTCAGCTCTTCTCTCTCGTGATGAATGAAATCTGACTCCTGCTGCGTCTGTGACGGGACTTTTGATCGGCTCACTCACACTTTATTGAAAAGACACGTTCAGTTTTTAATTATAGTGTTTATTCTCCAACTGAATTAAATTATTTTATTATTATGAAGATCAAAACGACGGTGGGGGTGATGTAGGGAGTCAAGTCAAGTCAAGTCAACTTTATTTATATAGCGCTTTTAACAATGTAGATTGTTTCAAAGCAGCTTTACAGTGTTAAACAGGAAAATAATGCAGCATAATTGTATTAAGCTGTATAGCCATTTGATGTCATCAGTTCATTTCAATTTCCATACGGTGACAGTGTGGGCTTTAGATCAATAATTAGATCAGTAATTTAGTTTATATGGTTAAATTAGTTTATTAATTAGATTTATTTCGATGTTTAGTTGAAATTTTAGTGTCCCCAACTGAGCACGCCAAGCTAGAGGCAACAGTGGCAAGGAAACCAAAACCCCATCAGGTGACCTAATGGAGAAAAATAAACCTTGGGAGAAACCAGGCTCAGTCGGGGTGCCAGTTCTCCTCTGGCCAATTAACAAACAGCGTATTATTATTATTATTATTCTGGCAGCTTTACAGGTCAGAGGTCATAATAGATCGGAATATTCGAAGGACTGGAGGCAACACGCTGGAGACGGGTTTATTGCGGATGACATATCGATTTAAGTATTATTTAATTGTAATTATTTAATAGTGGCCTTGTAGGGCAGCTGACCTGAGATTGTGTTGCTGATTTGAAAAATATTATTTAAATATGAGTACATTATTATCGTGTGCTTGCATTAAATTTGCCCGCTTTACTTCTAGCGGCTGAGAAAGAGCAAGATATCACTCACACTTTTCTTATCCTAATTTTACAATTTGCAAGTTACACAAAACACACAAGCAGTGCTGACTGACTCTGCTCTGTGTAGACCTCTAGTATGAGGTCTCTGCAGAACAAAAGTGGGCATTTCTAAATTTGTGGGTGTTTTCAAACTGATGGGCGTTTATAAATCACACAATGAAAATGATCCCCTTCACCCCGACCCCACCCCTAACCCTATCCACACTGTGACGTGGGCAAATCAGGTAACACAGTGGAAAACGGCCTTCTGTTTATGGCCACGCCCACTGATCTAGTAACTACTATTACTAACCTGCAGAGACCTATACTTGCGTGTTAGCAGCTCCGATTACTTCATGCAGACACACACTGAAAATGTCAGAAACTGTTCAGCCTTTTATGTTCAAACCGACAGAGAGAACAGGTATAGTTTAGTTTAATTACGGTTATAACTTATGTTGTCATCTTGCTTTTATGACGTGCTATTGCATTGTGTTCGTACTGAATTGCAATAAATATGAAAAGTCGGATGCGACAGCTTGAGCAGACTCTCAAATCAGTCCCTCCAGAAAAACGTGATTATGCGATCGCGTGATTTAACGCATAATCAGCCAAAGTCTGCATATTTATGCAGGGGCCGCATTTTTTCAAATACGCCGCACTTTCGCCGCATAAATTGCCTATTTCCGCGTGCAAAATATGCGGGGCTAGCATGATTTCATAATCCCCGCATTTTCGTTGCAAAAAAGTCACATATATATATTAGCAGAAAGTTCAAAAAATGTTTGTTTACTTCACACAAGAGCCGCCATTTCCCCCTGTTGCCATGGGAACGTTTTGAAATGACGTAATTACCCGACGCGAACGTCATCGAAAAGCTGCAAACCCCGTGGAGAAACCATAGATATCAGAGAAACCATGATGAAGCGCAAACTCCCATTGGCCAACAAAAATAACAGCAAAAGAGCAAAGCAGTTTCCCGGTGTGTTGACCGATTTCAAAACACAGCATCATGAAGCTTCGAAGCGTGAATCAGTGAGTCGATTCAGCGTTTTGGAGCGTTATGAATCAGTGAGTCGATTCAGCGGTTTGGATCGCCAAAGTCACGTATTTCAGCAGTTTGACACGCGATCCGAATCATGAATCGACTCGCTGATTCATAACGCTTCAAAGCTTCATGATGCCGTGTTTTGAAATCGGTCATCGATATATAAGTCTTTATATAGGGTTTTTTGCACACAAAAACTATTCTCGTCGCTTCATAAAGTTATTGTAGAACCTGCACTGTAGTGAGATGGACTTTGTAACAACGTCTTTAGTGCCTTTTATGGGTCTTGAGAGTGCACAGTGCATTGTGCCAATGGAGGCCTTTCTGAGCCATCGGATTTACACTAAGGCCTAGTTCACACATACACGGGTATTTTTATAACCAGAGTTTTTCCTCCTCCCTGTTCTGAAGATGAACGGAGGTCTTACAGGTGTCCAACGACATGAGGGGACGTCATTAATGACAAAATTTTCATTTTTGGATGAACTAACCCTTTAAGAGATTGCACTTTGTGCACTGGAAGCACTCAAATGTCTGTTTTGTAAAGCTACCTCTGTAAAACAGGAAGTTATTTATAAATTTTTTCAGAAGTTGTAGCATATTCCTTTTGTAAAGCTACAGAACTTGTTTGACTCAATGTTTTGTAAATTTGAGCCGTGTGTTTATTAAGGTCTTCAATAAACAAGATGAGAACTTAAATATTCCCAGCACTTTCTGTGATGTAGTGCTTTGTTTCTCTTTTTCATCAAACCGCAGTTTTTGCAAGTTCCCGCAATTTCATCGCATAAAATTGCATAAATATCCTGCATTTTCCATCGCATTTTTTAAGAAAACATGCCGCATAATCAAGGATTTTTGACCGCAACAATCACAAAAAAAGCTGCATTTTTCTGGAAGGACTGTCAAATGTGCTCGACTACACCAACTCTTCCTCTTCCCTAAAGCAACAAGACCTCACCCCCTTTGTTGTGTGTTCCCGGGGGCGGAGTTTATGTAAATTAAGGTTTGTGATGTCACAAACCCAGGAAGAAGCTTGTTGTAGTCCTTACCAGCCGTTTGTTGTAGTCCTTAAAAAGTGATTTCTGTAAAAGTAAATATCTCCCTTTGCTTTGAACTTTGAGCGTTGTAACGTTGTAACAGATGTTGTTAATGCTCAAATATGTAATATTACACACTCACTGAAGTTAAAAAAGTGAAATCATAATCAAGGACACCTTTAAGAAGCAAAGCGTGGAAACTGTTCAGTCTGTTTGGACTCACCGTACTGACAGCTCGGGCCACTGAAGCCGGCCGGACAGTCACAGAGTTGAGCAGAACCTTCTCGACACTGACCTCCATTAAAGCACACGCCATAACTGCAAACAGCTGTAAGAGACCGACAGAAAGAGATGGTCATATGTCTTTACAACATAATTATATTTTAATATAATAAATAAATATAAAAAATGTTGCCTTAATTAACCAACTAAATTAATTAAGTTTAAAATAAATACAATTTAAAAAGAAATATAATTTTAATATTATATTATTATATTAAGAAATATAATGTGTATTAGGGCTAACTGCCGTTAATTTTCCATTTCTGTGCAGTCTAATTTCTGACTGTCAAATACCAACAAATGAATGTGGAGTGGAGGTGAATTGCTCCCTCTCATAGCTAGCGCAAAATAATTGATATTTACCATAATGCACGTAGCAAAACGAGAAAGGCACAACAAAGAAAGCTCCATAACTGTATGAATTAAGCGAACAAGTGTGCTTCTGTTACCTAATTTAACCATTGAAATGTCTTGTCCAGCAGAAAAAAAGCAGTCTCTGCGTCCAGGGGTGTAGTTTATGGGGGGGATTAACCCCCCCAATATTCAAATCCATCAGTTACAACCCCTCCAATATTTCAACATGGAAATCACAGTAGATCACATGAAACATATGTAGAATTCGTTTATTTTGTAACAATAATTTTGTTCCTAATCAAATATGAGTTTGTCATAAATCAGACAAAAAATGCTCCCCCTCCATTGAACCGATTGGTAACGCCCAACCAATGAGTCGCATTTTCACCAAAACAACGCGAGTGGTGTTTGAATGGGAGAGCACACGGGTAACATTAGCACCAAAAAGGAAGAGAAGCGCTGCACAGTGGACTATATAAAAATAAAAAACCATATACTGAGAATGAGGTATGAGAATAATGTGTAATAAGTACACACCACATATATTTTAGCTAGCTAATCCATTGCAATGTATTTAGCTATAACTATCAGAATAACAAGTTACCAAAGCAGCCGTCTGTTTTGCTAGTTCATTTTTCAATAGTGTCTGTAATTATCAATGATTTACAGTTGTTCAAGAGCCCATGTGTTTCCCTTTAAAAAAAATTAAAATGCATTAAGGTGGAATGTAAAAATCTTAAAATAAATGTCTAAATGTTGTCTCTTTCATATTTGTATATTTGTAATCAGTTAAAGCAAGTAGGCCTAGATAGATAGATAAGATGATAGATGGATGGATGGATGGATGGATGGATGGATGGATGGATGGATGGATGGATGGATGGATGGATGGATGGATGGATGGATGGATGGATGGATGGATGGATGGACGGACGGACGGACGGACGGACGGACGGACAGACAGACAGACAGACAGACAGACAGACAGACAGACAGACAGACAGACAGACAGACAGACAGACAGACAGACAGACAGACAGACAGACAGACAGACAGACAGACAGACAGACAGACAGATAGATAGATAGATAGATAGATAGATAGATAGATAGATAGATAGATAGATAGATAGATAGATAGATAGATAGATAGATAGATAGATAGATAGATAGATAGATAGATAGATAGATAGATAGATAGATAGATAGATAGATAGATAGATATACCAACGTTCTAGAGTTTAGATTCTCTGCCCGAGCCCGAGCCCGAGCCCGAACCCGAACTTGACCCGAACCGATCCGCGGGCCGGGTCGGGCCGAGATTTCCCGGCACTATCCTCAGACTGGGCCCTTGATCGTTTGTGTTTTTTTTTATCATTACTTTATTAGCCTAATTGGGTGGGCAGAAAGCTATGCCATAATCAGAAATAATATATTTTTTTAGCAAAGTAATACTACAACTAAGAAACAAATGTGTACAAAGTTGCACAAGTCAGGATTAGTCTAAAAATGCGTGTTAAACTCACAGCACACGCAGTGATGAAGCGCAGCATTCAGAAACGCTCCGAGACGCCATCATGAGCTGCTCATTTTACTAGAACTAGACATTTCAAGCTTTCTATACACATATTTCTCATGTCTGTGAGGCAGTAGCTGCTGAGTTTTGTTTATTTATGAGACGCACTCCAGCTCATGTGCAATGCATGTGATCGCTCCCGCGCGACTTCATCTCACCCGTATAATCTGCTATTACTCTATTTGTTTGTTATTTATTAAATCCAAGCAATTGGCTGACGAAACCTTGATTAAAATTAAGATACAATTTATACAAAATGAAATTCATTTTAAAGAAGGGCTTAATACAAAACGAAACTTAATATTAAACAAAATATAATAACCACCAAAATAATTTCTGACCCACTCGCATCTTTGCACTTTTCATAATTAGATGAAATTTAAAAATAACATTATAATAAAATAAAAAAAATACATTGTTTAATGGCTACAACAAGTAGGCCTTTAGTACAGATGCATGTCATGTCTGAGCGGGATTTGAGCGAGCATTGTTTTACCAGTGAACGGTTCATGAGCGCGCCTGCATACACCCGTCCGCTTCGCTCATTACAGGCTTGTTCTAAGAACGCCCACGTATAAAAAAATGGTCGTGTTTTAATCAGGCTCGGGCTCATAATTACAGTTAATGTGTCGGGCCGGGCCGGGCTCGGATACAACGTGCACGGGCTCGGGCTTGATTTTTTGAGCCCGATCTAAGCTCTAGTTCACACCACCTTTCAAAAGCCATTTTTATCCTTGTTTTCGCATAGGCCCGGTTGAAGTCTCTTTTTTTCTGTAGCCACTCCGAGGGTGTGTCTCAATCAGCTCTAGTTCAGTAGTCAGGGCACTGATCAGGGATCAGACCATTGACTTATATCCTGATCAGTGACTACTGAACTAGGACGCTGATTGAGACACACCCCGAAAGTCCGAAGTCTTTTGTATTTTACAACGGGTGAATCTCCAGTTGTCACTGGTGATTGTATTTGAACCTTTCTGGATCCGCCATCAAATTAACACGTTTAATTATATCAAGTGGTGCGAGGCTGTAAATCTCCACCTTCAACATAGCCTGGAGAGGTGAGGAATCCCAAGCACATCCACTGACCACTGGGGTTCCCCAAGGCTCAGTGCTTGGTCCTCTCCTCTTCTCCATCTACACTACTTCATTGGGACCCATCATTCAGGCACATGGCTTCTCATACCACTGCTATGCTGATGACACTCAGCTCTACCTTTCATTTCACCCAGACGACCTCACAGTAGCTGCACGAATCTCCAGCTGTCTGGCTGACATCTCTGCATGGATGAGAAAACATCACCTGCAGCTCAACCTGGCAAAGACTGAGTTTCTCATCTTCCCCGCCAGTCCCACCATACAACATGACTTCACCATCCAGTTAGGTACATCCTTGATTTCCCCATCAAAGTCAGTCAGAAATCTTGGAGTAACATTTGATGACCAGCTGTCCTTCAGAGAACACATTTCTAAGACAGCTCGCTCATGCCGGTTTGCGCTCCACAACATCAGGAAGATTAGACCGTTCCTAACAGAGCACGTAACACAGCTTCTTGTCCAGGCCCTGGTTATCTCTAGACTTGACTACTGCAATGCGCTTCTGGTTGGACTCCCCTCTTGTGCGATCCAATCACTTTGAATGATCCAGAATGCAGCAGTACGTCTTGTCTTCAACGAGCCCAAAAGGACCCACGTCACACCTCTCTTCATCTCCCTGCGCTGGCTACCACTCGCTGCTCGCATCAAGTTTAAGGCGCTGACGCTTGCATACAGAGCTACCACGCGCTCAGCTCCTGCTTACTTTGACCCCATTCTACAAATCCACACCCCCACCTGAAGCCTTCGCTCAGCAAAGGAACGACGGCTTGTGGTCCCATCACAGAGGGGGAAAAAATCCCTTTCCAGAACATTCTCATTCAACGTTCCCAGCTGGTGGAACGATCTTCCCAACACCATCCGAAACGCAGAATCATTGACATCATTCAAGTCAACTAAAAACTCAGCTCTTCCGTGAGCACTTAACCTCATTAAAAAAATTAAAAAATAAATAAATAAATAATTCCTCTCCTCTTTCTCTTCCTTCTTCCCTCCCTACTCTAGCCTGTGCTACACTGAGCAATGTACACGGTCTCAGGATTTCAGGCTCTTATTGCGCTTCTCGACTCTTCATGACCAATCGCTTCATGTACCCCCAAGTTGTAAGTCGCTTTGGATAAAAGCGTCTGCTAAATGCATAAATGTAAATGTAATGTAAATGTAATAGCCTACTAGCCGGGACACCTTCTTTATGTGTACAGATGTGACGTAATGACGCAAAGACATGCTTGAATTTCCCGCGGAAATCCACCAAAACCACTGGAATAAAAAACATTATTACACGCTTAAAGTTGTAAATTGAGCTAAAAATTACTTTGGATATCTTTTAACCCAAAAAAGTTACGGACTGCAGCTTTAAATAAATAACACTACCACTAAAACTGAAATAAAAATTACAAAATTCAATCAAAACTACATAGAAATTCAATACAAAATTGAAAATATTAATAATACTATAATTAATACCAAAACAACACTGAAGTACATGACACCACATGTACATTTCGGTTGTCATATGATGATGTGAAAACTTTATATTACATTTCAAACCCTTAGATTTAAAAAGAAAAAAAAAACATCTTATAGCAAGACCAGTCAACCAGTTGCTCAAAGTCACCGTCAACAAACAAATGCCAACGAAATTTACAAACTAAGTTTTACTGAACCCAAAGCAATTTAGCATTTCTATTGTAAATATCTTAATATGAATAAACCTGCTTTGGCAAAGCACAAGCGTATAATATTACATACAGTAATATAAGCATGTGAGGATGAAGTGCATGGGGAATCCCAGCTCGCTATATCATTATATACAATATGTGCTGGAACTCATGTTCATCAAGACAAAAAAAACCATGACATTAATCTTCATAAACACTGAAACGCCTTGAAATCCACATGGATAGACGAGCTGTTGTGAGCGATTAGCTGAGCTTCACTCATCTTAAATGAACAATTGTGCTAATTCAAGGACACATCGCCTTTCAAAACCTCAAGAATAGGTCATCAGACAGCATTTCTACCTCTGGGATTGACAATTAACTGTCTTTGTAACAACAGGCATTGTTGGTCATGTGGACAGACCACCCAGGACATTAGTTCCGCTCATTCCTGGTCCTTGTTTAGGACATTCCCGTCTACAGCAACAAAGACATGCTTCCATTCACTCCTTATTGCCGCTATTACCCTGTTGGTCAGTTCTGCTTCAAATCACCAGCATCAATCAAAATAACTGGCCACTTTCTGCTCCCGACTTTCCTGTTCAAACTCTGACTTTTGCTCCTTAAATGAAAAGAAGAGGATTTTCAAGAGCAAATTCTGTTAAAGCGGAAGGAAGTCGCTTCAAGCACCGAGGGCACTTCTACAAAAAACAATCAGCAGTCATTGAGTCAATTGGTGTACTTGAGTAACAAAGGCGTAAACGGGGTTAGCGCACCACAAAAGACCCCAATTGTAAAAAACTTCAAGATTAAGTTTTGCATACACTTAAATCTAGATTAAATCAAGGTTTATCTAATAATTCTGTTGCACCAAACTTTAAACCTTGTTTAAACATAAGCAGGTTTACATTTAAACCATCATTTTGATCCTGGATTTCATTTATATTTAAGATAGATTAACTTTGATCCTGTTGCTCCATAACTTTAAACTCAGATTTAAATCTTACACGTGAGGAGGATAAAATAAAGTGCACCTACAATTAAACTGTGCAGATGATTGAACAGAGATAGAAACAGTGGGAGTGTCATCAGGTCTCAGGCGTCTCAGGTCTCTTGTTGAAGATATTAAATACTGGATGACGTGTAATTTTCTGCTATTAAATTCAGATAAAACGGAGGTATTACTTATTGGTCCAAAAAACTGCCCACAAAACCTCTCACAATACAATTTTACCTTGGAAGGATGTCCTGTCACTTTATCCACTACAGTAAAAGACCTGGGTGTTATATTAGACCGCAACCTGACATTCGAAAATCATATTTCATATGTTACAAGAACGGCATTTTTCCACCTTAGAAACATTGCTAAGCTACGTAACATGCTATCTATTCCTGATGCAGAAAAGTTAGTTCATGCATTCATGACCTCGAGATTAGATTACTGTAATGCTTTATTAGCTGGTTGTCCTGCATCCTCAATAAACAAACTACAGTTAGTCCAAAACGCAGCTGCTAGAGTTCTTACTAGGTCAAGAAAATATGATCATATAACACCAATTTTATCATCTCTACACTGGTTACCTATTAAGTTCCGTATCAATTACAAAGTATTGCTACTGACCTATAAAGCCCTAAATGGTTTAGCTCCAGTGTATCTAACGGATCTTCTATCGCCCTACAATCCATTGCGCTCTTTAAGATCACTAAACTCTAGGCTTCTGGTCATTCCTAGGATATCCAAGTCCACTAAAGGAGGGAGGGCTTTTTCACATTTAGCTCCTAAACTCTGGAATAGTCTGCCTGATATTGTTCGAGGTTCAGACTCGCTGTCCCAGTTTAAAACTAGATTAAAGACGCATCTCTTTAGCCAAGCATTCACATTATAATTACCCTTTATACTACAGTTAAATCGGAACAACAGCATTAATATAATATTCTGAACAGCAGCTACGCTAATTATTTCCCATCTGCTTTTCTGTTGTTATCTCGGGACACTAGTCCCGAGGTAAATAGTTTGTCAGCTCCAGTTTGTATCCAGCCGCTCATGGAGACTTCGGATGCCCCAACACCTGTGATGAGACGACTGCACGCCTGTGAAGAGACGACTCAACGCCAGCGTTGTTATGGCCTAAATTAATACACGACTGATTAACTTTTTCGAACATTATTCTTTAACATTGTCTTTCTAACATTTTTACTGTACATTTATGAAATGCACTTTCTGTAAAGCTGCTTTGAAACAATGTGTATTGTGAAAAGCGCTATACAAATAAATTTGAATTGAATTGAATTGAATTGTTTATTATAAATAAAAATGAAAAATAAAGCGGAGTGTGAGGGTCGTGGCGGCCCGTGAGTTTACGCCTGCTATCGAGTCACTCATCTCGGTGTCGGACAAACAAAAGAAGAGAGCTGACATTTTACAAGTTTATTTCCTTTATTGGCAAGAGCTACTTAAGTCAGTAGAGAGTTTCTGGTGGTCAGTAAAGAATGAAATCAGCCCCCAGTGAGAATTGGATCCTAAACTAAAGTCTTACCAATTTTGTTTGTCATTTGTTGAACATTTCTGACTCATACCCCTTTTCCACCAAGGCAGTGCTAGAGCTAGTTCAGAGCCAGAGCTAGTCCCAGTTCATAGTTGGTTCAACTGAGGAGCCTTCTAAGAACCGTTTGTTTTTCCACATGCTGAGAGCCACAACAGAGCCAGGTCTTACGTCACTGTATACGTCTCATCTCTCTCAGAAACGCTAGCGAGGCAGCGGCAGTGTTGCCAAGTACTTCATCACTGTTGCCGCGGGCTGTTTTTCATGTCCGCGGGTTGAAGCGACCCCAATTATATGATATTTAGCCCCGGGAATGCGAATTTTAGTAGGCAACCATACCAAAAACACATATTTTACCCCCAAATGTAATTTTTTACCAGGGAAGCCCCCCTGAAACGCGATTGGGCTTGTTTTGAGTAGCAATTGGGCGGGTTTTTGTTATGAAAACCTGGCAACCCTGGGCAGTGGGAAACACAAACACACCAGGCTTGTTCGAGATGAATCGGCGCTGCGCAGACCGATCCACGTAGGATATAAAAAAAAACGCATGAATCAAAAGCATAAGGAGTCGTGTGCTCTCGCTGGACTCATTATCATACGGCGATCGGTCTCTGCACAGCACCGCTGCCAACAAGCCTTCCATCAACAATGCAAACGTTGCGTTACTATTGATTCACATGGCTTTACGATCCTACATCGGCATCAAAACACAACGAAAACACAGCGAATCCAACACATTCATGCAGCTCGCCGTAATTTGTATAGACGGAGATTACAAACGAGCAGCAGCTGTTAGCTCCATTAGCTGCTATTTCAACAATGGCGGATCTCAAGTCTGTGTTCGTCTTGTTGACCCCGCCCCCAGCGCCTGACGTAATCGGTTCTTACTTCTAGCCCTGTTCTAGCCCAGCAATGTGTTGGTGCTACTTAAGAACCACTTTTCCTGGCTCGGAGCTGGAGCTTTGGGTGTGGAAACACAAAGAACCGATTTGAAACTAGGCTCTGGCTCCGTTCTAGCTCTAGCACTGCATGGTGGAAAAGGGGTATTAAAGAAGCAGCTGTCAAATATGAAACGTTTAATTTAGCTACATATCTCGTACTTGACGTCGAGTCGCGCTGCTAAAATGTGAATATTTTTGTCATTTGCGTATAAAAAAAATTGTAAAGACTTTAGTTTAGACCAATTCTCACTATTAACTAGTAGCTTATTAGTATGCATAACAGGCTGTTTATGGTTTCGTTTCAGGGGCAAATTTTGATTTCTACGATCTACATATGTGCTGTTCTGAACGCCAAAAAAATTGATAACAATAGCTTGAAAACCATGTCAGTGGGCAGATATGACTGATAAAGTTTTTCCATTTTCATCAGTGAAGAAAGTAAACATGTTTAACTGATATGTATATGTTTTATGAATCATTTTCGAAGGCTAACAGGAAAGTTAGGTAACTAAATCTATTAAATTAATTCACAATATGCACACCTTCATTACTAATCTTATGCCCAATACAAGCTGAAAAAAGCTGAGCTTTTTATTTACTGAGAGCTACACATGGAATTATTCATTTACAATATGCACACATTTATTACTTTGTTAATATTTCTTGTTTGTTAATTATATTATAAATGTCATTACATAGGCCTGTTTCAACTCAAAATGGCGAAATTAGACAAAAGTTTATTCATTTGCGTGAATATTTTAGTCATTTGTTTAATATTTCTGACTTAAAGAAGCAGCTGTCAAATATGAAACGTTTAGTTTAGCTGCATATCTCGCACTTGACGTCGAGTCGCGCTGCTAATATTCGCGCTCAGCCTCAGCAGCTTCTGTGAACATAAAGCCCGCCTACTCGGATTTGATTGGTTTTCTCAAATATTTTGACATTGACGAGCGGTGACAGCCCCCCTGACGCCCATGGTTACTGTCAATAGCGAATCCATCATGGCAGCAAACAATTTATTGTTTTAAATGCAGGTTGAATTCTAATCCCTGATTTGTTAATCTGGGTGTAAAATGAAGTGGTGCAACACAACTCGATTTAAAATAAAGCCTATATCAACAAATCCTAGATTAGCTCTAAACTGAGTTTAATTTAATCCTTGTTGGTGCAACCCACCCTTAGATTAGAATGAGAAACAGAGTTACTTTGTCTTCCCGCTTCCCAAATTAAACCAAAGCATTTCTCCCAAAGCAGCCTTGATGTGTGTTGTTTTACACACAAAATTTAGTGTGGGGACACTAAATTTTTCAACTAAACATCGAAATAAATCTAATTAATAAACTAAATTAACCATATAAACTATATTACTGATCTAATTATTGATCTAAAGCCCACACTGTCACCGTATGGAAATTGAAATAAACTGATGACATCAAATGGCTATACAGCTTAATAAAATTATGCTGCATTATTTTCCTGTTTAACACTGTAAAGCTGCTTTGAAACAATCTGCATTGTTAAAAGCGCTATATAAATAAAGTTGACTTGACTTGACTTGACTTGTTTTATGGGTTCCGGTTCTGCAAAGTGATGCAAAGAGTCTTTTCATCGGGTGGGTTGCACACAATCAGGTCAAAAACAATGCAAAACGCGAATAATAAAGTGCAACTGTTCATAATTGTGCATAGAGAAATTGCACCCATTTTGTTGTTGATGCCAAAGGTCATGTGTCCAATCACACGTGTGGAATCATTAACTCTTGCAGAAGTTATTCAGATGCCGACATTGACAGGTTGCGTGACATACACTCATCCCTTGACAAGCACAAAACTATGCTCATTTGTAAGCAATATGGTTTGTATGCTGAGCACAGTTTGTTTTACGCAGTGAATTATCGGCTCCCGAGAGCATCAAACCATCAATTCAACTGACATTTCGAAACCAGACACTCGTACTATAAATAGTGTGAAGCATGCGTTTGCTGCCATTTACGCTGCACTGAATTGTTCATTTTCCCACTGAGCCAATGTCAGGTTAATCATTTTGCATGTTGGTCTGTGTAGTTCATAGTTATATTAATACATTTCAATGTTTGTTTTTAAAGGCAATTGTGTTTACTTTTGTATAATGAACTATTGTTGGTTCTGTATTGGATCACCACAATGTAAAATCTGGGTTCATCGAGTGTTTCTGCTTTACTGTTAGCACCCGAAGAGAACTGAGATCATAACACCAAACGCTCGCAAAAACAGAGAGTACATCACATCTGCCAGATGAATGGAAATCTATCAGGGACAGTTTCAAACCCACATCACCAACACAAGTACACTAGTGTTGTTATTGTTAACGAAAACAAAATCTATTAAAAAATATTTTATTGAATTTTTTTATTTTTATAAATTAATAAATAAATAAATTAAAACTGAACTAAAGATTAAAAAAAATTAATCAAAGCTATAGAGAAATGTTTGAAAAAAGGTAAATAAAAATTACAAAATTATAATAGTATCTAAATAATACCAAAACAATTTTCGGTTAATAAAATAAATAAATAAATACATAAAATAATAAAAAAATGTTGCAACTAAATAAAATACGTTGAAGCAATAAAACTACTAAAATTAAAACTGAAATAAAAGTTAAAAAAGTAAATCAAAGCTATATCGAAATGTTTGAAAAAAACTAAAATCAAAATTACAAAATGAACATGAAATTCAAACTATTAATGATGCTATAATAGTATCTTAATAATACCAAAACAACACATTTGTGTTTACTTTTGTACAATAAACAATTTTCGGTTATGTATTGGGTTAATAAAAAATAAAAAAAATAAAAATAAAATAAAATAAAAAATAAAAAATAAAAAAAAAATATATAAAATAAAATAATAGAATAAAATAAAATAAAAAAATATAAAATAAAATAAAATAATAGAATAAAATAAAATAAAATAAAAAAAATAAAATAATAAAATAAAATAATAAAATAAAATAAAAAATAAAAAATAATAAACAAATGTTGCAACTAAATAAAATAAGTTGAAGTTGAAGCAATAAAACCACTAATAATAGTAAAACTGAAATAAAAATGTAAAAGGTAAATCAAAGCTAAATAGAAACATAACAATAAACAATTTTCGGTTCTGTATTGGGTTAATAAAAAAAAAAAAAATAAAATAAAATAAAATAAAATAAAAAAATATAAAATAAAATAAAATAAAATAATAAAATAAAAAAATATAAAATTAAAAAAAATTCTCAAAATTAACATGAAAACTTTGAAAGTAAAAATTAGAAAAGTTGTAAATGTGTTGGTAATAAAAGGTGCAAACCCTAAAGAACATTAAGTTATTGAAACTTAAATGTAATTATTTTAATTATTTATAACAATCTTATTAACGTATTACTTATATTTATTGGCATAAATATACTTTCTAATATTTAGATATTAATAAGATAAGCCTAACCGCTACATTAGACTAACTAGCATTTAAGTGAAGAAAAGCCATCCCTGAATAACGGCAACACCTCGGAGACGACCTTTCAACTCCTCAAGACCCAAACTGCCACTACAAATCTACCCGCCTCTGGATTACTAATAATAATAATAATAATTTGTTACATTTATATAGTGCTTTTCTAGGCACTCAAAGTGCTTTACATAGAAGGGGGGAATCTCCTCACCCACCACCAATGTGCAGCACCACCTGATGATGCGACGGCAGCCATTTTGCGCCAGTACGCCCACCACACACCAGTTGATTGGTGGAGAGGAGACAGAGTGATGATACCAATCCTGTATATATATATAAATGGGGATGATTAGGAGGCCATGATGGACAGGGGCCTATGGGCAAAGTTGGCCAGGATGCCGGGGTTACACCCCTACTCTTTATCGATGGGCATTTTTAATGACCACAGAGAGTCAGGACCTCGGTTTAACGTCTCATCCGAAGGACGGATTGGGATTGTCCATCCCAGCTGGCCAGTGAATCACGCTGAACAAAAAGGTTGTGAAGACAGATGCTCTGTACGTGTGCCAGTCAGACGGCGGGGTTTCTGGTATGAGCATCAGCTCATGATTTGTCCATGTTCAGTGGCTCAGAAAAGGGAGTGATTAGCTTGTCCCATTTCTCCAAGTGCTTCCAGGTCTCAAGTTGCAGGGATAAAAGCCAAGCGTGCAGTTTAAAGACAACAGATACCACCACAGAAGAGGAAAAGACGTTAAGCGGTGTACAGGAATGCATGCTGAGCGTGTTTAAAAACAAACCAAAGCTAAGGCCTGAATCTTGCCGGTATAATGAGTAGTTTCACCTTCTCAGACAGACAAAGGGGTCTTTGAGGATCGTGTCGGCTCTAGTAATGAGACTCCGGAGAAAATCACAACTTGCGGGATAAACTGTTATGCAACTGTCAGTCATTCTGGCACGAGACCACTCGCGCCGCCACGAGCCCGGCATGAAAACGATCAACTTGATTTTAGAGAAGGATTTAGGCCAGGTGGTTTAGAGTACAAGTCACCGAATGTGACCCTGAGTCTCAAAACCACTAGAGTCCCGCTTAATCCTCCAAAAGAGAACAACAGACCCAGTGGACCTTAGGTCTGATTTGACAACGAAAACGAGGATCATCAAGTCGACAAAACATAGAAAATGTCAGAGAGTACAAGCTATTGAACGAACTGTACTTCAACCTCTCGCAGGCTCATATTCACGCATGCCAAATGAAATAGTCAAGTCGGCTTTATTTATGTAGTGCTTTATACAATACAGATCAATGCAATCAATGCAGACCTCATAGACAAATTCTAAAGACAATCGCCTCATTATTCAGCTCAGTGTTGATTCAGTTAGGGTTCATCAATTATGAAACAAATTTGATAAGGATGCACCGATATACCGATAATTCTTTATATTTGAAAGCCGATAACCGATATATCGGCCGATAAATCCAAATCCAAATTTTTATATCATTTTTGAGAGCCTGATTACAAAAAAAAAGTAGTTATGTCTCTTTGTATTAATTTGTCCTGTTATTGACGTAATGCGCGTCACTGACAAAATGCGCAACCAGATGTTCGACTAGTTCGAATATTCGTGTTTTTTTTTAGAGGGAATATTCAAACGCCATTTTTGAGCAATTTTGACAGCCCTACATTGAGTACAGACGGTCTGTTGATCAGGGAATGCTGTGATCTCGTCAATGCAACGCGTTTTCTCTCACAAAATGCTTTGACCAAAACTAACACAAACACAACATCGACATGAATACAGTAAGAGCTTCGTTGAGCAGCATAACAGCGTCATTCATTATAACGGCAGTTTGGACAAGTGTGCAGATACACTCACGACGTGTGATTGACAACTTCGGCCATTATAAAGAGTGTGTTCTCTAATCACAATTGAAATAACAGATTTGTTTCATGCTACTGTTGTGGGTATGGGTGTGTTTTTCTTTTCTTGGTATTTGTTGGTTTTGTTTCCTTGTTTTGTAGGTGGCCGCAGAAGATGCAGGACACCTGACTCCAATTAGGAGGCGGAGATATATGTCATGGTTTCATGCAATGGAGGATGGCACGGAGAGTTGACATCATCTCCGGCTGGCCTCTGGTTGCCTCGCTTCGAGATCTGTCGTTGTCAGCATTTTGCACTTTGTAAAGCCCTAGATTTTGTAATAAATTCCATTTATTATATTATTTCAGTGTTGTGGCTGTCTCATCTTTGTTGTGGTCACGAGCAGGCTGTAACACTACTAACAGAAAAGATGTGAAGTTGATTGTTTAGTCACTGGCTTGATTCACTGATGCATAAACAGTATTAAACAATTTAGAAAGAAAGTCTGAGTGATCTTGAATGATTAGCTACACATCAGAGATCACTGATCACAGATCAGGCATTAATGGACACTGTTACTCACTGTTTGTGGCGGTGCTGTCGAATCCATATGGTAAAAGTCTAAGTTTGTAAAGCCTGTGCTGACATCGTGACTGATGAACTGAATCCATTTTCTCCAAATTCTCTGGGCGGGCAAAGCAGAGGAAGGGGAGGAAACCGTTCCCCGTATGACGACATACAGGGAAGATTCCCGATCGGCTCGTCTGAGCTCTCATTTTCTCAAAGGGGACCATATGCAGGCTAGGGGAACTCATATCAATGTTAAAAACCTCATAAAATGACATTTTCATGCCATGGGACCTTTAAGATGCTTTTTTGTCGATCGGATCACAAGTGGACGCCGCTAAATACAGGTGTAAACGGGGTCTAAACGCTTTGAGCTTGTCCACTTTTGACCACTTCCAGAGCGAGTGAAAACGCATTAGACCGGATCGCTTTTGTAATGTAAACACTCATGCAGTTGAATGCGCCTACTGACCTAATGCGCATTTTACATTAGCGCAGTTTACATTGTGGGAAGCGTGCTAGCCAGATGGGATTTAAACCCAAATTTGGTTTGAAGAAAAAACATACCAAGCACAATGTTCTCTCACCATTCCTGATTTCTAACACACATGGCTGTCAGAAACTAAAGCTGCTGCTCTCTGTGTGTTTTTCTGTCGTCTCAGGTCTCATTCATATGTCAATTGCGTGCGCTTATTTCGTCCATTAGATGGAAAGATCTGAAAAAGCCCATATATCAGTCCTTCCAGAAAAATGCGGCTTTTTTTTGTGAATGTTGCGGGCAAAAATCCTTGATTATGCGGCATGTTTTCTTAAAAAAATGCGATGAAAAATGCGGGAAAATGCAGGATATTTATGTAATTGTATGCGATGAAATTGCGGGAACTTGCAAAAACTGCGGTTTGATGAAAAAGAGAAAAAAAGCACTTCATCACAGAAAGTGCTGGGAATATTTAAGTTCTCATCTTGTTTTATTGAAGACCTTAATAAACACACGGCTCAAATTTACAAAACATTGAGTCAAACAAGTTCTGTAGCTTTACAAAAGGAATATGCTACAACTTCTGAAAAAATTTATAAATAACTTCCTGTTTTACAGAGGTAGCTTTACAAAACTTCCAATGTGCTTCCAATGCACAAAGTGCAATCTCTTAAAGAGTTAGTTCATCCAAAAATTAAAATTCTGTCATTAATGACGTCCCCTCATGTCGTTGGACGCCCGTCAGACCTCCGTTCGTCTCTAAATAACGACTTATATAGTGATGACCGATTTCAAAACACAGCATCATGATGCTATGAATCAGAGAGTCGATTCATGATTCGGATCGCGTGTCAAACTGCTGAAATACGTGACTTTGGCGATCCAAACCGCTGAATCGACTCACTGATTCATAACGCTCCAAACCACTGAATCGACTCACTGATTCATAACGCTCCAAACCGCTGAATCGACTCACTGATTCATAACGCTCCAAAACGCTGAATCGACTCACTGATTCATAACGCTCCAAACCGCTGAATCGACTCACTGATTCATAACGCTCCAAACCGCTGAATCGACTCACTGATTCATAATGCTCCAAACCGCTGAATCGACTCACTGATTCATAATGCTCCAAACCGCTGAATCGACTCACTGATTCATAACGCTCCAAACCGCTGAATCGACTCACTGATTCATAACGCTCCAAACCGCTGAATCGACTCACTGATTCATAACGCTCTGAAGCTTCATGATGCTGTTCTGAAATCGGTCATCACACCGGGAAACTGCTTTGCTCTTTTGCTGTTATTTTTGTTGGCCAATGGGAGTTTGCGCTTCATCATAGTTTCTCTGATATCTATGGTTTCTCCACGGGGTTTGCAGATTTTCGATGACGTTCGCGTCGGGTAATTACGTCACTTCAAAACGTTCCCATGGCAACAGGCGGAAATGGCGGCTCTTGTGTGAAGTAAACGAACATTTTTCAAATTTCTGCTAATATATATATGTGACTTTTTTTGCAACGAAAATGCGGGGATTATGAAATCATGCTAGCCCTGCATATTTTGCACATGGAAATAGGCAATTTATGCAGCGAAAGTGCTGCGTATTTGAAAAAATGCGGCCCCCGCATTAATATGCGGACTTTGGCTGATTATGCGTTAAATCACGCGATCGCATAATCACATTTTTCTGGAGGAACTGATATATTTACCCACCCATTGACCCTCCCCTGGAAGAAATCAGGACAGAAGTGATTGAAAGTGGACAAGAGACACAAGGTGTAAAGGGGAATGTGTCTCCCTCGTCTACTTGTGATCCGATCGACCAAAGCGCATCTTAACACCAGGTGTAAACAGGGCCTAAGATCAGATGCATATGAACACATTCATCTAAACACCTCTGCTGAATGTTCACTAACAGTCCCAAAGGTATTTTGAACTTCTTTTTTCTCCTAAGTGAAGAACGAAAAATAACTTTGTAGTGAGTATATCAGCTACTTAAGGGTCCACAGCCAGGGGCGATTCTAGGATTTTCATTTTAGGGGGGCTCAGCCCAATTGAGGGTCCAATTCTCACTATTAACTAGAAGCTTATTAGTATGCCTATTCGGATATTGGCTGTTTATTATTACTTATAAAGCAAATATGAATGCCTTATTCTGCATGACCATATTGTACATCCCTTAATCATACAATGTAGGCAGGTTTATAATCACTGAGATGCCAAATGTGAGGTTAGGGGGGTTTGGGGGGCATGGCCCCTCGAGGAAACTTTGATTTCTATGATCTACATATGTGCATTTTAAGATGTTCTGAACGCCAAAACATTTGATAACAATAGCTTGAAAACCATGTCAGTGGGCAGATATGACTGATAAAGTTTTTCCATTTTTGTCAGTGAAGAAAGTAAACATATGTTTAACTGATATTTATATGTTTTATGAATCATTTTCGTAGACATGTTCGTTTACTGAAGGCTAACAGGAAAGCTAGGTAACTAAATTTAAAGCTACACTGTGTAACTTTTTTAGTTTATTCTTAGCTAAAAACACTTAGTTCTTTCAAAAATATATGTGCTCATTAATGTATATTTACTTCTTTCAAGTAATAAAGTATTCTCGTAAGTTTATAATATGCCATTGAAAATACATACGGGTAAGGGGTTCGAATGGGGGTCGCCATGTTGCCCCTCCATCTTGAAAGTACATTAGCCAAAGAGGGACATACCCGTAAATTCAAGCTTCGCCTTTCGCGTTTTAACACTCGATGGCACCGTGTCGAATGTGAAGAGGGGGATTATACAGAATATACAGAATAACGATAGCACTGATAAAAGTTACTTAACTAAGATTAGCTTGCATTCGTCTGGGAACCTGATAGCTGATGTTAGCAATGAAATGGTAAATAAATTACGAAAACGTAAAACTATTATTCATTTTACATAGATGTCATAACCTACATGTTAACTGACAAATTAAATAACTGCAAATTATAATAGTTTTCTAAAGTAACCTCATCACTTGAAGGAACACTAATGGACGAGGTCGAACTGGAAGCCATGTTAATCTTGGACTAAATCGGCCACCGTAGGAGTTCGAAATCGGAATTGGGAGGAACAGAAACTAATATTTACTGGATGGTCATATACCTTTTCACCGCTAGATGGGGGAAAATATCACACAATGTAGCTTTAATAAAGGAATTCACAATATGCCCACATTCATTACTAATCTTATGCCCAATACAAGCTGAAAAAAGCTGAGCTTTTTATTTACTGAGAGCTACACATGGAATTATTCATTTACAATATGCACACATTTATTACTAATATTACTTTGTTAATATTTCTTGTTTGTTAATTATATTATAAATGTCATTACATAGGCCTGTTTCAACTCAAAATGGCGAAATTAGACAAAAATGTATTAATTTGCAAGAATATTTTAGTCATTTGTTTAACATTTCTGACTTAAAGAAGCAGCTGTCAAATATGAAGCGTTTAGTTTAGCTGCATATCTCGCACTTGACGTCGAGTCGCGCTGCTAATATTCGCGCTCAGCCTCAGCAGCTTCTGTGAACATAAAGCCCGCCTACTCGGATTTGATTGGTTTTGTCAAATATTTTGACATTGACGAGCGGTGACAGACCAATGAGAGCTCAGATCAACACACAAACCTCTGCTTCTGATGTGCGCTCTGCTCGACGCCGCTGCGGATTGAAGAACGCGCTGATTAAAAGACGGGACGACTCCCGCCAGTTTCATATGTTAGAAGGGTTAATCACACATTTTTTTAGAGGGGCTGGACAGAAGTTTAGGGGGAGTTGAAGCCCCTCTTAAAAGGGCCTAGTGACGGCCCTATAGGCTACTCTTCATCAGGGTATGCAGACTATGACAGTCATATACAATCCTATCAAAGGACTCCCATCTGGTCCATTTAGGCACAAAAAAAGACAAACCAGAGTCGGTCAAACAATTAGAGGAGCTCTCTTGTTACCAGAACAATGAAAATGACGAGACCCCACCCAGAGCAGACAGCAGACGGGATGAGCTGCTGAAATCCAATTATTGACCGGGTCTTTTGGAGCAAATTCAGACAAAGTGAGATCAGTGCTTTGCTGCCGAGGCCAGCATGACCATTACAATCGTTTGAACGAACCTCCAAAACCTAAGTGTAATTTGTACCGCACCATTTGTACATCATGATACCTCAAATTGTGCGGTTTGAGGACATTTCTGGGCAAATTTCACCATAATACATCGACTCTACAAATCCATAAAACAATACTGAACCCACAGCCAAGAGGATTAGAGCACATCTTGACTCTAATGTCCTAATTCCACTGTGCTTTCGTTAGACTCACAATGGAATGTGTGATTAGTTCCTCCTCGTGGTTTAACACACACTTGCAGAAAGACACACACCTTCATGCTCGAGCATTCTCTAATCTATAATCTGGACACCACTGGAAAATTAATTTTCTGCAGCCTGAAATGTTCAATGCAAAAAGTAAAATACAGCAAAATCTATATTTATAGAATATCTATCCATCCATCCATCCATCCATCCATCGTTCTATTGTTCGTTCCATCCATCCATCCATCCATCGTTCTATTGTTCGTTCCATCCATCCATCCATCCATCGTTCTATTGTTCGTTCCATCCATCGTTCTATTGTTCGTTCCATCCATCCATCCATCCATCATTCTATTGTTCATTCATCCATCCATCGTTCTATTGTTCGTTCCATTCATCCATCCATCCATCTTTCTATTGTTCATTCATCCATCCATCGTTCTATTTTTCGTTCCATCCATCCATCCATCCATCCAGCGTTCTCTTGTTCATTCTAACGAATGTTCCATCCATCCATCCATCATTCTATTGTTCATTCATCCATCCATCATTATATTGTTCGTTCCATCCATCCATCCATCCATCCATCCATCCATCCATCGTTCTATTGTTCGTTCCATTCATCCATCCATCGTTCTATTGTTCATTCATCCATCCATTGTTCTATTGTTCTTTCCATCCATCCATCGTTCTATTGTTCGTTCCATTCATCCATCCATCCAGCGTTCTATTGTTCATTCTAACGAATGCTCCATCCATCCATCGTTCTATTGTTCGTTCTAACGAATGTTCCATCCATCATTATATTGTTCGTTCCATCCATCCATCCATCCAGCGTTCTATTGTTCATTCTAACGAATGCTCCATCCATCCATCGTTCTATTGTTCGTTCTAACGAATGCTCCATCCATCCATCGTTCTATTGTTCATTCCATCCATCTATCCATCATTCTATTGTTCATTCCATCCATCCATCCAGCATTCTATTGTTCATTCTAACGAACGTTCCATCCATCTATCCATCGTTCTATTGTTCGTTCCATCCATCCATCCATCCAGCATTCTATTGTTCATTCTAACGAACGTTCCATCCATCTATCCATCGTTCTATTGTTCATTCCATCCATCCATCCAGCATTCTATTGTTCATTCTAACAAACGTTCCATCCATCTATCCATCGTTCTATTGTTTGTTCCATCCATCCACCCATCCATCGTTCTATAATTTGTTCCATCCATCCATCCAGCATTCTATTGTTCATTCTCACTCGTCTGCTAAATGACTAAATGTAAATGTTCTAACGAACGTTCCATCCATCCATCCTAAATCACTATTACCAACTCCACCTGTTATTCTACAAGATCACCTGAACTTTAAAAATATCTACAGCTACATACTCAGGATTATGGAGGCTTGTTTCCACCACAAAAAAAAACAAATCTCACAATTGAGTGTTATCAAGTCAGAATTGTCCGAAAAGTCAGAAATTAGCTTTCCTGTAGCTCAAACAATAGTGTGTGGCACTAGCAACACCAAGGTCATGGGTTCGATTCCCAGGGAAAGCAAGAACTGACAAAATATAAATGTGTACCTTCAATGCAATATAAGTCACTTTGGATAAAAGCGTCTGCCAAATGCATAAATCTGCAGTGGTCAGTCTCTATCAAAAGTGCTCCAAGGAAGGAACAGTGGTGAACCGGCCACAGGGTCATGGGCGGCCGAGGCTCATTGATGCACGTGGGGAGCGAAGGCTGGCCCGTGTGGTCAGATCAAACCGACGAGCTACTGGAGCTCAAACTGCTCAAGAAGTTAATGCTGGTTCTGATAGAAAGGTGTCAGAATACACAGAGCATCTCAGTTTGTTGTGTATGGGGCGGCACAGCCGCTGACCAGTCAGGGTGCCCATGCTGACCCCTGTCCACCGCCCAAAGCACCAACAGTGGGCATCAGAACTGGACCACAGAGCAATGGAAGAAGGTGGCAATTACCTTTTTTATTTTTTATTCTGTGGCGGAAACCAGCTTCCATACTGGATTCACTGTCCCAAAGAAGGACTCAAAGAATCCTCATTGATGTTCAAAGGCACATGCTTCATTTCTCAGTAAATACTGTGATTTTACATCACATGGGATTTAAAGGAGACTCACGGTACAGGCATCCGGCCTCTCCGTTGAGCTGTGACCATCCTGAGCAGCACTTGTAGACCGTCTGGTGTTCCTGTCGATACACCTGTCTATGTGCAGTGTAGTACGCCGTTCTGTGGACAAAAGAAGAAATCTTTAGCATTGTCAATCACACACACTCTCCTACTGCAAAAATTATAATATATATATATATACACATTTAAACAAAATGCATATGTTAGATTGCACACCACATGTAACTTGAGTGGCAATTGTTTTCAAGTTGCACAAAAAAATGTAAATTAAAGAGCAGAAAAGTACTTGTTGTACAATACATGCATGGTGAAAGAAAGAAAAGTAAAGAAAATAAGACTGCATGGTTTTTAATTAGCACACAGGTGAAGATTAAGAGCCTTAAACATTCTTTGAGTCTGTCATCAGACACTTTTCGTGTTTATCAGCGTTCTCTCTGTGAGCTAATGAAGGTCTTTGTGGTCAGTCAGAGAATGAGAGAGATCAGGTCATGACTAATGCTTGTGGATGAGCTCTGATGTGTGAAAACACAAACCTCTCTCATCCACCCTTTAATGAAGCTTTCTGCAAGGCTTTCTCGCTCCCTGTAGTTTAGAGTCGTAACCCTGCGCTCTTTGTTTATAGTGCCTAATTGCAGGGCCCGGTCTCTTACATGCTAAGTATACGGAGGAAAAGAAGAGCCGGTGCGAGGTACAGAGGGTTGTCAAAGCGTGAGTGCAGGGCGTTTGCCTTCTATCTTGTAGGTATGCAAGACCCTCTGGAGATGCCTTACAAATTGCTGCTTTCGTCAAGAGCGTAACTACACCTTACACTTAAAAGAGTCTGATTAGAGAACACAGATAAAGCATGAGAACAAAATACGCTTCAGAAGGGAACAGGTAAGGCAGCATCACCATTTCTATTGAATAAGGCAATAACAAGCAGCTCCTCCCACAGTTTCTCTTGAAGCCGATACTGAAGTGAGTTAAACTGCAGTTCATGGACTGGCCACTAGAGACAGACTCCAGAAGGAGCAGAATCTCACTGAGCTCATGTTAAAATGCCCAACTTTACAGCAGAAGAACACATGTTTACAGTCTGGGACAAACTGTGCTTTTGGTCTATACGGCTAATTTTGCCCTTCATGACGACTGTGAGGGGGTGAATTTATTCATAACTCATTCGTTTACATTATATAAAGCCTTAAAGTTCTGCATAATTAAGGGCGTGGCCACTTTGAGTGACAGGTGGATTGCCGTTTGTCTGCTGTCTGTTAGTCGTCACCTCAGCTCCGCCCACGTCCCGCCTCTTTGGCCATTTTCTGTTATCCGGGTTATGGCGACGGCCAGCTCGACCCGACTTTACGCTTCAAAACTGCCCTTCAGATCCTATGGGAGACGTCACGGACACTACGCCCATATTTTTTACAGTCTATGGGTAATAAGGGAAAAGGAACTTAACAAATGCATACTGCTCAGCATGAAGTTTATACTATTTTTGAATTCCCCTTTTGCAGCAAAATCAAAAACAGATTGTGGTTAAAGCTTCCGGTTCATTCATCACACTATAAATGGAAATACGAAGTTGAGCACATTGCATTGTGGGATACAGCACCCAGCTGTCATCTGAATAGGCATGCATGTGGAAAACTTTGGTGACACTTTATTTTACAGTGTCCTCCTTACATGTTGCATGTAGTTACTACTATAAATTACATGCAACTAACCCTAACCCTAACCCGAACCCGAACTCCCAGCTCTGCAGCATATTACAAATTTTTTGAGAATTAGGCATATCTATTATTAAATTAAATTAAATGATTATGCTCATTTGCACTGCCGACTGTATTTATAGTACCAATGTTTACATTTGCATTTTGCACCGTACTTCTAACTGTAATATGCAACCACTTTCCACTGCACTTTTACACTTTCCTTCTGATAGCTCTGTCCATAATTTATTGCACTACCTTAATCCACTGCTATATTCCTCATATTAGCCTAACATATTATTGTATACCTCTATCTGTAAAATTCTGTTTATAGTAATAGCCATCTGTATATTATATTCATAGTACATATTCACCTGTAAATTCTGTTTATAGTAATAACCGTCTCTCTATTTATACATATTTATATATATTCAGTACATATCCATGTCCTGCACTTACGCAACCGTTGTATATCCTGCACTTCCTGCTATTGCACTTCTGGTTAGACCTAAACTGCATTTCGTTGCCTTGTACTTGTACTTGTGTAATGACAATAAAGTTGAATCTAATCTAATCTAATCTGAATTTAAAAGAGCACCCTGCCCACATACATTGGAGTAAATTGATAACCGAAAACACTCTCAATTTTAACAAAGTCGTGGAATATTGCATATATTATATAGTATTTATTCACAATTTTATGATAAACATATATAAAAAGTCACATTTTGATTTATTTTTTAATTAATTAAATTGTTATTTGAAAATCTATGATTTTTAATCTGTTTGGTCTATTTCCTTTTAGTCTGTTGATTCCACTAGGTGTCAGTAAACAGGGGAAAAAATAATTTTCTTGATATCTCCTTCCAAAAAAAAGTTATTGAGATTAATCAGTGCAAACTATCTAATAACTTCTACTCATCTCCATTGATTTAAAGGTCCCATTCTTCGTGTTTTTTTGAAGCTTTGATTGTGTTTACAGTGTGCAATATAACAATATAACAAAAAAACTGTATTTTTAACACAATTTACTCATCTGTACACCGCTGTTTTCACTGTCCTAAAAACGGCTGATGACTTCCTTCTGTTAAATAAAATATCTCGCTTGGCATTGAACTTTGAGCTTTATAATTTTACAGGTATTATTTATGCTCTAACAGCAACATTACACACTAACTAAAGTTTGAACAATGGGATCACGAAGAACGGGACCTTTAAAACTGCCGCTGGGAAATCGAAAAGAAGGCTCCGCCTCCTCAAGTTTGTAAAGGGAGATCTCGGGCTCTGGTTGGTCTAGAAGCATGATCGACGTGTCTATAGAGAGCTGAGATACTCAGCTTTTTTGACATATGACGCAATACGTGATGACGTCCTCAAAAATCGCGGCTAACAAAGACGATCAAAACTATGGATAATAAGAGTATTTGTCTGCATCATATGTTTTGATCGTGACATAGTGTGGTTTGGCCATGCATGCTCACAGACATGTGAAAATGATCTCATTTTGAAGAAACCAACCTAAGGAACGAGCCGATATAGCGTTTGTGGGTGGTAGCTACACAAGGAGGAAGTGATCCGAACAGGAATACGACTCATGTGTTTGCTTGTTCAAAGGAGTCATTTCTAGCCTGACGTTGTCATACTCAATTCTAGTCAGAATATGAGTCTGATCTGCTCCGTTGGGCTGTGATTATGGGATGTGTTTAAACCGAACCAGGAAAGACATCAATTGGATAGACCAACAACCAATCAGAGCAACGGAGCGACGCATAACGGAAGTTGTCAAATGTCAACAGAACTCAACTGCACTGTGTTGCCAAGTCCGCGGGTTGAAGCGACCCCAATTATGTGATATACAGACCCAGGAATGCGAAATTTAGCAGCAGCCCTGCCAAAATAACACATATTTTACCCCCAAATGCCATTTTTCCTGGAGAACCCCCCCACCCGGAAAGCTATTGGGCTTGTTTTTGGCTAGTTTTGAGTAGCAATTGGGCGAGTTTTGTTGTTAAAACTTGGCAACCCTGTCTGTGCGCGCTGGAATAAGTCACGTTAGAAGAAGAAGATGAGTGTAAACGATCTTTGCCGGTGTTGTAAAAAAGAATGTAAGGATACACAGAGTACTGACCAACACCATCATCATTTCTGAGAGAAATAGTAAAGGTGAACGCATATACGAACAAGTTCTCCATTTAGGATTAGAACAAGTTCAACCCAAGCGCCTTTAATGACGTGGATGATTACGTTACTGTTTATCATCTGTCCATCATCGTCTAAAGCCCGCCCCCTGACAATTTCATTGGTCCGAACAGTTTCTGTTCGGGCATAATTACTTCTCTATGGATCAAGTCCAGACCGAACTGCCCGTGCAAAATTTTGTGTGGGCGGGGCTAAGTTCGGCTGGCATCCAGGCTAAGTCATTTCCATCTTCGTGATTCTTTTGATAAATAACTGTAAAGTGTTGGATCAGTGAAATAAACTGCACAGTGATATTCTTGAGGGTAAGAGCTTTCATTTGATACATGACTTGTTTATTTTTGGTGAGTTTGTGTGATATAAATATGAAATTGAATATTATTCATATGATTTTCTCAAGGGGGGTCAAATTCAGACCTTATTATCTTTTTCTATGCAACACAAATGCAAAAGTGATTGGGTTCTCAAGAAAGCTGAGGTTCGAATCTTTCAAACGAAACCATATAGGTCTAGTTTTGTGCTGCACAACTTATAGATTTTTTTAAATGATTATGATGATGCAATATTGGACCCACGGGTCGGTACAGAGCTGAAGCGGTTAGTTCTTATTACTCAGTACTTAAATGTATAATTACACTGTAATGGAGACCTTAAAATAAAGTGCAAGCATAACATGCATGCTATATACCACAGAAATAGCAAGGGTACGGTAGTTGATTGATCAGACATGATGGTTGTGTTCACATAAATCAGTGTTTTGGGTGTGTGTGTGAATATCAGTCCCACCTCCTCTCGTAGCCCATGCACCAGGACTGTCCCTGGCATCCTTGTTTCCAGGCTTTGACCATCCGTGTGAAGGCCTGGACACACGGCTGCATCTGGGCCACAAGTTTCACCTCCTGCTCAGCACACACATTTGGCCTGGAGATAACACACACACACACACACACACACACACACATCGGTTTACCTGCAGGAATTTCTAATAGTCCTTCCATGCCGTTTTAATAAACTGTAATGAATTTGACAGGGGAACAAGTTGTTAGACAGTCAATTACTTAGACACGCCATGTCAAATTGAGCAATGGTGATGATTAAAACAAGGAGAAAATGCCAATGAATCATTTTTAATCATCTCTGCACTAACAGATGACTTGATTTACATCTTCTGTTCCCAGACTGATATATTAGTCACTCTGTAAAAATGTTCGTTATCCTCAAACAAAGACTCACAGTCGAACCCCCAGGCGATTATTTTCATGTCTGGGATTATTAGCTCTAGATCTTGTTACGATGCTTTGTTATTTTTTTGAAAATCACTCATATTAATGCATATGTCGCCATTAAATGGAGAGGACTGCACTATACTGACACTAAAAAGCTGGACGCTGCAGTTTAAAGGATTAATGTGAAACGTCAAAACGTAATAAACTGCTTAATAGTCATATTAGCTATGCCTCTGCTGTCTTTGTAGGCAGCTCAATGTTTTCCAAGCTGACAAAAAAAAATTCTAGAACGTTTTACTATGACTCAATTAAGCTATGAAAACATGTTCTCTGAACAATCGAAACGTTAACCCTGCTGAAAAATCCAGCTAAAACCAGCCTAAGCTGGTTGGCTGGTTTTAGCTGGTTTAAGATGGAAGTAGCTGGTTTTAGCAGCCTGGCTAAACTGGTCTCCCAGCCTGACTTAGCTAGTTAAGTTGGTCTTCCAGTCTGGACAAGTTGTTGGCCAGCTGCTTTTAGCTGGTCTCCCACCCTGGCTTATCTGGTCAAGCTGGTCTTCCAGCCTGGTTTAGCTGGTTTTAGCTGGTCTCCCAGCCTAACTTAGCTGATGAACATTTTACCTAATTACAAATTAATCAGATTACATGGTCCATATACAGATATAAATTATTTGTCTAAA
>CM042254.1:2690435-2705435 GCA_023566225.1 Romanogobio albipinnatus | reverse complement strand
AGCCAAATATGAAAAATAGCCCATGATTTACTCTCCCTCAAGTCATCCGAGGTGTATATGACATTCTTCTTTCAGATGAATAAAATCAGAGTTATATTAAAAATGTTCTGGCTAATCCAAGCATTATAATAGCAGTAATAGTTGCTCTGTTTTTGAAGCCCATAAAAAGTGCATCTGTCCGTCAAATAACTGCTCCACGCGGCTCCGGCCTTCTGAAGCGAACCGATGCGTTTGTGTAAGAAAATTAAAAATGTATTTCATTTTTTTCTATGGCTCTGCATCAGCCGTCCTCGCGCCATCACTTCCGGCGAATAAGGTCAAAATACCGGAGCGATCATAGATATACACATAGATTCCTCATTAGTGCCTGCGGATCGGTCGAATGAGGCATCTACCTGTATATATCTTTGATCGCGCCAGTATTTTTACCTTATTCGCCGGAAGTTATGGCGCTGGGAACACTAGATGACAGTCGTCTGATAAGAGGTAAAAAAATAACAAATACTGTTGGGTTTCTCGCAGAAACCGATGGTTTCGTGTCTTCAGACATCAATGTGTCGCCACGAGCCGCAGGGTTTAATAAGGATTCGTATGTCTGTGTTTTTACTCTCATTGCTCTCATACTCTAAAATATCCCCATTGACATCATTACACGACTATCACACTGCAGCGGCTGAGTTAAACATCTTCATTTGTGTTCTACTGAAGAAACAAACACACCTACAGCTGGGATGCCCTGGGGGTGAGCAGATTAACATAAACATTCGTTTTTGGGTGAACTATCCCTTTAAAAGGCACACTATGTAGCTATTCAAAACAAAGGCGAGACTGAGCATGGAATCATGGGAGTTGTCGTCTTCACCTCACTCAGATGTTAGTTATCCCAATGTTTCCAAAAATGTTTAAAGGTCCCGTTCTTCGTGTCTTTTTGAAGCTTTGATTGTGTTTACAGTGTGCAATATAACATGTGTTCATGTTTCGCGTGTAAAAAAAACAGTATTTTTAACACAATGTACTCATCTGTATACCGCTGTTCTCACTGTCCTAAAAACGGCTGATGAGTTCCTTGTTCTATGAAGTTCCTCCTTCAGAAATACGTAACGAGTTCTGATTGTGCCAGCGGTTCCTGTGTTGTGATTTGACCGCAGCTTAGCGCACGTGGAAAGGTCACGCCTCTTAACGGGAGATGTATGCGCTCAATGATCTCTACAGCGTCCCTGGGAAAGCCAAACAAAGGTGATTTGACTCCGGGATGAAAATAACAGCGTCTCGACGACATGGCGACAAACACACTCAAACGCAACACTTCCTTTTCTCCACGCGACACTTCCTCTTCTCCACGTGGGACAGCAACAAGACCACGCCCCCTTTTTTCACGTGTTCTTGTGGGCGGAGGTTAGTCTGTTCTACTGTTCTACTGACGTCATTAATGAAGGAAGTACCAGGATGTAGTCCAAGCCGGCCGTTCGCTGTAGGCTTTGAAAGGGAACTTCTGTTAAATAAAATATCTCGCTTGGCATTGAACTTTGAGCTTTATAATTTTACAGGTATTATTTATGCTCTAACAGCAACATTACACACTAACTAAAGTTTGAACAGTGGGATCACGAAGAACGGGACCTTTAAATCCAGAGAAATAAGCGATTTTAACCAGCCAGTGACGTCATACCCGCGTTACCCTCGATTTCCGGTTTTATTTTGTAGAATCCATGGAAACGTTTTAATATATTACATTTTATTAGACAAGGGAACAACTTCTTGGATACATTCATCGTCAGAAAACGAATTATTGTACAGTAATACAGAATTTTCTCTTTCATACAGTCCTTCCAGAAAAATGCGGCTTTTTTTTGTGATTGTTGCGGGCAAAAATCCTTGATTATGCGGCATGTTTTCTTAAAAAATGCGATGAAAAATGCGGGAAAATGCCGGATATTTATGCAATTTTATGCAATGAAATTGCGGGAACTTGCAAAATCTGCGGTTTGATGAAAAAGAGAAAAAAAGCACTACATCACAGAAAGTGCTGGGAATATTTAAGTTCCCATCTTGTTTTATTGAAGACCTTAATAAACACACGGCTCAAATTTACAAAACATTGAGTCAAACAAGTTCTGTAGCTTTACAAAAGGAATATGCTACAACTTCTGAAAAATGAATAAATAACTTCCTGTTTTACAGACATTTTAGTGCTTCCAATGCACAAAGTGCAATCTCTTAAAGGGTTAGTTCACCCAAAAATGAAAATTCTGTCATTAATGACGTCCCCTCATGTCGTTGGACACCCGTCAGACCTCCGTTCGTCTCTAAATAACGACTTATATAGTGATGATGATTTCAAAACACAGCATCATGATGCTATGAATCAGTGAGTCGATTCATGATTCAGATCGCGTGTCAAACTGCTGAAATACGTGACTTTGGCGATCTGAACCGTTGAATCGACTCACTGATTCATAACGCTCCAAACCTCTGAATCGACTCACTGATTCATAACGCTCCAAACCGCTGAATCGACTCACTGATTCATAACGCTCCAAACCGCTGAATCGACTCACTGATTCATAACGCTCCAAACCGCTGAATCGACTCACTGATTCATAACGCTCCAAACCGCTGAATCGACTCACTGATTCATAACGCTCCAAACCGCTGAATCGACTCACTGATTCATAACGCTCCAAACCGCTGAATCGATTCACTGATTCATAACGCTCCAAACCGCTGAATCGACTCACTGATTCATAACGCTCCAAACCGCTGAATCGACTCACTGATTCATAACGCTCCAAACCGCTGAATCGACTCACTGATTCATAACGCTCCAAACCGCTGAATCGACTCACTGATTCATAACGCTCCAAACCGCTGAATCAACTCACTGATTCATAACGCTCCAAACCGCTGAATCGACTCACTGATTCATAACGCTTCAAACCGCTGAATCGACTCACTGACTCATAACGCTCTGAACCGCTGAATCGACTCACTGACTCATAACACTCCAAACCGCTGAATCGACTCACTGACTCATAACACTCCAAACCGCTGAATCGACTCATTGATTCATAACGCTTCAAACCGCTGAATCGACTCACTGACTCATAACGCTCTGAACCGCTGAATCGACTCACTGACTCATAACATTCCAAACCGCTGAATCGACTCACTGACTCATAACGCTCCAAACCGCTGAATCGACTCACTGATTCATAACGCTCCAAACCGCTGAATCGACTCACTGATTCATAACGCTCCAAACCGCTGAATCGACTCACTGATTCATAACGCTCCAAACCGCTGAATCGACTCACTGATTCATAACGCTCCAAACCGCTGAATCGACTCACTGATTCATAACGCTCCAAACCTCTGAATCGACTCACTGATTCATAACGCTCCAAACCGCTGAATCGACTCATTGATTCATAACGCTTCAAACCGCTGAATCGACTCACTGATTCATAACGCTCCAAACCGCTGAATCGACTCACTGATTCATAACGCTCCAAACCGCTGAATCGACTCACTGATTCATAACGCTCCAAACCTCTGAATCGACTCACTGATTCATAACGCTCCAAACCGCTGAATCGACTCATTGATTCATAACGCTCCAAACCGCTGAATCGACTCATTGATTCATAACGCTCCAAACCACTGAATCGACTCACTGATTCATAACGCTCCAAACCTCTGAATCGACTCATTGATTCATAACGCTCCAAACCGCTGAATTGACTCACTGATTCATAACGCTCCAAACCGCTGAATCGACTCACTGATTCATAACGCTTCAAACCGCTGAATCGACTCACTGATTCATAACGCTCCAAACCGCTGAATCGATTCACTGATTCATAACGCTCCAAACCGCTGAATCGACTCACTGATTCATAACGCTCCAAACCGCTGAATCGACTCACTGATTCATAACGCTCCAAACCTCTGAATCGACTCACTGATTCATAACGCTCCAAACCGCTGAATCGACTCATTGATTCATAACGCTTCAAACCGCTGAATCGACTCACTGATTCATAACGCTCCAAACCGCTGAATCGACTCACTGATTCATAATGCTCCAAACCGCTGAATCGACTCACTGATTCATAACGCTCCAAACCTCTGAATCGACTCACTGATTCATAACGCTCCAAACCGCTGAATCGACTCACTGATTCATAACGCTCCAAACCGCTGAATCGACTCACTGATTCATAACGCTCCAAACCGCTGAATCGACTCACTGATTCATAACGCTCCAAACCGCTGAATCGACTCACTGATTCATAACGCTTCAAACCGCTGAATCGACTCACTGATTCATAACGCTTCAAACCGCTGAATCGACTCATTGATTCATAACACTTCAAACCGCTGAATCGACTCACTGACTCATAACACTCCAAACCGCTGAATCGACTCACTGACTCATAACACTCCAAACCGCTGAATCGACTCACTGATTCATAACGCTTCAAACCGCTGAATCTACTCATTGATTCATAACACTTCAAACCGCTGAATCGACTCACTGACTCATAACGCTCTGAAGCTTCATGATGCTGTTCTGAAATCGGTCATCACAGGGAAACTGCTTTGCTCTTTTGCTGTTATTTTTGTTGGCCAATGGGAGTTAGCGCTTCATCATGGTTTCTCTGATATCTATGGTTTCTCCGCGGGGTTTGCAGCTTTTCGATGATGTTCGCGTCAGGTAATTACGTCACTTCAAAACGTTCCCATGGCAACAGGCTGAAATGGCGGCTCTTGTGTGAAGTAAACAAACATTTTTCAACTTTCTGCTAATATATATATGACTTTTTTGCAGCGAAAATGCGGGGATTATGAAATCATGCTAGCCCCGCATATTTTGCACGCGGAAATAGGCAATTTATGCGGCGAAAGTGCGGCGTATTTGAAAAAATGCGGCCCCAGCATAAATATGCGGACTTTGGCTGATTATGCGTTAAATCACGCGATCGCATAATCACGTTTTTCTGGAGGGACTGTTCATACAATATGTTTTAAAATTAATTGCATGCCATTTAGCAACACAAGCCATCCAGCATTTATTAATATGATATAATAATATCGATCTAGATCACTGCAGTGTGAACAAGTGTCTCATAGCAGCCGGCGAGAGAACGCACAGAGTAACGTCATCACATCATCAACACACTCAGATGTGTGTAAAGCCCTATTCAGACGGGATTAGTTTTACATGGGGAGGTGGGGGTAAAGAAATGTTACCTCAGGATGTCTGTAATATGAATGGCCAATTCGCACGGGATAAGACATCTCAGAAAAACTAGCAGAAGTGGGAGGGGTAACTCGCTTTACGCACCACCATAACCTCCTTGTCATCATGTGCATGACATTGCTTCCTGTTTTTACGTGAGCAAACACAATGTGTGTGTGTGTGTGTGTGTGTATATAATATATATATACACACTAGGGGTGTAACGGTACACAAAACTGACGGTTCGGTACGTACCTCGGTTTTGAAGTCCCGGTTCGGTATGGATTCGGTACAGCAGTTTTACAAAATTGCTTTTTATAAAATATTAAATTATGAGAAGTCATAAATATGGCAAAAAGGGTCATAATTAATGGATAAAGTCCACATTATGACAGTAAAAATTATGGCAAAAGGTCATAATTACGAGATAAAATCTAAATTATGACACACAAAATTGTCATAATTGTAAGAAAAAGTAACATTTAGAGATACTAAACTATAAATATCAGACAATGTCATAATTATGAGATAAAAAAAATCAAAATTATGAGATGTCATAATTATGAGTAAAAAAAATTAATTTGAGTCATTAATCCATAATTATGTCTTAATTATGAGATAAAAAAATTATGATAGTAAAAATGATATGATAGTCAAAATGAGTCATAATTATGGAAAAAAAAAATATATATATAGCCATAATTATAAGACAAAGTCATAGTTAAGAGATGAAACATTGAAATTATGACAGTCCAAATTATGACAGTCAAAATTATGGTAAAAGGTCAAAATTTCACATTTTTATCTTAATTATGAGATGTCATAATTATGAGGATTTTATTTTAATTTGAGACATCAAGCCATCATTATAAGACAGTAGTAATTATGCGATATCAAAATGATGATAGTAAAAATGAGATGATAGTCAAAATGAGTCATAATTATGAAAAAAAATAGATATAAAGCCATAATAATAAGACAAAGTCATAGTTAAGAGATGAAACATTGGTACGTACCTCGGTTTTGAAGTCCCGGTTCGGTATGGATTCGGTAGGCCTACAGCATTTTTACAAAATTGCTTTTTATTCAACAGTGGTTTAAGTTTAATGAAAAAAATGGTGTCTGTCCTTAAATGAATTAAATTATAACTAAAAGTTTCTTAAAGATAATGCTGTAAACTATATAGGGAGCCCTTACTTACATATAGCTATTAACATGTGGGTGGGTCCTCTCTCAGAAAAAGAAAATTACTGGAGCCTAGATGCCATTTAAATTAAGTACTGTGCAAATATACGGCTTTGTTTGCTAAAAGTCTGGTTGAGAAAGACAAAATTATGGAAATCGCATTATCTCTGAGAGTGGCAATAGTGTAGTGGTAAGAAGACGCATGGCATCAAGTTTTGACGCAAATCTACCCGCGGTTCGAATCCGCCTTTTGCCGAACTCACTCCATTTTCCCATCACATATCAGGTTGAAAGGCATTTATTTTATTTTTTTAAAATTAAGAAAATATTAGAAAAGTGTAAATAAAGCATCTAACGTGTTTAATAATAAGTGTTTATCAGTTAGGGGTAAGTAAGCAGACATGTGCTGAATTAGAGACGGTAAAAGTGAGTGGGTCCAATATCATTGATCGTAAAAAGTGGGTGTACTCACATACAATGGTTCCGACGCCCATGGCTATTAAAGATTAACAACAGAGCCCAAACTATTAGCCTAAATTCAGTTGCTATTTATTTTTAGATATAATAATCAACACTCATAAGATTCACATAAGGCAGTTTTTGTATTAACTTCTAAATCGAATTATTTTTATTCGTTGCTGAAATATAATCATTTAGTGGCTGTAATTTTCATGACAGGTTTATTTAAACATACATTAAATAAACAAGACATCACTAACAGGCTAAGTAGAATATAATGAATATATAACGGCTAATATAATGAATATAACGGCTAATATAATGAATATAACGGCTAATATAATGAATATATAACGGCTAATATAATGAATATAACGGCTAATATAATGAATATAACGGCTAATATAATGAATATATAACGGCTAATATAATGAATATATAACGGCTAATATAATGAATATATAACGGCTAATATAATGAATATAACGGCTAATATAATGAATATATAACGGCTAATATAATGAATATAACGGCTAATATAGTGAATATAACGGCTAATATAGTGAATATAACGGCTAATATAATGAATATATAACGGCTAATATAATGAATATATAACGGCTAATATAATGATTATAACGGCTAATATAATGAATATAACGGCTAATATAATGAATATAAAGGCTAATATAATGAATATAACGGCTAATATAATGAATATATAACGGCTAATATAATGAATATAACGGCTAATATAATGAATATAACGGCTAATATAGTGAATATAACGGCTAATATAATGAATATAACGGCTAATATAGTGAATATAACGGCTAATATAATGAATATAACGGCTAATATAATGAATATAACGGCTAATATAGTGAATATAACGGCTAATATAATGAATATAACGGCTAATATAGTGAATATAACGGCTAATATAATGAATATATAACGGCTAATATAATGAATATATAACGGCTAATATAATGATTATAACGGCTAATATAATGAATATAACGGCTAATATAATGAATATAACGGCTAATATAGTGAATATAACGGCTAATATAATGAACATAACGGCTAATATAATGATTATAACGGCTAATATAATGAATATAACGGCTAATATAGTGAATATAACGGCTAATATAATGAATATAACGGCTAATATAGTGAATATAATGGCTGATATAGTGAATATAACGGCTAATATAATGATTATAACGGCTAATATAGTGAATATAACGGCTAATATAGTGAATATAACGGCTAATATAATGAATATAACGGCTAATATAATGAATATAACGGCTAATATAATGAATATATAACGGCTAATATAATGAATATAACGGCTAATATAATGAATATAACGGCTAATATAATGAATATAACGGCTAATATAATGAATATAACGGCTAATATAATGATTATAACGGCTAATATAATGAATATAACGGCTAATATAATGATTATAACGGCTAATATAATGAATATAACGGCTAATATAATGAATATATAACGGCTAATATAATGAATATAACGGCTAATATAGTGAATATAACGGCTAATATAGTGAATATAACGGCTAATATAATGAATATATAACGGCTAATATAATGAATATATAACGGCTAATATAATGATTATAACGGCTAATATAATGAATATAACGGCTAATATAGTGAATATAACGGCTAATATAATGAATATAAAGGCTAATATAATGAATATAACGGCTAATATAATGAATATATAACGGCTAATATAATGAATATAACGGCTAATATAATGAATATAACGGCTAATATAATGAATATAACGGCTAATATAATGAATATAACGGCTAATATAATGAATATAACGGCTAATATAATGAATATAACGGCTAATATAGTGAATATAACGGCTAATATAATGAATATAACGGCTAATATAGTGAATATAACGGCTAATATAATGAATATAACGGCTAATATAGTGAATATAACGGCTAATATAATGAATATAACGGCTAATATAATGAATATAACGGCTAATATAGTGAATATAACGGCTAATATAATGAATATAACGGCTAATATAGTGAATATAACGGCTAATATAATGAATATATAACGGCTAATATAATGAATATATAACGGCTAATATAATGATTATAACGGCTAATATAATGAATATAACGGCTAATATAATGAATATAACGGCTAATATAGTGAATATAACGGCTAATATAATGAACATAACGGCTAATATAATGATTATAACGGCTAATATAATGAATATAACGGCTAATATAGTGAATATAACGGCTAATATAATGAATATAACGGCTAATATAGTGAATATAATGGCTGATATAGTGAATATAACGGCTAATATAATGATTATAACGGCTAATATAGTGAATATAACGGCTAATATAGTGAATATAACGGCTAATATAATGAATATAACGGCTAATATAATGAATATAACGGCTAATATAATGAATATATAACGGCTAATATAATGAATATAACGGCTAATATAATGAATATAACGGCTAATATAATGAATATAACGGCTAATATAATGAATATAACGGCTAATATAATGATTATAACGGCTAATATAATGAATATAACGGCTAATATAATGATTATAACGGCTAATATAATGAATATAACGGCTAATATAATGAATATAACGGCTAATATAATGAATATAACGGCTAATATAATGAATATAACGGCTAATATAATGAATATAACGGCTAATATAATGAATATAACGGCTAATATAATGAATAAAACGGCTAATATAGTGAATATAACGGCTAATATAATGAATATAACGGCTAATATAGTGAATATAACGGCTAATATAGTGCATGTATTCAGTGAAAGAGTTGATTTCTCTAGTGAGCTACAGCTGTGGACACTGAAGGATTTCTGAGTAAACGTGATTCTGCATGACATTGTTTACAAGCTGTTTTATTGTCTTTCCACGGTTGAAACACAGATGGAGCGATTACACGACATATGATACATTTCAGTAAGTTGTAATGTATCCTCAACATACCTTAAGATATATTAATTTATGTTTATTTTTTAGGAAGAGATGATCGCATTCATTAAAGCTGCCGCTTTAAGTTGAACTGATACGCGTCTATCAGTCACGTCACATTAAAGAGTTAAAACGGCATTTATCGTTTGAATTTCATGATAAAATGGACTGAATACTTAATATGTTCGTGTGGGAACTAGGATTGAAGTGTGTTCCGCGCTTACAACAAGCCGCCTGTTAACTGTTAAAGATTACATTCATAACCGTTCGGTACACGCGTGCACCGCACCGAAAGCCCTGTACCGAAACGGTTCAATACCAATACGTGTACCGTTACACCCCTAATCATGGGCGTCGGAACCATTGTATGTGAGTGGGACAAGACCCACCCACTTTTTACGATCAATGATATTGGACCCACTCACGTTTATCGTCTCTAACATTCAGTACATGTCTGTTTACCTACCAGTGATGCGCGGGTTGATCCAAAGTGAGCGGGTGCCCGCTGTCACCCATGGTTACCCGCGGTTACGAGTCATCCAAAAATATTTTTAATGATATTCGGGTCACGGTCGGTCGGGTCGTCAATAAATCCTTATTTACCTTTTGAATGTTGAGCGTTATTAACTTTTGAATAAATGCTAACGCGGGACAAAATGCCCGATTTCCCAAAACGTTGAACTGAGCAATGCCATTGTACCATTTTAATAGGCTACTTTTAAACGCATTTAGCGCCGGAAAGTCCGTTTTATGTATTTTCTGAGAGGGGGCGGGATATTTGTTGGGAAAGTCGGGGGAGAGACGCACACTTCGATTAGACTGGATAAACACATGCAGCATCTTAATTGTTAAGAAAATGAAACGAAATAAATGAATAAATCAAGCCTGTATTACATAACACTAGACTATATCATACAGCATTCAGAAAAAGAACAGTTTGCGCTCCTAAGGGCTTTCACACTTTTCCAAAAGTGGGCCTTCTCTCAGTTGACCTGCTGATGAGTTCTTCAAGCCGGGTCGAAACATAAACATCGCGTTCATCAGTAATAAGCCTCTAGAGCTGAAATGGCCGCCGCTGCACCTCTGAGCGCACCACGTCAGGGCCTGAAACATTTTCTCAATGGCCCAATGACGCTACGATGAGCATTTACTACTTTTAAAAAATGCGGGTCAGGAAGCGGGTCGGGTACAATATTATCTTCTTTTTTTTTTGCGATCCGAGTTGCGGGCGGGTTAGTTGAAAACGTTGGTCGGGTGCGGGTTGTTTATACATTGACCCGCGCATCACTGTTACCCACCCCTAATCGATAAATACTTATTATTAAAAACGTTAGACGCTTTATTTCCACTTTTCTAATATTTTCTTTATTTTTATTGAAAATAAATGCCTTTCCGATTTGATATGTGAAAAACGGAGAAGATTGAGTTCGGCGAAAGCCGGATTCGAACCGCGGGTCGATTTGTGTCAAAACTGGATGCCGTGCGTCTTACCCCTACACTAGCCTACTACCGCTCTCAATGATATGGCGATTTGCGTTATTTTGTTTTTCCGAACTATACGTTTAGCAAGCAAAGCGGTATATTTGTACTTAATGTAATTGGCATCTACTCCAGTAAAAAAATTCTGAGGACCCACCCACATTTTTTTTGCTTCCGACACCCATACCCCTAATACACACATTAATATACAGACCTGTCGCTCTCACGTCTGTGGTCATGAAGTCGTTTGAAAGACTGGTTCTGGCCCACCTGAAGGACATCACTGGACCCTTGCTGGATCCTCTTCAATTTGCCTACAGAGCAAACAGGTCTGTGGATGATGCAGTCAACATGGGACTGCATTATATCCTGCAATATCTCGACAGACCTGGGATTTATGCAAGGATCTTATTCGTGGACTTCAGTTCGGCCTTCAATACCATCATGCCTGATCTTCTCACAGCTAAACTGACCCAGCTCTCCATGCCATCCTCAATCTGTCAGTGGATCTCCAGCTTCCTGACAGACCGACAACAGCTCGTGAGACTGGGGAAACTCACATCCAGGACTCTCAATACCAGCACTGGCGCCCCCCAGGGGTGTGTTCTCTCCCCACTGCTCTTCTCCCTGTACACCAATGACTGCACTTCTAAAGACCCCTCTGTGAAGCTAGTTTGCAGACGACACCACTGTCATCGGCCTCATCCAAAACGGCGACAAGTCTGCCTACAGACTGGAGGTTGAACAGCTGCTGTCTGGTGCCGTTATAACAACCTTGAGCTCAACACGCTCAAAACGGTGGAGATGATAGGGGACTTCAGGAGGAACAGCCCAGCTCTCCCCCACTCACCATCATGAACAGCACTGTGGAAGCAGTGGAGTCATTCAGGTTCCTGGGCACTGCCATCTCTCAGGACCTGAAGTGGGACAATCACATTGACTCCATTGTGAAAAAGGCCCAGCAGAGACTGTACTTCCTTCGCCAGCTGAGGAAGTTCAACCTCCCACAGGAGCTGCTGATTCAGGTCTACTCGGCTGTCATTGAGTCTGTCTTATGCACTTCCATCACTGTCTGGTTTGGTTCAAATACCAAATCTGACATCAAGAGACTACAACGCACAATCCGGACTGCGGAGGGGATTATTGGTGCTCCCCTGCCAACCCTCCAGGACCTGTACTCTTCCAGAGTGAGGAAGGGAGCAGGGAAAATCCTCACAGACTCCGCTCACCCTGGACACCTCCTGTTTGAACTGTTACCACCAGGACGGCGACTCTGATCACTGGCCACTAGAACATCTAGGCACAGGTTTCTTCCCACAGGCCATTTCCCTCTTGAACAGTTAAATACCCCCCCAAAGTGCAATACTCTGACTGTTTAGTGCAATCTTTGAAACTCAGGAGATTATTTATGTTTATATATTCATACTACTCAAATACTGTAAATATGTTCATAATCTGTAAATGTTTATTCTGACTAAACGTAAATATTTTTTATACTACTTTATTCTTAGAATTTGTATAACTATGTTCTGGTTGTGTTTGTATTGTATATGTGCACTGGAAGCTTCAGCACCAAGAAAAATTGCTTGTGTGTGCAAGCACACTTGGCAATAAAGCTCTTTCTGATTCTGATTCTGCCATTGATTTGTATTCTGCTGACATCTTCAGGTTACAATGGGACTTGCATGTGCTTAAAAGAGTAATGTGATATTTGGCAAACCTCACATATTGACGTTATTTTGACCAAAGGGATGAAGCAAATGAACTTTGAACTTTCAAATGTCCACCTCCTTTTGTTGACCAATGACATGCGTGTTGACCAACATGTGCCTCAACGTTTGGGCACATGTTGGGCACTTTCCCCACGGTCCCTCAGTGCAGCACTTCCGACACTACAGGAACTTTACTATGATGAACTTTGCTACCATAAGAAGCCTGAGCGGAGTTCAGCACAGCATTCGAGCATTTCAAAAACAGACATTACACTTTATCCATCTCCGCAACATGTCTCATTCCAAACTCCCCGTCACTCTGCTGGGATCCATGGCGTTTGGTGGACGCGCGGACGCGCACATGAGCGCGCAGCTCGTGCAGGTGTTCTTAGAACGCGGGCACGATGAGCTGGACACTGCATACATGTACAATGATGGACAGGCGGAGACCATCATTGGAGACATGCAACTTCCTAAAACAGGTACAAATGTTCCTTCAGAGCGCAGGGATCATCATATGAGTGCTCACATGACACTGCACGTGACATGTTTGTTTGTAAGCTCAAAGAGGTTTTTCTTTTTTTAAAAACCAAATATATTTTTCATATATCCTCCTGGGACCCACGAATAGACTTTTGTCCAGTGTAGTGGATGTTATATTTTAGTGAGTTTCTCTGACATCATACATGTCACATGTCACAGTCTGGATTAAAGAGCACATCCGGGGCTTTGCAGAGATACCACATGTTTGGAGGTTTCACCAGGACAACAACAACTTCTTGCTCTTTAAAAACGCCTGACATTAATGTTTAGCACTCTTTTGGAAATATGATCATATTTTTTAATTATAATTTAAATCGGATTAATCTGTTTGTTATGAATCAACATCTCAGGAAAATGTTAAGGGTTTCTAATCAAAATATGACTTTCTGTTACAGAACAGGGCATTGATTTCATAAATGACCACTGTGGATTTAAATCATGATTATCAGGCATTTTGGAGACATAACAAGTGAACAGGGAAAGAAATTACATATCAATATTCCTATGAAATATTAGATATTATTATGAAAATGTTGCCAATTTTTCCTCCCATTATTGCACTTCTTTTTTCATGACATGTTGCACCAAGAACACATTAATATGCAAATTAATATTGAATGGGAAAATCCAAGTATTGTCATTTTACCCACATATTTAATAAAGTAAAATGGTATATGAATGCATTTCATTATATCTTTCATAACATAGTTCAGAATCATCTTTAAATAAAGTTTGTTTAAAAAAAATCCTGAAACCTAAAAATTGATTGGTGAATTAAAAATAAATCCCATTGTTTTTGCCTATACATGCAATTTCATGTCATTTAATTTTTTTAACAACTGCTGTCAACATATCATAACATATGAATAAAATATCATTTTTCAAAAATGTTTTTTTCCATTTGTTTCTTATGCTCTAAACAATGTAATGACATGAAAAAATACTACATTTTTTCTGGGTCCCAGGAGGATATGTGTATGTATAAATATATAAAAGAAAATATTAACAGAAAAATACTGTGCGTGGTAAACATGTTTAGTTCGTATTGCTTTTAGATATTGTTTTCAAATATGTTTTAATAGCCTAACAATTTTAAATTGTTCAAAATGATTTTTGGTTGCATGTCATTTTATGAATATAATAACAAGCAATGATAATCAAATCAAATAAAAATACAATATTTGTATGAACATCAAATGGGGAAAAACGAATGACATCAGCTTCTATGAAATGAAGCTTTTATTTGTAAATCATAGTCAAAAAATTGTTAGGACACTCACAATATAAATTATTAATATTCTCAGGGATATACAAAAATATATT
>CM042254.1:2672935-2685435 GCA_023566225.1 Romanogobio albipinnatus | reverse complement strand
CCATGTTTTATTCGCTCCCTTCTCCTTCCTCAGAGTCTTCCTCTTTCCTGGTCTCATCGTCGTCAGCGTCCGATAGCTTCTCGAAGTCCCCGGATTCAGAATTCCACATGCACTTAATCGACAGCTTGAACTCCGCCATCTCGATTCCAAAGAGTTTCTGATTTGAAAGAACAAAAATATATAGTTTTAGAATAATGTTATTAAGAATTCACGATTGAATCCCTTTCAGAGGCAGCTTTATAATACCTTATTATTAATGGCTGCATCAATATCACCATTATTAATAATATCTAATATCATTACTATTACAACTTTTACTATTATCATTACTATTAAAGGTCCCGTTTTTCGTGTTTTTTTGAAGCTTTGATTGTGTTTACAGTGTGCAATATAACATGTGTTCATGTTTCGCGGGTAAAAAAACAGTATTTTTAACACAATTTACTCATCTGTATACCGCTGTTTTCACTGTCCTAAAAACGGCTGATGACTTCCTGTTCTATGAAGTCCCTCCTTCAAAAATACGTAACGAGTTCTGATTGTGCCAGCAGTTCCCGTGTTGTGATTTGACCGCAGCTTAGCGCACGTTGCCCAGTTCCCGTGTTGTGATTTGACCGCAGCTTAGCGCACGTTGCCCAGTTCCCGTGTTGTGATTTGACCGCAGCTTAGCGCACGTTGCCCAGTTCCTGTGTTTTGATTTGACCGCAGCTTAGCGCACGTTGCCCAGTTCCTGTGTTTTGATTTGACCGCAGCTTAGCGCACGTTGCCCAGTTCCCGTGTTGTGATTTGACCACAGCTTAGCGAACGTGGCAGGGTTCCTGTGTTTTGATTTGACCGCAGCTTAGCGAACGTGGCAGGGTTCCTGTGTTTTGATTTGACCGCAGCTTAGCGCACGTTGCCCAGTTCCTGTGTTGTGATTTGACCGCAGCTTAGCGCACGTTGCCCAGTTCCTGTGTTGTGATTTGACCGCAGCTTAGCGCACATTGCCCAGTTCCCGTGTTGTGATTTGACCGCAGCTTAGCGCACGTTGCCCAGTTCCCGTGTTGTGATTTGACCGCAGCTTAGCGCACGTTACCCGGTTCCTGTGTTGTGATTTGACCGCAGCTTAGCGCACGTTGCCCGGTTCCTGTGTTGTGATTTGACCGCAGCTTAGCGCACATTGCCCAGTTCCCGTGTTGTGATTTGACCGCAGCTTAGCGCACGTTGCCCAGTTCCTGTGTTTTGATTTGACCGCAGCTTAGCGCACGTTGCCCAGTTCCCGTGTTGTGATTTGACCGCAGCTTAGCGCACGTTGCCCAGTTCCCGTGTTGTGATTTGACCGCAGCTTAGCGAACGTGGCAGGGTTCCTGTGTTTTGATTTGACCGCAGCTTAGCGCACGTTGCCCAGTTCCTGTGTTGTGATTTGACCGCAGCTTAGCGCACGTTGCCCAGTTCCTGTGTTGTGATTTGACCGCAGCTTAGCGCACATTGCCCAGTTCCCGTGTTGTGATTTGACCGCAGCTTAGCGCACGTTGCCCAGTTCCTGTGTTTTGATTTGACCGCAGCTTAGCGCACGTTGCCCAGTTCCTGTGTTTTGATTTGACCGCAGCTTAGCGCACGTTGCCCAGTTCCCGTGTTGTGATTTGACCGCAGCTTAGCGCACGTTGCCCAGTTCCTGTGTTTTGATTTGACCGCAGCTTAGCGCACGTTGCCCAGTTCCCGTGTTGTGATTTGACCGCAGCTTAGCGCACGTTGCCCAGTTCCCGTGTTGTGATTTGACCGCAGCTTAGCGAACGTGGCAGGGTTCCTGTGTTTTGATTTGATCGCAGCTTAGCGCACGTTGCCCAGTTCCTGTGTTTTGATTTGACCGCAGCTTAGCGCACGTTGCCCAGTTCCCGTGTTGTGATTTGACCGCAGCTTAGCGAACGTGGCAGGGTTCCTGTGTTTTGATTTGACCGCAGCTTAGCGCACGTTGCCCGGTTCCTGTGTTGTGATTTGACCGCAGCTTAGCGCACGTTGCCCGGTTCCCGTGTTGATTTGACCGCAGCTTAGCGCACGTTGCCCGGTTCCTGTGTTTTGATTTGACCGCAGCTTAGCGCACGTTGCCCAGTTCCCGTGTTGATTTGACCGCAGCTTAGCGCACGTTGCCCAGTTCCTGTGTTGATTTGACCGCAGCTTAGCGCACGTTGCCCGGTTCCCGTGTTGATTTGACCGCAGCTTAGCGCACGTTGCCCGGTTCCCGTGTTGATTTGACCGCAGCTTAGCGCACGTTGCCCGGTTCCCGTGTTGATTTGACCGCAGCTTAGCGCACGTTGCCCGGTTCCCGTGTTGATTTGACCGCAGCTTAGCGCACGTTGCCCAGTTCCTGTGTTTTGATTTGACCGCAGCTTAGCGCACGTTGCCCAGTTCCTGTGTTTTGATTTGACCGCAGCTTAGCGCACGTTGCCCAGTTCCCGTGTTGTGATTTGACCGCAGCTTAGCGCACGTTGCCCAGTTCCCGTGTTGTGATTTGACCGCAGCTTAGCGCACGTTGCCCAGTTCCTGTGTTGTGATTTGACCGCAGCTTAGCGCACGTTGCCCAGTTCCCGTGTTGTGATTTGACCGCAGCTTAGCGCACGTTGCCCAGTTCCTGTGTTGTGATTTGACCGCAGCTTAGCGCACGTTGCCCAGTTCCTGTGTTTTGATTTGACCGCAGCTTAGCGCACGTTGCCCGGTTCCTGTGTTGTGATTTGACCGCAGCTTAATGCACGTTGCCCGGTTCCCGTGTTGATTTGACCGCAGCTTAGCGCACGTTGCCCGGTTCCCGTGTTGATTTGACCGCAGCTTAGCGCACGTTGCCCGGTTCCCGTGTTGATTTGACCGCAGCTTAGCGCACGTTGCCCGGTTCCTGTGTTGTGATTTGACCGCAGCTTAGCGCACGTTGCCCGGTTCCTGTGTTGTGATTTGACCGCAGCTTAGCGCACGTTGCCCGGTTCCTGTGTTGTGATTTGACCGCAGCTTAGCGCACGTTGCCCGGTTCCCGTGTTGATTTGACCGCAGCTTAGCGCACGTTGCCCGGTTCCCGTGTTGATTTGACCGCAGCTTAGCGCACGTTGCCCGGTTCCCGTGTTGTGATTTGACCGCAGCTTAGCGCACAAGACTGGAGGTAAACGGCTCCAGCTAGCCTACTGCTCAATAAGTGACAAAATAACGCCAACATTTTTTAATCTCACTTTTTTCCTTTCATTTACTTCACGATTACCCTTTGTATTTTTTGTTCCGTGACACAAACAAGCTTCCATAATTACAAGAAAAATGTGTTTTTCAAAATGCATTTTAATCCAAATAAAGAGTGAAACCGTCCGTCAAGTAATATATTTAAAAATTGACAAGTTTTTATTTAGTCTTTTTGTCCCGTTTTCTAGAAGTTAAATCGTCTCAGCCTCAGACGTCACGCCCTCGGATCGCTGGCTGAACGTCTGATGCATACGACACGCATAACTCAGCTGATTGGTTGTCGTCATCTGATTGGATGATTTCTACAGGATGTCCGCGAGATGTGTGTTGCGTGTTTACAACTGTGCCAGCGAGCGCTTAGCAGGATCAACTTAACGCTGGATTTTCAAAAGTATGTGAAGTTTGCGGCTCCATTGTTGCAGTAAACAATGTTCTTGAATAATTTATAGATGCACGACGCCGGTCTGTAATTGCAGGAACATCGACTTTATATGATCACGCCCCTTAACATGAAGCGGAACAAAATGAACTGCGATTGGTTGTGTTACATGCCAGACAAACATCCTCTTGGGCCTTGACCAATGAAAGCTGTGATAGAGTCCAGACCTTCTGCCGTCAATCTACGCGAGACTAGAGGTTAGAAAACTAAACTGCAAACATTGTTTTGGTTGTGCTTCTTCCCTGCGTGACTGTGCATGAATTACATTTATCTCTTTAATAAAATACCTCACCTGTTGAGAAATAAAAACACCTTTTGCAAAATCTACAAACTAACCTCTGACACTCACACACCACACACCAAAGCCGAAGCAACTTTATTTACGGATATGACGCGACACACTAGCGACTGACGCATGTACTCAATTTCCCAAAAAACAGGATTGATCATATATTATTTAAATGGTTAATTCTGAAGAAGAAAAAAAGTTACATAGTCAGGGTATCTGCAGGTTTCACAAAGTCAAATTTAAGACCATTGTGAATTAAATTTAAGACCTATATCACGCAATAAAAATTTTTTTACAGAGGAAATGCAGAATCACAATTACTTGCAAAGCATTTATTAGTATTAGTAAACGTGCACTCTCTCATAGCTCAATCCCAAAAGGATTGAAAAAAATTGAAATTTTGAATTTTTTTTTACTGATTTTGTGGTGGTCCTTTCCAGAAATGTGCATGTTTTTTTTCATAATTAGGATGCCATATTTACCATATTATTATTATGTTAGATGCACAATAGTCACACATGACAATAAACGGTCCAGTGGTGTGCCAACTAGCTTTAATGATCGCTTAAAGTGGGAAATATGACCAAAATCTTACAAGTAAACCACATCAATAAGAAATTGCTTAATATAAGTAAAAAGTTCTCAAAGTAATCAAGTAAAGGGTGTGTATGTGTGTGTATTTAATCGTTCAGGGGCAATAAGCCTAGAAATGGAAGACATTCGTGCGAGTGCTGACAAGCGGCAAACGTGTGCACAGAATCCACAGTCAGTCCGACATCGGTCAGTAACGAACAGAGTTTGTGGTTTATTAACTCTTTTTATTGCTATCAGGCATATCATACTTTTATTTGGTCATTATGGGAGATGGCAGGTGAGGCAAGGCAAGGTTATTTGTGTAGCACATTTCATACACAGTGGCAATTCAAAGTGCTTTACAGAAATGAAATTAAGATATTCGTAAGTGAAATTTTTTTTTTTATAATAAAAAAAATATATATATAAATATATATATAAATATATATATAAATATATATATAAATATATATATATTTTTTTTAGGGGTGGCACATGGAAACATGGGTACATGGAAAAAACCCGAACCGTTCGGTTCGCTTGTCTCGGTTCGGAGTGTGTGCGTCGCACGGTTCGAGCATGCGTAATGTATCCTTGTGCCCGTATGTTACCTCAGACAGTGGGTGTCCTTTTCACGCGAAATAAGAGGTGTATGTGTGGACATACAGTAAAGTAAAAGTGGAGTGCTGCAGGTCACGTCACATAAATGAAAGTGGGAGAGATAAGCAAGGCTGCCCGGAGTTGGAGGATGCGCTAGCATCATATAGCAGGGCAAATGCAGTGCGGAGAGCGGGAGCCACGCTGCGCGTTCCCGTTGTGCATTCACACACTGGCAGTGTTTGTCTCGCGCAGCTGAACCGCGGCTCATGGATTGCAAATACAGACAAATATTGTCCATTCTGTCACGGTTTCCGGTGTTCTCCTCCGAACCCTGTCTGTCTCGTGCTTTGATTTATGATGGGAAGCATATATCTGCTGCAAATGCCACCGTGTTCCCCTCTGACTCATACACACATGCATATGTTGTATATAAGTAGTTCACATGATAAATGTAACATTTAAAATTTAAGATATGCTTCTAGTTTTAATCATTTAAACATGCCTTTGAAGTTTGGGCAAAAACTTCTGTCAGTGTTGTGTTTTCGTGTATTTTATGTTATTTTTTCACAGTGCTGGATGTCATATGGTGATTGTGAAACACACGGGACACTTCATAGTGAAATGTGTTCATCAGGTCAGCTGAATTAAAGCCACAGTGCATTGTTCTGATCAAAATTGATATGATTAACATGAAAAATGTTACGCCAATGTGTCGGACTCGGTAGACAGCCAGTTAAGAAACAACTTGATATAACAATTTTTAATACTGTCTCCTAAATTGTGGATGATTAAGCCATTTATACCATATGCTGAAGTAAATTTCTGGAGTGTTAACGATTAAAAAAAAACAAAAACAACAACAAGAACCGAAAACCATGACCCTAAAACCGTGATACGAACCGAACCGTGGGTTTTGTGAACCATGCCACCCCTAATATATATATATATATATATGTATAACCCCTTTCTGGAGTGGAAGAAAACATTGAGTCAGGTTTACGTTAAATATCTCCCGTCAGGTAACTGTGCGTTTAAACAGTCCCCTTACAGACAAATCTTCCTGGACTGATCCACCAGGGCTATCTCTACAGATCAGAGCAGATCTAAACGGATCGTCTTCACGCCGGAGGGAAAGATTAGTCTTCGCTTTCACGATCGCAGAACTATAAGAACTGAGGAACTTAAGCTGAAGAATAAAATCGGTTTGATGTGTCTGTGGTACAATCTGAAAGAGACTCGCGCCAATAACACGAAAGCTGATTGGCTGCAACACAAGATGCATGCTGGTCTCATTTGTAGTTGTAAAACAGCGAACTATAGTTGGACTAGTGAAACAAAGAACTACAACACCTCAGCCGGAACAAACACACACACACACTAAAGTGCTGCGGGAGCATTTCAATGAGCATTAGAGGTAGCGTTACATGGACGAAGGGAAATTAAGACCTGTTGAAGACCTAGAACTCAATACTTTAGTAGGGCCCTATGAAATCCGTTTTATTTTTTCCCAAATTCCGTTTTATTTTTTCTCAAATTCCGTTTTTTCCGTTTTAATTTTTGGTAATTCAGTTTTTTTTACCCTTAACTGTTATTTTAGTCATAAAAAGAGTGTGTTTTTAATGTTAATATAATAGAACATAAAACATAAAATAAAAAATGACCTTAAATTTATTGAGTTAACAAACATCACATTTACTTTTCAGGACAAATACCGCATGATGCAACATAACACTCCACTCCAAGTACTTCAAGTCACAACAAAATATTAGTGCTGTGAATTGATAATTAATCGCATTTTTTCTGTAATTAATCATGATTAATTGCAATTAAAAACATTGGAGTTTTTAATATTTTGATATTGTAATAATTTCAGTTACTCTCCAAATTAATTTAGAAACAACTTGAAGACCGCATATTTTAAATGTGTTGTAATAGCATTTTTATGAATGAAGGCCAGTATCACTGATATTAATGTCTATATGAAACATTAATGACGTTACATTACAGTATAACTGAAAGCTGCCAATTTCAACATTTATTAGGCTTTAAAAAAATAACTTAATTTAATCGAACTTAAAAAAAATCTTTACAAAAACCCATTATAATAAATGTTATATTTACCTGTGGCCTTCCCTGTCAGACATAGTCTACACAGAAATTTAATAAAGTTATCAACACCTTTCTTAACAGCATAAATAATAAGTGAAATATAGATGAATCATCATTAAAGCTACAATCTTCTCTGGTCACGTTGTTCTTTGAACATTAATGACAGATATTATCAGTGCTACTGTCACTTTAAGATCTACCTCTGCCGAACATGACGCAGATCAGGCGCGCATCTCATTTCCTCTCAAGTTCATTTAAGACATTATTTTCCATACAGTACATTAAAGTGCATTAAAAACAAGATACAAACAAGATTAAAAGCAAAATACAGCAAGCACTCCCCGCGAGGGAGCTGCTCGGCACTGAGGGCTTAGCGCTGAGTTTCTTAACTTTTTCACCGATTACATACATGGATGAAAGCAGAGCGGTGGAGAGCCGCTTCGCCATACTTTCATTGTTTTGAAGGGGGAGCTGAAATGACGGGAGGGGTTGTGTCGCCCAGATTTGCTTCCCCCGGTCTGTATTTTCCCCAGACATACGTTCTTCTCCCTCACAAAACCGCATTTCATTCCAAATATGTAAAATTCCGGGAAATTCCGCGTTAACAATAGATTCCGCGTTAATATGCCAATTCCGCGATTCCGTGATCGCGGAAATCATAGGGCCCTACTTTAGAGAATTTAAGACTTTTTAAGGCCTACAATTTTTAAATGTTTGACTTTAAGACCCCGCGGGAACCCTGATAGTGTACCTTTAAGTATAGGGTGTTTAGTAGTGTATTAGTGATACAAACTCACCAGAACTCGAGCCTGTTCGGGTGTGAGTGTGTCTCCGTCTTTACACACTTCAAAATCCTTTATCAGTGTCACCACACCTGCAGATGGATTCATGTGTTAGTGCACACTTCTTTTTGTCCAATCAAATTTCAAATACACACACACACACACATAACATTTTTTGCTCACCAGTCACTGTGATTTGTGGTTTTTCAGTTACTAGCTACTCAGCATTTTCACTGGCCACAATTTTGACATTGATACCATGGGAAAAAACTGCCATATGGGCGGTATGACCAAAAATTTAAATTATATCACTGTATTTTTCTAAATGATACCGGTTTCGCGGTATATGCCGGCTTTTTTCCCCTATGCATGACCTGGTGTTACCCACATTTTCTACTGGTTGAGAGAGGAAATACTGCAGTAGATTGACTAGAAAGCATAATACATTTTACATGAGCATCAAATCCTCATATTAGAATGATCTGTGAAGGATCATGTGACACAGACGACTGGAGTAATTATAAATTCAGCTTTGATCACAGGAATTACACTTTACTAGGGCTGGGCGATATGGCCAAAAATTGATTTCGATAAAATCTTTTCATATCAGTCGTATATATCGATAATTATCACAATATTATTTATTTTGTTCAAATTTAAGGGCAGATTTTTCTCCTAAGTGAAGGTTGTACAAACCAGACTGTTAATTGTGGTTTTAAACTACTCTTTATTGTCAGAATATGACAAACACTCCACATTTTTGAATTACTTACACTTTTCCAGTCATTTTTCCCTTAACAAAATATATTTCTTAATAGAAAAAATTAATGTTTTAGTTTCTGCATGTTCTAATGGGTAATATTGTTTCTAGTCAAGAAACAGGTTTGTGTCGCCTGACTTAATAATTAAGTATTAATAATATTACATGTTTTGTAATATGCACATTTGTCAGTAGTAGTTGCTTGAGTTAAGAGGATGCAGATGTACATTTATGTGCCTTAACAAGAACACGGACATCTGTAAAAATTGTAACAACCTCATTTTTATATGGTAAAATATATTATGGCTGATTTTTATTCAAATGAAGCATTGAAGCAAGCGGTCCTGCAAGCAAATCACTCCGCAGAAGTAGAGCAGTGCTGCGCCTTCTGAGAATATAGTCCCCAGTGTGTATGTGTTTATAATATGGCTGTGTCTCATGTGACCTTGTTATTTGTACACACTGTGACTATACACATCACAACATGTAAATAGGAAAATGTTGGTGTTATTTTGTCACTTATTGAGGAGTAGGCTAGCTGGAGCCATTTACCTCCAGTCTTTGTGCTAAGCTAGGCTAGCTGGAGCCGTTTACCTCCAGTCTTTGTGCTAAGCTAGGCTAGTGGTGGGTGCGTCAGACAGAGTTATGGGATGCACGGAGATGAAAATGGTATGTATGGATTTATCTAACTCTGGGGATACAGTGAATAAGCTAAAGTCCCAAAAAAGTGGAGTGTTCCTTTAAATATTTCACAATATAACTGTTTTTGCTGTAGTTTGAATCAAATAAATGTCGCCTTGGTGAGCAGAAGAGACTTCCTTTCAAACCAATTAAAAAATCTTAATGATTCCAAACTTTTGACTGGTAGTGTACACACACACACACACACACACACACACACACACAGGTTGACCTTTCTTCAGAGCGGTGGGGAGTCCCAGCTGTCTGAGCTGAGGCTCCATTGAGTGTGGAAACTGCTCCAGCGGACCCTCGTCCAGCGTCACGGCCATGGTCGCCACGTTTCCCGCTCGAGCGTAATCCATCTCTTTAAAGTTACTGAAATATCTGCGCGCAAGAAAAACATGTGTTATGAAAAGAATACAACAATTAGATTTGATCAGAATTCATGGATAAAGTTTGAAATAAAACTGATTATTATGAAGGATGTTGGAAACTATTGAAGGAGGAACAACCAAGTGTGAAAGGTTACTGACAGACAGGGGCATAGTTTATGGGGGGGGGGGGGGGGGGGGGGAGGTAACCCCCCCAATATTCAAATCCATCAGTTACAACCCCCCCAATATTTCAACATGAAAATCACAGTAGATCAAATGAAAAATATGTAGAATTTGTTTATTATGTAACAATAATTTTGTTCCTAATCAAATATGAGTTTGTCATAAATCAGACAAAAAATGCTCCCCCTCCATTGAACCGATTGGTAACGCCCAACCAATGAGTCGCACTTTCACCAAAACAACGCGAGTGGTGTTTGAATGGGAGAGCACACGGGTAACATTAGCACCAAAAATGAAGAGAAGCGCTGCACAGTGGACTATATAAAAATAAAAAACCATATACTGAGAATGAGGTATGAGAATAATGTGTAATAAGTACACACCACATATATTTTAGCTAGCTAATCCATTGCAATGTATTTAGCTATAACTATCAGTATAACAAGTTACCAAAGCAGCCGTCTGTTTTGCTAGTTTATTTTTCAATAGTGTCTGTAATTATCAATGATTTACAGTTGTTCAAGAGCCCATGTGTTTCCCTTTCAAAAAAATTAAAATGCACTAAGGTGGAATGTAAAATGTCTATTGTCTAAATGTTGTCTCTTTCATATTTGTAGGCCCTATATGTTCAATTTGTAATCAGTTAAAGCAAGTAGATAGATAGATAGATAGATAGATAGATAGATAGATGGATAGATGGATAGATGGATAGATGGATAGATGGATAGATGGATAGATGGATAGATGGATAGATGGATAGATGGATAGATGGATAGATGGATAGATGGATAGATAGATAGATGCATGCACAAGTCTCTTGAATTATGACAAAACACTGAGTTTCATTTAAGGTCATCAATGCATTACTTACTCTTGCACCTCATCTTTGGTTTTGTTAGTGAACAAAACGCCGACTTCACCTCTGAGAAACCTGCTCAGCTGTAAAACACACCACAACATTCAATCAGTTAAATATATTAATACAATTCTGAACATTGATCATGTAGCCGTTCAATCATACTAGACATACTTTATGCAGGTTATCTTTGTATTCGTCAGTCGGTCCTTTACCCAGCGCAATCATCATGACTTTGTTCTTACCGAAGAAGAACCTGTAACACAAAACACACATTCAACCTTAATCTCTCTAAAATGATGCATAAATCAGTAAATCAGCAGCAGCATGAAGTGTGTGTGTGTGTACAAGTTAAGCTATACTTTGTGAGGGTCAAATATCCTCCTCACTTACATAGTGAAATATTATGACAAGCAACTAGTGAGGACATTCTACTGGTCCTTATTAGTTCCAAAGAAAGCTTAGAAATCAGAAAAAAACATGTTTTTATTACAATATAGTGTTTTGTGCGAGGTGTGTGTGTGAGTGTATGTGTGAGTGTATATGATGTGTGTGCGTGAGTGCGTGTGAGTGTGTGCGTGAGCGTGCGTGAGAGCGAGTAAGCGTGCGTGAGTGCGAGTGAGCGTGCGTAAGTGAGTGAGCGTGAGTGAGCGTGCGTGAGTGTGAGTGAGCGAGAGTGAGTGAGTGCGCGTGAGTGTGTGAGTGAGCGTGAGTGTGTGCGTGAGCGCGCGTGAGAGCGAGTGAGCGTGCGTAAGTGAGTGAGCGTGAGTGAGCGTGCGTGAGTGTGCGAGAGTGAGTGAGTGCGCGTGAGTGCGCGTGAGTGAGCGAGTGTGTGAGTGAGTGCGCGTGTGTGTGAGTGAGTGCGCGTGAGTGCGTGAGTAAGCGAGTGTGAGTGAGTGAGCGAGTGAGTGAGTGTGAGTGAGTGCGTGAGTGAGCTAGTGTGAGTGCGTGAGTGAGAGTAAGTGCGTGAGTAAGCGAGTGTGAATGTGCGTGAGTAAGCGAGTGTGAATGTGCGTGAGTGAGTGAGTGTGCGAGTGCGTGAGTGAGCGAGTGTGAGTGAGTGCGTGAGTAAGCGAGTGTGAGTGAGCGAGTGAGTACGTGAGTGAGCGTGTGAGTGAGCGAGTGAGTGTGCGTGAGTGAGCGTGTGAGTGCGTGAGTGAGCGAGCGAGTGTGAGTGAGCGAGTGCGTGAGTGAGCGAGTGTGAGTGCGTGAGTGAGCGAGTGTGAGTGCGTGAGTGAGCGAGTGTGAGTGAGCGTGTGTGAGTGCGTGAGTGAGCGAGTGAGTGTGCGTGAGTGAGCGTGTGTGAGTGCGTGAGTGAGCGAGTGAGTGTGCGTGAGTGAGCGTGTGAGTGCGTGAGTGAGCGAGTGAGTGAGCGAGTGTGAGCGCGTGAGTGAGCGAGTGTGAGCGCGCGAGTGAGCGAGTGTGAGTGCGTGAGTGAGCGAGTGTGAGTGAGCGAGTGTGAGTGCGTGAGTGAGCGAGTGAGCGAGTGTGAGTGCGTGAGTGAGCGAGTGTGAGTGCGTGAGTGAGCGAGTGAGTGTGCGTGAGTGAGCGAGTGTGAGTGCGTGAGTGAGCGAGCGTGAGTGCGTGAGTGAGCGAGCGTGAGTGCGCGTGCGTGAGTGAGCGTGAGTGAGTGTGCATGAGTGAGTGTGCGAGCGTGCG
>CM042254.1:2667935-2670435 GCA_023566225.1 Romanogobio albipinnatus | reverse complement strand
CACGTATCTGTAGATGTCTGCACATTTCCGCAGCTGAAGAAGAAGAAGAAGAAAAGGAAAAATGATTTTCATCAATCATAAAACTACACTCATCAAAACCAGACGTGTGTGAGAGTGGCAATAACGGTGTGCTCTTTCCACAGATCATGAAACACCTCAAGCACATGATAGATTACACGATCACGTGGTTTTGTTCGTTCCAATAATACCACAGTATTACCACAGTACATGCTGTAGAGTGAGCAGCATCACCAAACGAGCAGAGAGAAGTCACACTAACCTCTTCAATCAAGTTTTGTTTGGATTCCAGACCCTTCTTGGTTGTTTTGGTTAAAGAAACTGTTCAAATAAAGCGATAGCATCAATAACACATTCTAACACACTCTAACACACACTCTAACACACACTCGCTGCTCTAATATGAGCCTCAGTAAATGACAGTAAAGTGATTACAGTTTAACCACATTAAGAATGAGCACAAAGTGACAAACATGATTATATTTTAGCACCGTGCATTATAATGTAAATGTAAACGAACTCCAGCTCGAGTGATTCTAATGTATGGCGTGTAAAAGTAAGGTTTAAAACATTAAATTAATACCTTTCTTGTCTCTCTTGGATTTCGGCATGGCTCTCACGTTGTTTTCTTCTTCGCCTGATGATGATCTCAGAGCGCTTGACGAACAGTGAGGAATCACAGCGCCGCCTATTGGTGCTCGCGGGTACACTCATGAATATTAATTAGATCCTTTTATTTATACTTAAGTCATTTCTCGTCCTCCATACAGCACAACTGTAGTATTAGTGGAAGAGTAGATTATTTCTCTTATTTCTAATGAGCACATCGGTCTATAAAGACTAAAGTTGATAGTTTTACAGTATGCAATTTTAGGTAACACAGGTGTCATTGTTACTGTGTAATTATATATAACTACACTTACCTCAGGGTTAGGGTTTGGTTTAGTTGCATGTAATTATGCATAAGCCACTGTATGAGAAGTACATGTAACATAACAAGGACACTGTAAAATAAAGTGTTACTCAATTTTATAACATTATGTATAGTAGAAAACACCTTATTTGGTCAATATGCCACTTTTTTTCAATAAACATACTTTCCTGGACACAACCCATCCATCCATCTTCTTCCGCTTTATCCGGGGCCGGGTCGCGGGGGCAGCAGTCTAAGCAGAGATGCCCAGACTTCCCTCTCCCTAGACACTTCCTCTAGCTCTTCCGGGGGGACACTGAGGCGTTCCCAGGCCAGCCGGGGACATAATGCCTCCAGCGTGTCCTTGGTCTTCCCCGGGGCCTCCTCCCGGTTGGACATGCCCGAAACACCTTCCCGGGAAGGCGTTCAGGAGGCATCCGGAACAGATGCCCGAGCCACCTCAGCTGACCCCTCTCGATGTGGTGGAGCAGCGGCTCTACTCCGAGTTCCTCCCGAGTGACTGAGCTTCTCACCCTATCTCTAAGGGAGCGCCCAGCCACCCTGCGGAGAAAGCTCATTTCGGCCGCCTGTATCCGGGATCTTGTCCTTTCGGTCATGACCCAAAGCTCATGACCATAGGTGAGAGTAGGAACGTAGATTGACCGGTAAATCGAGAGCTTCGCCTTACGGCTTAGCTCGTTCTTCACCACGACAGACCGGTACATCGACCGCATTACTGCAGAAGCTGCACCGATCCGTCTGTCAATCTCCCGTTCCATCCTCCCCTCACTCGTGAACAAGACCCCTAGATACTTGAACTCCTCCACTTGAGGCAGGAACTCTCCACCAACCTGAAGTGGGCAAGCCACCCTTTTCCGACTGAGGACCATGGCCTCGGATTTGGAGGTGCTGATCCCCATCCCAGCCGCTTCACACTCGGCTGCAAATCGTCCCAGTGCATGCTGAAGGTCCTGGTTAGAAGGGGCCAACACGACAACGTCATCCGCAAAGAGCAGAGACCAAACCGTGTGGTCCCCAAACCTGACACCCTCCGGCCCTTGGCTGCGCCTAGAAATTCTGTCCATAAAAATTATGAACAGAACCGGCGACAAAGGGCAGCCCTGCCGGAGTCCAACATGCACCGGGAACAAGTCTGACTTACTGCCGGCAATGCGGACCAAACTCCTGCTTCGGTCATACAGGGACCGGAGGGCCCTCAGCAAAGGACCCCGGACCCCATATTCCCAGAGCACCCTCCACAGGACGCCGCGAGGGACACAGTCGAATGCCCTCTCCAAATCCACAAAACAAATGTGGACTGGTTGGGCAAACTCCCATGAACCCTCCAGCACCCTGTAGAGGGTATAGAGCTGGTCCAGTGTTCCACGACCGGGACGAAAACCACTTTCCTGGACACAACATACAAGTAAAACTATATATAGAATAATAGAAACACAGTAACTATCAATACGTCAGCTGTGTCTTTAAAAAAAAGTGCACTTAAAGCTGCAGTCCATAACGTTTTGCGCTCTAGCTGGAAAGAACATTGCGAAAGAACATTGCAGCCGG
>CM042254.1:2577935-2655435 GCA_023566225.1 Romanogobio albipinnatus | reverse complement strand
CTCCAGTCTTCAGTGTCACATGATCCTTCACAAATCATTCTCATATGAGGATTTGATGCTCATGATACATTTATGATTATTATCAATGTTTTTTTCACACACACACACACACACACACACACACACACACACACACACACACACACACACACACACACACACACACACACACACACACACACACACACACACACACATATATACATACACTCTAAAAAAAAAGGTTCTATATGGCACCAAAAATGGTTCTTGGCTCGTAATCATAGGGGAACCTTTTTTAGTGCTACATAGCACCAATTTCAGTGGTTCTTTAGCGGTTCTTCAGAGGTGCTATATAGCACCTTAGTCAAAGAACCGGTGAAGAACCGGTGAAGAACCTCTGAAGAACCGCTGAAGAACCACTGAAGCACCAAAATTGGTGCTATATAGCACTAAAAAAGGTTCCCCTATGATTACGAGCCAAGAACCATTTTTGGTGCCATATAGAACCTTTTTTTTAGAGTGTATATATATATATACTTTTATTCAGCAAGAATGCATTAAATGGATCAAAAGAGACATAAGACATTACAAAAGACTCTCTTTACCTTTCTATTCATCAAAGAATCCTAAAATAATATATCACGGTTTCCACAAAACATTAAGTAATGATGTAATGATGCTGATGCATCACAGAAAGTACATTCAATTTGAATAAATATTAAAACAGAAAGCAGCTATTTTAAAATGTATTTGTTTTACTGTATTTTTGACCAAATAAGCACAGCCTTGGTGAGAAGAAGAGACATTTGAATGGTTCCAAACTTTGGTTACACTTTATTTTCCGGTGTAATTATATATTTAAGTACTGAGTAATATTAATGAACTACATGTACTTACTATAGGGTTGTGGTTGAGTGTTAGTTGCATGTAATTATGCATAATTTACTGTAGCATTAAATAGCAAAATGCGTGCGTTCTTTAAAGATGCAATCACATGATGTGATTATTGTGTTTAGCAAGACTTGACCGCTCTGGGGAGGTCCAGCAGTCGTCCTTCCTTCTTGGGCCATGTTTGTTTTTCCATCTGTTCGAGCAGCAGTGATTACTATTATATACAGTCACCTCTAAATATACCAGTTTCTCTCGGCCAATGCTCAGCAGCTAAAGTCCTGCAAATATTGCAGCTGTCTTCAGAAATATGATATGAGAACCTCTTCATCACAGTGATTTAGTTCAGTGTTTCATTCATTCTATTATTGTGCACATTCAGAAACTTAAAGGGATAGTTCACCCACAAATCATAATTCTGTCATCATTTACTCACGCTCATGTTGTTCCAAACCTGTATGAGCTTCTTTGTTCTGCTGAACACAAAGGAAGATATTTGGAAGAATGTTTGTAACAAAGCAGATCTCGACCACACTATTGACTAGTGTTTTTTCAACATGTCCTCCAACCAATACGCCTATATACACTCTCAGAGAAAAAGGTACAGTGGAGGTACAATTTTGTTCCTTGGGAAACAAAGCGTTGAACTGTACCTTTAAAGGTACACGATTGGTACAAGTATATCATAGTTTTCCTCACTTAGAGCAGAGCAAGTTCGGTCCTAGAGAGCCGCTGTCCTGCAGAGTTTGGCCCCGACCCTGAAAGACATCTATAGAAGCTCTTATTGAGAATGAACAGAGGTTTAGATGCTGATGTTTTATTGAGTCACCATTATGGAGATCAGTGTTTCCTTTAGTTGGCCAGTTTGACTCTTGGCTTTTATCTGAGTTTGTGGTTTTTGTTACAGTGTTAACAAAACACATAATCTGTTCAAATCAAAAGAAGCCATAAACAAAAATGATCATGAAGAAAAATGTTTGACTAAACTCATCACTGACTAAAAATATTAATAAATAATATTCCCCAACAATACTTTCTTGCCACAGATTAGATTTTTAAACACATTCTAGGGGAAAAAAGTTTAGACGCACACAGATATCAAGAATCAGCATATGGATCTCAACAATGGTGACATACTTAATGCTGCAATGCATGCTGGGAGCCATGAGTTTTATACTGTGGTGGTTTAGAAGGGTTGGAGCTAAACTCTGCAGGACATCAGCTCTCTAGAACCGAGCTTGCTGACCCCTGACTTAGAGGAACAGAAATGTACCCTTAACCCTCTGGGGTTCTTCATTTATGGGTCACACTCAGGACCTTCTGGTCAAAAATGACCCGGAGGGTGGGATTAAGATGAGTAAAATCAATGAAATATATTTTTGTTCAATAATTTTTTAGTGTTTTGAGATAATTTTATGATTTATAATTAATATTTATGCAATAATTATGACCCGTTTTTCCCCCATTAAATATAATAAAAAAATTACATCTATATATATATATATTTTTTTAATCTTTTTTTTTTTTTAGTATTTCATTTTTAGAGTCAAGCCTAGACCTCATGAAAGCATTTTTTAAAATGTGATCGGTGCCATCCGGTGGACACATTGAGCATTTTTATCACGCAATAGCACATTTTTACCACTAAAGTGAATCTTGCGTTTAATAAAAAAATGTTAAAAATCGTAGCTTCATCAGAAACTTGGTGACTTTATTGGTACTTGGTATATGAAAAATTGGGGACAGGATTTGAAAAGTGGTCATAAAAAAGAAATAGTCACACTCAGGACCTTCGGGTCAAAAATGACCCCCATAGGGAATGAATGGGAAATTAGGTTTTTTTTGTGCACACAATCTACAAATCAGCCAGGATGCAGAAACAAGGACTCAACAGTGAAGGGGTGAATCTCTAAAACATCAAGAGTGCAAAACAGACAAAAAAACTCACACACATTCCAAAAGCTAATTGTGTGTGTGTGTGAGTTTTTTTTGTCTGTTCTGCACTCTTGATGTTTTAGAGATTCACCCCTTCACTGTTGAGTCCTTTCTTTCTGCATCCTGGCTAATTTGTAGACTGTATGCACAAAAAAACTCTGTATTTTCACATTTTTGCCAATTTCCCATTCATTTCCTATGGGGGTCATTTTTGACCCGAAGGTCCTGACCTTTTTACGACCACTTAAGGCCCGGGTATACTTCACTTACCGCGCCCGGACGCGTCACGCGCGCAGCCCTGTCCGCGCGTCTTTCAAAGTATACTACACAACGGATGCGCACGGATGATCGCGTTCGACGCATGCGCAGTACATTTTTTCCCTATGCTCTTCCAGACATTGGGGGGCAGCACTGAGTCCTGTTATCAACGGGACATTCGCTGGGCATGATCGGAGAAGAACTGTAGTGCATCCACCATTGCAAGAAGTTTGGAAGAAATACTGAAGAATCATAAACGATGGAGAATGATATTTTTCTCTCTTTTTTAAAGCGTGTTGTTTTTAAACCGGTCTTTGCACACTCTTCTTCGACGGCTGAACACTGTGCTCAATACTGTGCGTTTTGCCACCTAGTGGACTCTTCTGTACTGCTGGCGCATGCGCTGTTGCACGCGGACCATCCGCGCGGTCTCGAAATTTGGGCTGCGCGCGGACGGGGTGTGCGGCCCGGGCCTTTAGACTTAGACTATACCCAGGCCTTTAGACTTTTCAAATCCTGGGTGTTCATATACCAAGTACCATTAAAGTCACCAAGTCGGACCATTCCGATGAACCTACGATTTTTAACATTTTTTATTTAAAAAAATTTGGGTCAGAAATGACCGAAGAGCCCCAGAGGGTTAAGGGCCCCACCCCAGTGATGGCCACTTGTACCTTAAAAGGTACAATTTTGTAAACATTTTTTGAGAGTGTAGATCGTTTGTCACTTCCCTGAAATACGACCCATAAAGTCCCTATCGACAACAGGACACTTTCCTTTTAATGCTTTGTTTCCTTTTATTTGCGTCATATTTCGGGTTTTGTGTAGCTCAATTGATAGAGCATTGCAAAATACAACATCATGTGATCATGTGATCATGCAATCGTGGGTTCGATCCCAGGGAACACATGTGCTCATATAGCCTGGCTCCGCCCTCCTACGTACCTCCGCTCAATTGTCATTTTCCTTCAGTACTGCGTCTGGGACTGCGGTTTTCTCCGAACAAATGTTTACTGGTCCAATCACGCTCTCCGTCTCTTCAAGATTCTGTGATTCAGATTTCACTTTGCACAACTACTAGAAGACTCACAACTGTCAGACTGGTTGCTCGCTGCGCAGTACGCTCAGCCATCAGGAAGTGAGTGCTTCTAATGACTTCACTTTTCTCCGCTGAAGTCTATGGAGTCGCTGTGTCCATTTCTTTTACTGTCTATGGGATTTCCTGAAAACGATCATTACTTCTCTGAGGCGTATGTGGAGTTTCTGCTCGAGGGCGCCCTCTGGCTTCCAGTATGAATGAAACTTTTGGGTAGAAAATAAGAAAAATAATACTTCTAAATAAATGTATATGTCAATCCATATGTTTTTCTTCAATGTACAGGAGTTTTTTCCCCCACAGTGGATGCATAAGAGGCTCATATTTCATATTAAAGACATAGACTTTTGATATCACAGATAAAAAGCACAGATTTTTTACAATAAATCCTTTTCAGTCATAGGCTGTCTGCATACTAACAGGTAACCCATAATTATTTTTGTAAAATAAGTTTTCGATGAAATATAAATATTATTATTATTGTTATATTTATTCTTAAATTATTATTTTTTTAAATAATAATATTTATTATTTTTATTGCGCAATAATAATAATAATCATAATGATTATTATTAGTCATATTAATATATAAACGAAATGTTATATTCACACTTTTCATTTGTGAAAATAAAAAAATAATAATCGCACTTTTAACCAAAATAATCGCAATTAGATATTTTCCCCAAATCGTGCAGCCCTAGCTCAAAACATTTCAAAATTACGTCTGACTGAAATGCATAAATGACAATAAGGCATATTTTTATGACCATTATTATATTTTGCACTGTGACATCATTTTCATCAAAAATTCATTAATGTAATCCCACAAATTATTTATGATTACTTTTGAATTTGATTTTTTTTTTCCTTTGCAAAATATAATTTCCTCTTTTGTTCTAATGAGTTTGTAGTATAATGTGACGCAGACATGATGACAGATGGCATGATTTCCAGCCTTGAATGGGTTTTACTAATGCATGACTTCAAACAGTGTGACCTCAGGGGCCGCGTGAATGTGTGTGTGTGTGTTTCTGATCAAGCTGCCCTCTTTGCCCAGGCATGTGCTGACTCACTAGTAAATACTGCTGCCTTACCCTTCAGAAAATCCACAAACAATGAGCACAAAACGAAGGCGAGCGAAGAGGAGCCGAGCGTGTGTGTGTCACATCCTGGTCCTCCTGTGGACACTGCTGGTGTTGTGGGCTTGTCTTTGTCTGCGATTGCCATCCATTATGACATCATGACATCCACAGGAACCTCAAACGAGCCACAGACAAGTTAGGATATGAAACAGGGCAATATCTTTGTTTAGTTTTTTTGTTAGAGATTCTTTTGTATGATCTACAGGAAGTTTACCAACTATTTAGTCCATAAGGAAACTTGAAATGACCCTATTGTGTTATTTTATTATCTACCTACAGTAGATTAACATTCATTCAAGGTCAAAAACACTTTCATTTTCTCATTATGCATACTGCAGCATCAGCTCTTTTCTCACTGTCTGAAATGAAGATTCAATAAAGGTTTCAGTCTCTCTAAACCCCTCCTTTACTTGAGTTTACTCTGCTCTGATTGGTCAGATGGTCAGTCTGTTGTGATTGGTCTACTCTGCTCTGATTGGTCAGATGGCCCAGTCTGTTGTGATTGGTCTAATCGGCTCTGATTGGTCAGATGGTCAGTCTGTTGTGATTGGTCTACTCTACTCTGATTGGTCAGATGGCCCAGTCTGTTGTGATTGGTCGACTCTGCTCTGATTGGTCAGATGGTCAGTCTGTTGTGATTAGTCTAATCGGCTCTGATTGGTCAGATGGTCAGTCTGTTGTGATTGGTCTAATCGGCTCTGATTGGTCAGATGGTCAGTCTGTTGTGATTGGTCTACTCTACTCTGATTGGTCAGATGGCCCAGTCTGTTGTGATTGGTCGACTCTGCTCTGATTGGTCAGATGGCCCAGTCTGTTGTGATTGGTCTAATCGGCTCTGATTGGTCAGATGGTCAGTCTGTTGTGATTAGTCTAATCGGCTCTGATTGGTCAGATGGTCAGTCTGTTGTGATTGGTCTACTCTGCTCTGATTGGTCAGATGGTCAGTCTGTTGTGATTGGTCTACTCTACTCTGATTGGTCAGATGGCCCAGTCTGTTGTGATTGGTCGACTCTGCTCTGATTGGTCAGATGGCCAGTCTGATGTGATTAGTCTACTCTGCTCTGATTGGTCAGATGGCTCAGTCTGTTGTGATTGGTCTACTCTGCTCTGATTGGTCAGATGACCCAGTCTGTTGTGATTGGTCTACTCTGCTCTGATTGGTCAGATGACCCAGTCTGTTGTGATTAGTCTACTCTGCTCTGATTGGTCAGATGGCTCAGTCTGTTGTGATTGGTCTACTCTGCTCTGATTGGTCAGATGACCCAGTCTGTTGTGATTGGTCTACTGTGCTCTGATTGGTCAGATGACCCAGTCTGTTGTGATTGGTCTACTCTGCTCTGATTGGTCAGATGGCCCAGTCTGTTGTGATTGGTCTACTCTGCTCTGATTGGTCAGATGGCTCAGTCTGTTGTGATTGGTCTACTCTGCTCTGATTGGTCAGATTACTCAGTTTGTTGTGATTGGTCTGCTCTGCTCTGATTGGTCAGATGGCCCAGTCTGATGTGATTGGTCTACTCTGCTCTGATTGGTCAGATGACCCAGTCTGTTGTGATTGGTCGACTCTGCTCTGATTGGTCAGATGGCCCAGTCTGTTGTGATTGGTCTACTCTGCTCTGATTGGTCAGATGGCCAGTCTGTTGTGATTGGTCTACTCTGCTCTGATTGGTCAGATGGCCAGTCTGTTGTGATTGGTCTACTCTGCTCTGATTGGTCAGATGGCCAGTCTGTTGTGATTGGTCTACTCTGCTCTGATTGGTCCGATGGCCCAGTCTGTTGTGATTGGTCTACTCTGCTCTGATTGGTCAGATGGCCCAGTCTGTTGTGATTAGTCTACTCTGCTCTGATTGGTCAGATTACTCAGTTTGTTGTGATTGGTCTGCTCTGCTCTGATTGGTCAGATGGCCCAGTCTGTTGTGATTAGTCTACTCTGCTCTGATTGGTCAGATTACTCAGTTTGTTGTGATTGGTCTGCTCTGCTCTGATTGGTCAGATTACTCAGTTTGTTGTGATTGGTCTGCTCTGCTCTGATTGGTCAGATGACCCAGTCTGTTGTGATTGGGTGATCATACTAAGTATAAAACTTAGATGCATAAAATCCTGGAAAGGAGTGCAATTATGTTTTTAAGCAATAGTAATCGACATACATTAAAAAAGGTTGTAGTTTACTGGGTCTAGTAACACCCTAAACACATACTCAAATCCAGATGCTCATACAAACACACACAGATTATAAATGCTCTTCATCTCTAAGACACCCAAACGAGTGTTAGTTAATGACGCTCAGAGAATCATCAGTTTGATCTCTCCCTTCCATGTGATTAGTAGAATTAAAACAATTGTTCCTCTAAGTGCAAAATTAATTGGCAACAAGCAGAACATGCTTATTAAGGCATTACATGATAACTGTAAATGATGATGCATTTGCTAACAGATGACGATGATGCTCGTGTGTTTTCTGTCCTGCTGATCATAAACGGTGTGTGTCCAACAGGTTTTAGCATTCACACTGTGCATGTCCTGTACGTGTCTGTAGTTCTTCCTGCCTGAGATATCCGACCCCCACGCCGCTCTTTAGTGCTGACTGAAGTTCATCACATGTGAATCACTGGTGTACATTACACCACACATATCATTCGCCCAGTGTCTGGGAAGTGAAGATCCTACATGTCCCTTTGCTCCAACAGGCTCCAACAAATTCATTATGTTTAAGTCTTAAGAAATTCAATTCGATTAAACCAATAATTAATCAGCTTAGCTATAACGCTCAAATGTGCACAAACCACCTCCCAAATCATCTGAACATGTGTGTGTGTTAACTCAAAGTCTTAGTTCAGAGTGTCAATTCAAAGTTGCATTGAGTTTTTAATGCATCACTAAAGGACATTTTTTGTTATGTCTTTCCCTGATGTTATATGCCACAATAGTATCTTTGCATTCTGAATCTAGGGATTTTTCTCAGTGATGCATGCATTTTTTTTTTTACATCTAATTTGATTAAAAAAGATCATTGATTGATATCCCCATTCCAGATATTCATGATTGAATAGGAGCATATCTGTGAGTTTAGTTTCCTCTTGGTTTTCTGTCTCAGTGAAATAGTGGTGTGTCTGGTTATGTAATATTATTATGATTAGTGATAGCACATGTGTAACCCCTCCTGTTCAAACCACCCACTCCAAGCGGGACTCGAACCCGGGTCCGCCGGCATTAGAGTCGGACGCTCTAAAAAGGAGGCTAAAGGCTGCAACCTCTAGTGTCAGTCGCTAGAGCGTCTCTTGAGATCAGAGGAGTGAGGTTTAGACGCACAGCAACTACTAGCTGGCCTCCGTTACACTCACCCCCCTAAACCTCACTCCCATCCGGGTCACGGCACCAATATAACCCCTCCTGTTCGAACTGCCCACTCCAAGCGGGACTCGAACCCGGGTCCGCCGGCATGAGAGTCGGACACTCTAACAAGGAGGCTAAAGGCTGCAACCTCTAGTGTCAGTCGCTAGAGCATCTCTTGAGACCAGAGGAGTGAGGTTTACTCACACAGCAATTACTAGCTGGCCTCCGTTACACTCACCCCCCTAAACATCACTCCATTCGGGTCATGGCACCAATGTAACCCCTCCTGTTCGAACTGCCCACTCCAAGCGGGACTCGAACCTGGGTCTGCCGGCATGAGAGTCGGACACTCTAACAAGGAGGCTAAAGGCTGCAACCTCTAGTGTCAGTCGCTAGAGCATCTCTTGAGACCAGAGGAGTGAGGTTTACTCACACAGCAATTACTAGCTGGCCTCCGTTACACTCACCCCCCTAAACATCACTCCATTCGGGTCATGGCACCAATGTAACCCCTCCTGTTCGAACTGCCCACTCCAAGCGGGACTCGAACCCGGGTCGGCCGGCATGAGAGTCAGACACTCTAACAAGGAGGCTAAAGGCTGCAACCTCTAGTGTCAGTCGCTAGAGCGTCTCTTGAGATGAGAGGAGTGAGGTTTAGACGCACAGCAACTACTAGCTGGCCTCCGTTACACTCACCCCCCTAAACCTCAATCCCATCCGGGATTGACAGCAACTACTAGCTGACCTACGTTACACAAGCATTATTTAGGGTATGTTTCCCACTGAAGTTGAATACTTAGTGTACTTAGTATGAGCAATAGTGATGCTTGACTGCAAACTAGTCATATTTTAGGTGTCTGTCTTTTGCTGGAACATAAGTGAAATGCTTCTAAATATTTTGGTATTTATATACATTTCTCATAGATTTAAAAGAATGTGCTTGTTGGATGAGGCATTCACAATCTTACCCCAAGACGTTAGTGTCTTTGCACTGCGTGAAAATCCATGTGCAATGAAACCCGCTGAGTTTGTGAAGATTATTGATTTCCCAGACACTTCAGTGATATCGCTCATCCGCTGCACCGCCACTAAAACAACCTTTTCTTTATCACCAGTGCAGCAATGAAGAGATCACTGGGCTAGATAGGAAGGGAACTGACTGTAGTATCTGTGACTTTAACTAGTATATCTACAGACATTTCTGTTGTGCTCTGAATGGCCAATGGAGCAAGAGCAGAGATTGATGGGTTATGTGTCTCCCTGCCGCACTCCCTGTGTGTGTGAGGATGAGGGTGTGATAAACTGCAGTTGGGACACTGGTACGTGTGTGTATATGTTGATCTATTGCTGTCTGGTGCAACATGCTGTCACTGCTTTTTTTAGGAAAACATACATTAACCTCTTAAGAGAGATGTAAATGTTCGGAACAGCATAAAGTCTTACTGTGGATGTTATGCAGATATGCTGTAAGCATGAAATCCCCGCTGACCTGCTGCATTTGCTGAAATGTGCAGTATGGATCCACTGACATAGTGACATACTGTATCCCACAATGCAGTTCACTCTACTTGGCCTTCCATTTCCAGTGTGATGAATGAGCTGGAAGTGATTACATTTTCACTCCACACTTGATTGAACAATGATAACTGGGTACATTAACAAAGCTTGGTGCACAAACTCTGCTATTGTTGGGAGTCATTGTTCAGCTAACTTTGAGTTTCTCATGGTTAAATGTAGACCGTTTTATCTACCGCGGGAGTTCACTTCCACCATTATCACTGCAGCCTATATTCCCCCGGATGCTGATGCCAAGCTTGCTATGAAAGAACTTCACGCAGCCATCAGTAAACAACAGACTGATCATCCAGAAGCTGTGTTTATTGTTGCAGGTGACTTTAATCACTCAAACTTAAAGTCAGTGCTAACAAAGTTTCACCAGCATGTTTCCTGCCACACCAGAGGAAACAAAACCTTAGATCATGTTTACACAAACATGGCTGGAGCTTACGTTGCAACACCCCTCCCCCACCTGGGACAGTCAGACCACCTTTCTTTGTTCCTCACCCCCAAATATGCACCCCTCATCAACCGTGTGAAGCCATCAGGGAAGACCATCAAGGTGTGGCCTGCGGGGGCAGATTCCACACTCCAGGAAAGGTTTCTACACACAGACTGGAGTATGTTTGCTTCTCAAGCCACCAGTGGCGCTCACACGGACATTGACTCATTCACCTCCTCTGTATTGGATCATATCAATACCACCATTGACAGTGTTACAACCCAGAAACAGATCACCACATACCCAAATCAGAAGCCTTGGATGAACAGGGAAGTGCGACTCCTGCTGAAGTCACGCAATACTGCCTTCAGATCAGGAGATGCACAAGCCTACAGCACATCCAGAGCAAACCTGAAGAGGGGCATCAAAAAGGCCAAGCACTGCTACAAGCTAAAGATAGAGGGACACTTTTCCAACTCTGACCCTCGACGCATGTGGCAGGGCATTCAGGCCATCAGTGATTATAAACCCACCCACTCCACCCCCGCAGCCACTGATGTCAACTTCCTGAACGAGCTAAATTACTTTTATGCTCGCTTTGAAAGAGACAACAGAGAAACTGCCACCAAGCTCAAACCCTCAGCTGACCACCCACCAATCACACTCTCCTCCACAGATGTCTGCAAGGCACTGAGCCGGATCAGCGCGCACAAGGCTGCTGGACCAGACAACATCCCTGGACATGTGCTCAGGGCATGTGCGGGGCAGCTCGCTGGGGTTTTTACAGACATTTTCAACCTGTCTCTTGCCCAAGCAGCTGTACCAACATGCTTTAAACGCACTTCCATTGTGCCAGTGCTGAAACACTCCAGCCCGTTGTGCCCTAATGACTACCGCCCTGTAGCACTCACACCCATCGTCATGAAGTGCTTTGAGCGGCTGGTCCTGGAACACCTAAAAGACTCTCTACCATCCACATTGGACTCACACCAGTTTGCCTACCGCAGCAATAGGAGCACAGAGGATGCATCTATCTAACTGACAGACCCCAGAATGTTCGATCAGGATTAACCTGCTCCACGTCCATCACACTTAACACTGGTGTACCACAGGGCTGTGTGCTAAGCCCGTTTCTCTACTCCCTCTTCACCTCTGACTGCAAGCCTGTGTATGGATCTAATTCCATCATCAAGTTTGCGGACGACACTACGGTGATTGGGCTCATCAGCAACAACGATGAGACTGCCTACAGGGAGGAGATCCAGCACCTGGCCACATGGTGCGCTGATAATAACCTGCTATATATATATATATATATATATATATATTCAGTACATATCCATGTCCTGCACTTATGCAACCGTTGTATATCCTGCACTTGCTGCTATTGCACTTCTGAGTAGACCTAAACTGCATTTCGTTGCCTTGTACTTGTACTTGTGTAATGACAATAAAGTTGAATCTAATCTAATCTAATATACGCTACCATTGAAAACTCTGGGGTCAGTACGATTGTTTTTTCATTCATTTATCCAGTGAGGGCGCATTAAATTAATCAAACGTGACAGTAAAGACATTTAATGTTACAAAAGATTTAAAATATGCTGTTCTGTTTTGAACTGTAATATTAAATATTACACAAATTGCACCCTAATCATCATCATCAAAGTGAGCTCCAGCACAGACTCTTTCCCCCGCATGAATAATTGAATCGCCGCTGGATTTAGCTTCAGTGCTGTGGATCAATTCCGGAGCCCTGAGGTTTCATTTTTGGAGACTTTGCTTCCTCCTCTGCTGTTTTAAAAATTAAAGCTGTAATTAGCCGAGTGCAGCGAGCAGCTTCTCCTGAGGGACGTTTTGACTATAAACCATTGCAGAAACTATTTTCCTGGTAATTACAAATATTAGTGTTCAGTGAATTGATTAAATAGAGAGGTATTCCATATAGAATCCATCCATCCGTCCGTCCATCCATCCATCCATCCATCCACCTATCTATCCATCCATCCGTCCACCTATCCATCCATCCATCCATCCATCCATCCATCCATCCATCCATCCATCCACCTATCAATCCATCCATCCACCTATCTATCCATCCATCCACCTATCTATCTATCCATCCATCCACCTATCTATCCATCCATCTACCTATCAATCCATCCTTCCACCTATCTATCCATCTATCCATCCATCCATCCACCTATCTATCTATCTATCTATCTATCTATCTATCTATCTATCTATCTATCTATCTATCTATCTATCTATCTATCTATCTATCTATCTATCTATCTATCTATCTATCTATCTATCTATCTATCTATCTATCTATCTATCTATCTATCTATCTATCTATCTATCTAGATGGATGATGGATGCTATCTATCTATCTATCTATCTATCTATCTATCTATCTATCTATCTATCTATCTATCTATCTATCTATCTATCTATCTATCTATCTATCTATCTATCTATCTATCTATCTATCTATCTATCTATCTATCTATCTATCTATCTATCTATCTATCTATCTATCTATCTATCTAGATGGATGATGGATGCATAGATAGATAGATAGATAGATAGATAGATAGATGGATGAAGAGATGGGCAGACATCTATCTATCTATCTATCTATCTATCTATCTATCTATCTATCTATCTATCTATCTATCTATCTATCTATCTATCTATCTATCTATCTATCTATCTATCTATCTATCTATCTATCTATCTATCTATCTATCTATCTATCTATCTATCTATCTATCTATCTATCTATCTATCTGTCTGTATGTCCGTTCCTCCATCATCTATCTATCTATCTATCTATCTATCTATCTATCTATCTATCTATCTATCTATCTATCTATCTATCTATCTATCTATCTATCTATCTATCTATCTATCTATCTATCTATCTATCTATCTATCTATCTATCTATCTATCCGTCCGTCCGTCCGTCCGTCCGTCCGTCCGTCCGTCCGTCCGTCCGTCCATCCATCCGTCCATCCATCCTTCCATCCATCCAAACAAACCACCCACCCGCCCTCCGTCCGTCCATTAATCCATCCACCCATCATTCTGTGGGCAGTGTGAGATGTAGTCATGATTCACTTCTCATAGCATTTCAGTCAGAGGTTAGATATCTAGATCCTGTCCTTCTCATGCTGATGGAATGGGGGTGTGGATGACCTTTAGGGTGGGCCGCGCTCTGATTCAGACGGGCTGATCTCTGCCAGGCTCGCACACGTCCAGTTCGAGCATTACCAGCACAGGGCACGTCTCACCCATGACGTGTTGTTCCCTGAGACTGAGCAGTCTATGGATTCTCTGTCTCTGTAGAGATGTGCTTTGTAATGAAATACATCTCTTTTATTTTGTGGATGCATAAGGTATTGCCACATTAATATAGAATTCAAAGATGTGTGCATTTAGACTAGAAGGTAACCTGTTATAACTATTATCTAAGTACACCCATTTCAATTTTATAACATTTTATTCATATAATCAGGGTTTGAAATGAACTTTTTCACTGCCCAGCCAACTTGGCAAATACATTTTTAAGTTACCGGTCATTAACCTTTATTAGCCAAAATTAGGCAAGATTTTAGAAATAAGCCTGATTATCAAAATCATTGCTTATTTATTTGAATCTGATTCTGAATCATTGAATGCCTTCAGTTTTACGCCAGTCAATAATTGTTTGCAGATACCATAAAAATATAATTAAATAGAAATGCGACGTCTCAAACCGCTTTTATTTAGTTGTACTTTCACTCCAAACTGTCACTCTTTAACACATTGAAGATTAATGCCAATTCATAAAGTGATCAGCGCAAAAGTCAGCATGTTAATGTCAAACTCTGTTGATAATTATGTACGTATATTATTTATTTTAATACGCACAAGCTGTAACCACATTCACAATATCTTGATTACTGAATCACAACTGTGCAAATATCAAACCATTTGCGGCGCAATAAAAATAGGGCTTTCTAGGGCTTTTAGTTCAATACGTTTTGCTAAATTCTGGGTGATTTAAAGATCTTTTAGTGAGCTTTAATGCATTATCGACCCTTTACAACTCCACTAAAGAGAATTGGTTATTAGCACGGTTACTCTTGCACTGATGACTGTTTTTTGGCACATTTGAGAAGCTGTGGGTCAACTAGAGGATAAAGTCGTCTTGTATTTTGGGTGTGGCTAAAGCTAACAAAACAAACCTTTAAATCACACCTAAGCTCCACCACAGTCCTATAGTTATATCAGTCCTAACAAGCCTTGTGATTTTTGGATCAGATCTATGACGGGGGAGTGGTTTTCCAATGAATAATACCGCCGCGAGCATCATCAGTGCAAGTTATCACACTGGAACGACTTGTATTCAACTGTTCTTGGCTGCAATAACAAGCTATTAACATCAATTAAGTGTTCTTTCTCCAGAAGGTTTGATGGGAATTAACATGCAAAGTATTTTGTGGCCACACCTTGTTTATGTTGAAGCCGTTGAGGTGTATTATATTTGAGATGTGGAACGTGACAGCTCGTGGCAGCCGTGCACATGAGATGACAGAGATATGAGATAATGAGTTTGTTTAGCGGGACGTCCCGGCACACTGCTGAACACGCTGGGTGCGATGAGGCTATCTGGGGCCCGACGAGGCTATCTGGGGCCCGACGGGAGGCTGGATTAGCCGTGACAGCCCATCATCCGGCCACTCTAAAAAAAAAAAAAAGGTTCTATATGGCACCAAAAATGGTTCTTGGCTTGTAATCATAGGGGAACCTTTTTAAGTGCTATATAGCACCAATTTTGGTGCTTCAGTGGTTCTTCAGCGGTTCTTCAGAGGTTCTTCACCGGTTCTTCAGAGGTTCTTCGCCGGTTCTTTGACTAAGGTGCTATATAGCACAGCTACCATATACAGAACATGTTAAGATATGGTGCTATATTCAGTGGTTCTCTGAAGAACCACTGAAGCACCAAAATCGGTGCTATATAGCACTAAAAAAGGTTCCCCTATGATTACGAGCCAAGAACCATTTTTGGAGCCATATAGAACCTTTTTTTTATCACAGAACTTAGACCCAACAATATTCAAAAAAATCACTTTGTGATTAAGTTGGTGCAAAAATACAGCTGCATTTCCTGATACGCTTTTTTTATCTATATTAATATCCTAATTTTGCATGATTATTTTGGTTTGTTGCATTGTTTTTACTGCTGTCAGAAACTTTACCAAAGACTTTATATACACTCTAAAAAAAAAAAGGTTCTATATGGCACCAAAAATGGTTCTTCATCGTAATCATAGGGGAACCACTTTTGGTGCTATATAGCACCATATCTTAACATGTTCTGTAAATGGTAGCGGTGCTATATAGCACCTTAGTCAAAGAACCGGTGAAGAACCTCTGAAGAACCGCTGAAGAACCACTGAAGCACCAAAATTGGTGCTATATAGCACTAAAAAAGGTTCCCCTATGATTACGAGCCAAGAACCATTTTTGGTGCTATATAGCACCATATCTTAACATGTTCTGTAAATGGTAGCGGTGCTATATAGCACCTTAGTCAAAGAACCGGTGAAGAACCTCTGAAGAACCGCTGAAGAACCACTGAAGCACCAAAATTGGTGCTATATAGCACTAAAAAAGGTTCCCCTATGATTACGAGCCAAGAACCATTTTTGGTGCCATATAGAACCTTTTTTTTTTAGAGTGTATATGAAGATGGTGCACTTCATTTACTTACACTGGGTTAAAAACGGACTAACCCAGCGATTGGGTTGTTTTAAGCAAACATTTAACCCAACCGCTGGGTTAAAACAACCCAATTGCCATCCAACCCAGCATTTTTTAGAGTGTATGAATGGGAGAAAGACGGACTACCGTCACATCCGGGAACTTACCTGTTAATTTCGTCAACGTCAGTGTTAATTTTGACAGCAAATTTTGATTTAGTTTTAGTCATAGTCTTTTGATTAAAATGCCATTTAGTTTGAGTCATATTTTAGTCGCCTGAATTGTTTTTAGTTTTAGTCTAGTTTTAGTCGACTAAATCTACAGTAGATTTATTCTCCTAAAATCTAATGAGTTTAGTTCAATTGTAATACATTAAGCATTTAAGCGTTACATAACCGACTGACACTTGAACTGACATTTTGACATCATTTTGTTTTTGACATTAAAAATACACGAAAGAGCTCAATTCACTTTTTTGTTTTTTAAAAACATCTATATAGTTTTTATAACTTTGTATTTCTGTTTTAGTCAGTAGGCCATATCAGGTTAAGCTAAAGCTTCAAATAAGTTTATTTATTTATTTTTTTAATTTCAGTTAACATTTATTTAATTTCAAGTAACAAAGATTTTTTGTAATGGTTTTAGTGAACTATTATAACCCTGATACTTTATTGAATATGTGTCAAATACTGGTCTTTCCTCCTGAATATGAATTAAATGGGAATGAAATTAAATACAGTTTATTGTGTTACCAATTATATATAATTATAAACCAGCTGGAAATACACCGGGACTCTTATTTTGAAATGTCTGCGCCTCTATTGCAGTTGCAGGAGCTCATTCAAGTTCAGATGATGAAGGAGATAAAATATGCGTTGTTACAACCGTCTAAAACATATTACTATATAAAAATGGTAAAGTAAACATTGTTATTATTCATCAGCATTAGTTCATAAACAATTGCCTGGCATAAATGTGTGTTATTCATTGATTGAGCCGCTCTGCTGTATTGGGGATGAACCTAGAGCGCACAACAGCGCCGTGTTCTCCAGCGGTTAGATCAGCACGTTTATGTGCGCATCTGTTACACAGGACATCAGTTCTGACCCGATCTCTTCCCTAATCGACCCTCCCTAACATTTTCGTCTCCTTTTTATTTGTTGACGAAAATGACTTGATTTTCCTCATAGTTTTTGTCATCCAACACTAGTTTTTATTTAGTTATCGTCTCGTTTTTGTCAGTGAAAAAAGGTTGTTGACGAAAATTTTGACGAAAATGAATTTGTCAACGAAATTAACACTGGTCAACGCCCCTTTTTAGGGGAAAATAAACTAGACTTCCCATAGACTCCCATACAAAATAGCGGCACAACGTCCGTACACAGCCGGCGGGCTTGAATAACTTAAGAAATCACTCAGATTAAACATGTCAAGTAATTATATGTCCAGCCTGCCATAGAGCATGAAAGATGCATCCACACACTTCATCTGGTCAATTTAAAAACATGTCCCTTCATTCTCCCAGCGTCAAATTGGTGTAACAAGTGAATGATTTTACTTCGTTGTTGCAAGTAAACATCTTTAAATGTATATATTATGTCTTTATATTTAGAGTACTGAGAGCACTTTTCTGTCCAGTCATACGACTAGCCTGACCGATAGCATCATCCGTACTTCATGATTCAAAAACGACGTTAAATCATTCAATGGCTTACCTGGTGACTCGATGAGGTACGAGTAAATGTCCTCTGGCCACTGGGTGGGGCTGTTACACCAATTTGACGGTGGGAGAATGAAGGGACATGTTTTTAAATTGACCAGATGAAGTGTGTGGATGCATCTTTCACGCTCTATGGCAGGCTGGAGATATAATTACTTGGCATGTTTAATATTGGTGATTTGGTGAAGTTATTCGAGCCCGCCGGCTGTGTATGGATGTTGTTTTGTGCCGTTATTTTGTATTGAAGTCTATGGGAGTCTAGTTTATTTCCCCTAAAAGTGGGCGTGAATCTGTTCAGACACATTCTATGACGTTGCGCCGGTTGTGCGTAGTGCAACGGCCAAATATGGTGAATAAGCCCCGCCTTCTAAATGAAAGAACCAATCGTTGATTAGTAAAGTCAACGCATCACTGCAGAAGCTCTGGTTGCTATAGAAACAGGCGCGTTTAGGATCGTGCATGCATTTGTGTTAAATGTTAGCTTTGTCCAGGCTAAAAAATTCAGTTTTTATTTCATGATTCGAGCATTTTGAAATGTATGAGACAGTTGTTGTCAGATTTCATGTGGTGATTTCAAATATGATTTTTAATCGTGAGCTTTGCGAAGAGTTTTGGAGAATTTGATGTTTCCCCGTTCAAAGAAATAGGAGCTGCACTTGAATGCCCAAGATGGCCGCCGAGTGAAATGACTTGTCTTAAATGTTCGGTGTGTAAATTTTAGCAGCATCTAGTGGTGAGGTTGTAAATTGCAACCGCTCACCCCTCCCTTTCAAAGCCGTAGAGAAGCTACGGTGGCTGACACAGGACAAAGATGTCGTCTGAGACAGCGGAGAGTAGCTAGAGCTCTGTAGAGAAGTTTGTCCGTTTAGGGCTACTGTAGAAACATGACGGCACAAAATGGCAGCTTCACTGTAAGGGACCTGTGGTGTGTGTAGATAGAAACGGCTCATTCTAAGGTAATAAAGTCATAACGGCTCATTATGTAAGGTCTTTATACACCACTGAAAACATAGTTATGTATATTATATGGCATTTCTGTCAATAGATCCTCATAAATACTACACACTGCACCTTTAAAGGGACTTTACTGATACTTTTATAACCGTCAAGATTCATTCTCTCTTTTTTTGCAGTGTTTTGCTTTGTTTTTCGCCCCAATTAATGTATACCATATTTTACATCCATAGCTATTTTTTTTATAGGGATTTTGTATTTTTACCACATTTTATGGTACTAAATTATATTTATGGAAGTGTTATGATCCATTTATTACCTGTGAACCACTTTTTGAGCATAGACCTGAAAATGTAATTTCCAACTTGCATAAATCTTGAAAGCTTTTGGTCTCTTTTTAAAGAAGACACTTGGAAGATTATTTCTGTTGTGAAAGAAGTCAAAAAGTGAAACAAAAAAAAACGTTATTATATAAAATGCTCAAAAATACAATTTTTAAATGTTATATGGAATATATATTTCAAAAAACACATTTTACTCTAAAACTGTGACAAAATCAAAGCCATAAATCACAAGTTGTGCTCGATATTTGGTGGATATCTCAGCTCAGATATATCTGCATTATTATTTTGGTTAGTTGCATTGTTTTCCCTGCCATCCAGGTTTTGAATCGTTCCTGGATTCTCACTTCTGCTCTCCAGCTGCTCAGATGCTTTATGACTGTGTCAGCTGTTGTATTAAATGTCCACACCTGTTTGACACATGTCTGCTAACCTCCGTTTTCATCACTAAAGCCACACGTGAGCCTCATCATTTTGTGCTTCATGACACTTTTTTTGAATCACACCCTAGTTTTTGGACTGAGCTTGTGTTGGGCGTATCTAAGCTCTCGTGAGGCGTTTCAGTTAACCCTGGGTTAATGTCTTTTTAAATCCCATGTCAATAAAGCCACAAGAGGGCCTGCGTAATAGTGATTTTACCACAGTTATGAAAATGGAAACCTTATTAAATGTGTGTAAAATCGCTGTTATGCATGGTTTCCAAGGATTTAATTTTGTTTTTACATTTTCTCATTCGCAACAGTAATATGATTAGAGATTGACGTTCAGTAAATTGGGAATTCAAAAAAATGCAAAGACAATTTTCACACACACACACACACACACACACACACACACACACACACACACACACACACACACACACACACACACACACACACACACACACACACACACACACACACACACACACACACACACACACACACACACACACACACACACAGGTTTGTTTTTCTAAGTGAGGACATACATAGGTGTAATGGTTTTTATACTGTACAAACTGTACATTCTATCCCCCTACACTACCCCTAACCCTAACCCTAAACCTACCCATCACACACACACACACACACACACACACACACACACACACACACACACACACACACACACACACACACACACACACACACACACACACACACACACACACACACACTACCCCTAAACTTACCCATCACAGGAAACATTCTGCATTTTTAAATTTTTAATAAAACATCGTTTAGTATGTTTTTAAAGCTATTTTAAATATGAGGATATATGAAATGTCCTCATATTTCATGTTTATGCCGTAATACCAGTGTAATCCCCGTGTCATCATACAAATGTGTCCTCATAAATCACAAAAACACACACACACACACACACACACACACACACACACACACACACACACACACACACACACACACACACACACACACACACACACACACACACACACACACACACACACACACACTCTGCATGATTTTTAAGCTGTTTTTCCTCATAGGGACCAAAAATGTCCCCAAAAGGTCAAAAATGACTGGTATTTCTCTCTTTGTGGGGACAATTTGGGTTTACCAGGACCACACACACACACACACACACACATGCACTCACTCGCACACAAACTTCTCCACATTTCAAAGCTAGTTCTCAAGGGTCCGATCAGATCCTGGTCTTTCCTCTGTGGCTTCCGGTCAACTGTTACTGATACACTCAGAGATCATTTTGAGGTTATTTTCTCTTACTCTATTCGCAGTGCTGTATTCAAGAAGAAGAGAGGCCTCATGGGAATATATATATGTGTGTGTGTGTGTGTGTGTGTGTGGTAAACCCTCAGTTATGGGGACAAAATGTCCCCACGAAGATGCAAAATACCCCAAATCCTTGTGGGGACATGTTTTGGTCCCCATGAGGAAAACAGCTTATAAATCAGAAAGTGATGTTTTTTGAAAATGTAAAAATGCAGATGGGTTTGTGTGATGGGTAGGTTTAGATTAAGGGAATAGAATATAGTTTGTACAGTATAAAAATCATTATGTCTATGGAAAGTCCCCATAAAACATGAAAACACAGCGGATCTTTTTCCATTGCAAATCAATGAAATGTAGAATAAACTGCAACCTGTTTGACTTTCACATTCTGCACAATTATGTAAGTGTTCTTTGGTTTTGCAACTGAATTTCCCTTTTTAGTAACTTGCAATTATGATTTGGATACAATTCAAGGAACATGTTTGTCGCAGCCAGGGAATTCTCAGAGTGTCTGCCTAGACCTGCCCTTTTTAAAACAGGTCTTGTGCAAATAATGATTGAGCTTGTCAAAGCAAGCTTCACAATTACAAGCACTCATGTTGTGTGTTAAACCCTCTAATCCTAAGCATTAAACTTTGGAACGTAACTCAGACATAAGTGAAACCTCACATCATGTGGCTTGCTTTTACTGATTTTCTCCTGGCAGATGATAAAATGCCACACAGGCCATATTTACCCTAGCAACCATCCAGAGCACCTTAGCAACCATATAGCTGTGCCACAACACAATGTCTTGCATGCAAAAGAAAGAAAGTCATACACAATCGGAGTAAATCTCAACGTTTTTGGGTGAAGGTGTGTGTTAGAGCAAAAACAACACTCACCTGAAGGATTATTAGGAACATCTGTTCAATTTCTCATTAATGCAATTATCTAATCAACCAATCACATGGCAGTTGCTTCAGTGCATTTAGGGGTGTGGTCCTGGTCAAGACAATCTCCTGAACTCCAAACTGAATGTCGGACTGGGAAAGAAAGGTGATTTAAGCAATTTTGAGCGTGGCATGGTTGTTGGTTTCCTTGCCACTGTTGCCTCTGGCTTGGCGTGCTCAGTTGGGGACACTACATTTTTCAACTAAACATCGAAATAAATCTAATTAATAAACTAAATTAACCATATAAACTAAATTACTGATCTAATTATTGCTCTAAAGCCCACACTGTCACCGTATGGAAATTGAAATGAACTGATGACATCAAATGGCTATACAGCTTAATAAAATGATGCTGCATTATTTTCCTGTTTAACACTGTAAAGCTGCTTTGAAACAATCTACATTGTTAAAAGCACTATATAAATAAAGTTGACTTGACTTGACATCAGCCATCAGGAAGTGAGTGCTTCTAACTGACTTCACTTTTCTGCGTGGAAGTCTATGGGGTCGCTGTGTCCATTTCTTTTACCGTCTATGGATAAGACCCTATTCCTCGTCTGATCACGCAGAGCGTCTGAATCCCTTCCTTTGAAACTGCATTGATTTGGACCTTCAGCATTTGGGTTGCAATTGAAAAACCCTGTAATGTTTTCTTCAAAAAACGTAATTTCTTTTCGACTGAAGAAAGGAAGACATGAACATCTTGGATGCGATGCGGGTGAGTCAATTATCAGGACATTTTCATTTTGGGGTGAACTAATCCTTTAAAGGTCCCGTTCTTCGTGATCCCACTGTTCAAACTTTACTTAGTGTGTAATGTTGCTGTTCCTGTAAAATTATAAAGCTCAAAGTTCAATGCCAAGCGAGATATTTTATTTAACAGAAGTTCCCTTTCAAAGCCTACAGCGAACGGCCGGCTTGGACTACATCCTGGTACTTCCTTCATTAATGACGTCAGTAGAACAGTAGAACAGACTAACCTCCGCCCACAAGAATACGCGAAAAAGGGGGCGTGGTCTTGTTGCTGTCCCACGTGGAGAAGAGGAAGTGTCGCGTGGAGAAAAGGAAGTGTTGCGTTTGAGTGTGTTTGTCGCCAAGTCATCGAGACGCTGTTATTTTCATCCCGGAGTCAAATCACCTTTGTTTGGCTTTCCCAGGGACGCTGTAGAGATCATTGAGCGCATATATCTCCCGTTAAGAGGCGTGACCTTTCCACGTGCGCTAAGCTGCTGTCAAATCACAACACAGGAACCGCTGGCACAATCAGAACTCGTTACGTATTTCTGAAGGAGGGACTTCATAGAATAAAGGAACTCATCGGCCGTTTTTAGGACAGTGAAAACAGCGGTATACAGATGAGTAAATTGTGTGAAAAATACTGTGTTTTTTTACACGCGAAACATGAACACATGTTATATTGCACACTGTAAACACAATCAAAGCTTCAAAAACACACGAAGAACGGGACCTTTAAGGCCAAGCCCAACCCCTGAAAAACAACCCCCAAAGAATCTTACAGACCCCAAACTTTTGATCGGTAGTGTACATTTAAAACGTGCAGTCTTTAACGTCCAATCACGAACCAAATGTTCGTCCAATAAACTGCTCTCTGAAATGCGCATGTCCCGCCCCCTAATGACCAACAGCATTGTGTAGCAAATTATGGCTTTGCCAGGCGTTTATATAAACTATGCAATAATCAGTCAGCGTCTATAACACAATGGTTATTCACTTTACCCAAACCCACAATTATCTCTAGAGCAACTATGATTTCAATCCAGTCAACACTGACTGAGCCTAATCTCATCTGCTCAGAGTCAGACAGGAATGACAGCAATGAGTTCATTCACAATCCACACATAAGGACAGCTGGGCCAGTTTTCTGTTTGTTTGAGAAGCTAATATGGACCTTACAAGGACAGACGGCATGTGACAAAGTCATCGCACAGACATCTGACCGCATGCCTTGTAAATGCGTCCCATCATGCCCTGCAGGGCAAATGATTCAGTGTCACCAAAACACCTTGTCGCTGTTTGATGATGACCTTGCTGGGGAATAAAGTTATACTATAGTGTACAAATGAATGACATTTCGAATCGGTTGTAAATGTGAATGTTGTCAGAGCCAAAACCTGCTCATTCAGCCAGTTAATGTGACCGAACATTGCTATGGCAGCTCAAGAATTTAAAGCAGACACTGCATGATCTTTTAAGACTAACATCCCAGGAGGACTGACCACTTCCAGAGGTATATGTTAATATCTTGTATATGAGAGGGTAATGTTTATGGCCAGCAGTTTGCATGCAGTAATGAAGGTCTCCTGGCTATAAAAGTCATTTGTCTGCTGTTTATTAGCTCTATACATCTTGAAACATCTTGTTTGCGAGCACATCGCGTGCAGCTCACATGCTTAAAAGACTGCAACCTGTTCAATGGCACAACATTTTCCACTTGTGTCAATCTATTCAAAGGTGTGTTGACCAGTGATCCATCTTCCAGCTGAAATACTGCAGCATGTGCAGGAATAAAATGCAGGAAATCAGCGATTTGTTTGTTTGAGTTTAGAGTCTATGATTAAACCCTGAGATCCACAGGAGAGAACACATCCTTCTGTGCTCATTCAGTGTGTGTGCGTGAGACAGCAGCCCGACCATAATCAAACTCATAAATCACACACACGCACGCACATGCCGTGATATATACTCTTTCGCTGGCCGTTCACACCCCGCTACATCTTCACCATGTGAGTTTAATGCATGTCATATTACCTCAATGCATTTAATGTTTTTGAAAGAACTCTCTTATGCTCACTAAAGCTGCATTTATTTGAACAAAAATATAGTAAAAATTTGTGAAATATTACTACAATTCAAAATAACTGTTTTCTATGTGAATATATAGTAAAGTGTAATTTATATCCTGTGATCAAAGCTGAATTTATCATCATTACTCCAGTCTTCAGTGTCACATGATCCTTCACTAATCATAATCATCATCAAAAAAATAAAAATCAGGATTCTTTGATGAATAGACAGTTTAAAAACACATTTATTGTGACATAAATGTCTTTACTGTTACTTTTGATTGATCTGTGTCCTTGCTGAATGAAATATACACTCACCTAAAGGATTATTAGGAACACCTGTTCAATTTCTCATTAATGCAATTATCTAATCAACCAATCACATGGCAGTTGCTTCAATGCATTTAGGGGTGTGGTCCTGGTCAAGACAATCTCCTGAACTCCAAACTGAATGTCGGAATGGGAAAGAAAGGTGATTTAAGCAATTTTGAGCGTGGCATGGTTGTTGGTGCCAGACGGGCCGGTCTGAGTATTTCACAATCTGCTCAGTTACTGGGATTTTCACGCACAACCATTTCTAGGATTTACAAAGAATGGTGTGAAAAGGGAAACACATCCAGTATGCGGCAGTCCTGTGGGCCAAAATGCCTTGTTGATGCTAGAGGTCAGAGGAGAATGGGCCGACTGATTCAAGCTGATAGAAGAGCAACTTTGACTGAAATAACCACTCGTTACAAACGAGGTATGCAGCAAAGCATTTGTGAAGCCACAACACGCACAACCTTGAGGCGGATGGGCTACAACAGCAGAAGACCCCACCGGGTACCACTCATCTCCACTACAAATAGGAAAAAGAGGCTACAATTTGCACGAGCTCACCAAAATTGGACAGTTGAAGACTGGAAAAATGTTGCCTGGTCTGATGAGTCTGGATTTCTGTTGAGACATTCAGATGGTAGAGTCAGAATTTGGCGTAAACAGAATGAGAACATGGATCCATCATGCCTTGTTACCACTGTGCAGGCTGCTGGTGGTGGTGTAATGGTGTGGGGGATGTTTTCTTGGCACACTTAGTGCCAATTGGGCATGGTTTAAATGCCACGGCCTACCTGAGCATTGTTTCTGACCATGTCAATCCCTTTATGAGCACCATGTGCCCATCCTCTGATGGCTACTTCCAGCAGGATAATGCCCCATGTCACAAAGCTCCAATCATTTCAAATTGGTTTCTTGAACATGACAATGGGTTCACTGGACTAAAATGGCCCCCACAGTCCCCAGATCTCAACCCAATAGAGCATCTTTGGGATGTGGTGGAACGGGAGCTTCGTGCCCTGGATGTGCATCCCACAAATCTCCATCAACTGCAAGATGCTATCCTATCAATATGGGCCAACATTTCTAAAGAATGCTTTCAGCTCCTTGTTGAATCAATGCCACGTAGAATTAAGGCAGTTCTGAAGGCCAAAGGGGGTCAAACACAGTATTAGTGTGTGCTCCTAATAATCCTTTAGGTGAGTGTAGTTTAAAAAACATATTGAACCCTTTTGAACATATGTATATCAGATGAATTTAGTATCATATAGATGACATCAAAGTCAACAGACACGGACTTAAAACCACTAAACTAATGTTGAAGATCCTGTAATTCCTTGAACCTGATGGCAGACTATATTTGCTTCTGCAACACTGCAGTTTCTGCTCATGGGGGAAAATAAAGCTTTGTATGAATGTAAACTGATATTAATACATATCCAATATCTCAATATGCTTTAATATCTCGTCATATATCTATGGTTGAAATATTCACGAGTTTCATTAGCCTATTCTATATCACATTCACATTTCATTCAGTATTCTAATCACAGTCAGCCTCTCTCTACCCTGTGCAAATCTCCAGACTGTCCATTGTGATCAGATTGTGTCCTTCTGTCCTCTGCATCGGTGGTAACGCCACCCTGCGTCCAGCAGGAAGTGATGCGCTGTGCTGTGATTGGCTGATGCAGATGATGAACTCCAGTGACCTGCAGAGCTCTGCAGCAGCAGTGTGATTCACACACCAGCACTTTAGGAACAGCGGTCAATCACGATCACTTTAGTCTCCCACGCTCCAGTCACACACACACACACACAGAGAGAGAGAGAGAAAATACAGTGACCAGCGGGGAGCATCAAATATCTTACTGTACGGAAGGTTAGCAGGTTAATGGGATAGAGGGATGGAGGGATGGACATATAGACAGACAGATGGAAGGATGGATGGATGGATGGATAGACAGACGGATGGATGGATATATAGACAGAAAGATGGATGGGTGGATGGATGGATAGATAGAATGATAGATAGACAGACAGACGGATAGAAAGAGATAGATGATAGATAGACAGACAGATGGACAGACGGATGGATAGATAGATAATGGATGGATGGATGGATGGATATATAGACAGACAGATGGATGGATGGATAGATAGATAGAATGATAGATAGATAGACAGACAGACAGACAGACGGACGGATGGATGGATAGAAAGAGATAGATGATAGATAGACAGACAGATGGATGGATAGATAATGGATGGATGGATGGATGGATGGATGGATGGATGGATGGATGGATGGATGGATATATAGACATATGGATAGACAGACGGAAGGATGGATGGATATATAGACAGACAGATGGATGGATCGATAGACAGACAGACAGACAGACAGACAGACAGATAGATAGATAGATAGATAGATAGAGATAGATAGATATATAGATATATAGATAGATAGATAGATAGATAGATAGATAGATAGATAGATAGATAGATAGATAGATAGATAGATGGATGGATGGATGGATGGATGGATGGATGGATGGATGGATGGATGGATGGATGGATGGATGGATGGATGGATGGATGGATGGATGGATGGATGGATGGATGGATGGGTGGGTGGATGGATGGATGGATGGATGGATGGGTGGGTGGATGGATGGATGGATGGATAGACAGACGTAAGGATGGATGGATGGACGGATATATAGACAGACAGATGGATGGATAAATAGAATGATAGATAGACAGACAGACGGACGGATGGACGGATGGATAGAAAGAGATAGATGATAGATAGACAGACAGATGGACGGACGGACGGATGGATAGATAGATAATGGATGGATGGATATATAGACAGACAGATATATAGACAAACAGATGGATTGATGGATGAATGGATGGACGGACGGATGGATATATAGACAGACAGATGGATGGATAGATAGATAGATAGATAGATAGATAGATAGATAGATAGATAGATAGATAGATAGATAGATAGATAGATAGATAGATAGATAGATAGATAGATAGATAGATAGATAGACAGGAAGATAGATAGATAGACAGGAAGATAGATAGATAGATAGATAGATAGATAGATAGATAGATAGATAGATAGATAGATAGATAGATAGATAGATGATAGATAGATAGATAGATAGATAGATAGATAGATAGATAGATAGATAGATAGATAGATAGATAGATAGATAGATAGATAGATAGATAGATAGATAGATAGATAGATAGATAGATAGATAGATAGATAGTGTGTGAACTTTTGTTTTGTCCATTGTTAAGAGGTTTTCTGGGGTTTTATGTGTGTATTTTTTTGCCACCGTTTCTGTGGCGACAGGAAAGCAAAGGTCGGCAGTCTTGGGATGGCGAGCTGAAGTGTCTTCTTTGTGTTTTATGTGTGTTTGAGAGCATGTGTGTGTGTGTGTGTGTGTGTCTCAATGCCAGTTTCCTTTCCAGACACTCGAGATTATCAAGTGCCCTAATTAGTATGCTGACATCACACAGGCCTGTGTCCTTATAGACATGCTTCTCATTCCACGAGGAGGATGTGCTGTTGACTTCCCCGTGGTAGCCATGATGCCGGTCAGAGCGCTCACCCTCAGCGGGCAGTAAATGCGGTCAAGCGCTTGATACGCTCAATGCTCTATTTCCGTGGTGACCTCAGGCGTTGCCGTAGCAACAGGGAGTGATGCCTCAGAAATTTGATTCCCTGTCGGATGAAGCCCTCCGGCGTGCAGTCGTTCTGCTTTTTGTTTACAAGTTAGATTAACTGCCTTTTTACAGCTGTCAATCAGAGTTTGCGTAGATGTGTGTGTGTGTGTGTGTGTAAGTGATGGTTTTAGTGCTTTCAGAAGCTGTTCTCTGGATCGTGATTTTAATTTACTCCAGGATGCTATAAACCAGAGACCACATAATAACATAATGTCATGTTTTATTATATACTTAAAACATGCATCCGTCTCTATGCAAAAACAAATATGATATTAATAATAATATATATTAATATGTATCTATATGACTGATCTAATGTTTGGGGTGGTACGATTTTAGTGCTCTTTTGCTCCATTTATTAGATCATAAATACAGGGAAAACAGTAAAAATGTGAAATATTATTACATATTATTCTAATATTACAAATATTTATTATCTATGTTGAAAACGGCTTCCTATTTTTGCGGAAACCATTATATATATTCTTTCAGGATTCTTTGAATAATTGCTTGTGCCATACGGTAATCATGTGCGTGTTAACAGATTGCATGTAAAAGACCTATCGTAGATATGTACACTGATCAGGCATAACATTATGACCTAATATTGTGTTGGTCCCTCTTCTGCCGCCCCATACACAACAAACTGAGATGCTCTGTGTGTTCTGACCCCTTTCTATCAGAACCAGCATTAACTTCTGGAGCAGTTTGAGCTTCAGTAGCTCGTCTGTTTGATCGGACCACACGGGTCAGCCTTCGCTCCACACGTGCATCAATGAGCCTCGGCCGCCCATGACCCTGTGGCCGGTTCTCCACTGGTCCTTCCTTGGAGCACTTTTGATAGAGACTGACCACTGCAGACCGGGAACACCCCACAAGAGCTGCAGTTCTGGAGATGCTCTGACTCAGTCGTCCAGCCGTCACAATCTGGCCCTTGTCAAACTCGCTCAAATCCTCACGCTTGCCCATTTTTCCTGCTTCTAACACATCAGCTCTGAGGACAAAATGTTCACTTGCTGCCTAATATATCCCACCCACTAACAGATCACCAGTGTTACTCACTTGTCATAATGTTATGCCTGATCAGTGTATATATCTAATAATAAGAAGTGTCTCAGTGATCCTCTGTAACATGAATAAGCTCACTAGTATGCCCACCCTTCGGCCGGGTTCAGCTGGTTTTCCACTGTCAGTATCAGGTTACCCAGCTGCCCCGTCCCAGACACCTCGGGGTGGGCCCAGACCACAGACGCCAGCAGAACACGGCCGAGGGCTTCACCGGAGGATCAATCAGACTGAAATGGAACTGAAATGGAGATGATGAGAAACGGTGTCCATATCCTCACAAAATGAAGGCTATCACTGGGCAGGACTGCTTTGAATGCAACTTGCATTATTGCAAAGTGGGATCCAAAAGTCAGGACTTTAAATGGAGTTGTTGGGCACAAGAGCTAACCTAGCTTTCTAATAAACCTGGTATTGTAAACTATAAATATTGTTGGCTCTGTGACGAATGGCTTGTATTTCTCTAATGTAACAGGGCATTGAGCGTGACAGTCACTCATTTCGGTCTTTTGTCACACACTCCCGTATTTCTCAGGCAGAAAAACTATTTATCGCTGCAAAAATTTCTCCCCTGGAGTTCACACAATAGCCAATCAGAAAATAGCACTATTGTATCTGGGTAAGATTTAACGCAACAACCAATGAAAAAAAAGGAATTGTTCCTGGAATTGTTCACCATCATCCTTTGTTTAAAATCACTGGAGCTCCGAGCATCACTTTGAGCACAGAGTAGTGTCTTATTCTAGTTTAATTTATCAAATTTAAGAATATAAAATGAAAGCTGAAGCATAGCCTATATTTAATAAGATTATGGAAAAAATTAAAATTTTATGCAGATAAAAGGGCAGATTTAAATATGTCAAAGCTGATTGAACAATGGTGAGAATATTGCTTCAGAATAAATTATATTTACAACACACACACACACACTCACACTCACACTCACACACACACACACACACACACACACACACACACACACACACACACACACACACACACACACACACACACACACACACACACACACACACACACACACACACACACACAAAAAAATCTATTTTATTCTGGACAAGCAAATGTTTTACTCGGACAAGTGAATGACAAGCACGTGAATAGGCATTGGATTCAGAAGGAAAGAAAATAAAATAAAAGGAAAGAAAAAACTAATCTTTGAAATACACTCACCTAAAGGATTATTAGGAACACCTGTTCAATTTCTCATTAATGCAATTATCTAATCAACCAATCACATGGCAGTTGCTTCAATGCATTTAGGGGTGTGGTCCTGGTCAAGACAATCTCCTGAACTCCAAACTGAATGTCGGAATGGGAAAGAAAGGGGATTTAAGCAATTTTGAGCGTGGCATGGTTGTTGGTGCCAGACGGGCCGGTCTGAGTATTTCACAATCTGCTCAGTTACTGGGATTTTCACACACAACCATTTCTAGGGTTTACAAAGAATGGTGTGAAAAGGGAAACACATCCAGTATGCGGCAGTCCTGTGGGCCAAAATGCCTTGTTGATGCTAGAGGTCAGAGGAGAATGGGCCGACTGATTCAAGCTGATAGAAGAGCAACTTTGACTGAAATAACCACTCGTTACAACCGAGGTATGCAGCAAAGCATTTGTGAAGCCACAACACGCACAACCTTGAGGCGGATGGGCTACAACAGCAGAAGACCCCACCGGGTACCACTCATCTCCACTACAAATAGGAAAAAGAGGCTACAATTTGCACGAGCTCACCAAAATTGGACAGTTGAAGACTGGAAAAATGTTGCCTGGTCTGATGAGTCTGGATTTCTGTTGAGACATTCAGATGGTAGAGTCAGAATTTGGCGTAAACAGAATGAGAACATGGATCCATCATGCCTTGTTACCACTGTGCAGGCTGGTGGTGGTGGTGTAATGGTGTGGGGGATGTTTTCTTGGCACACTTTAGGCCCCTTAGTGCCAACTGGGCATGGTTTAAATGCCACGGCCTACCTGAGCATTGTTTCTGACCATGTCCATCCCTTTATGAGCACCATGTGCCCATCCTCTGATGGCTACTTCCAGCAGGATAATGCTCCATGTCACAAAGCTCCAATCATTTCAAATTGGTTTCTTGAACATGACAATGAGTTCACTGGACTAAAATGGCCCCCACAGTCCCCAGATCTCAACCCAATAGAGCATCTTTGGGATGTGGTGGAACGGGAGCTTCGTGCCCTGGATGTGCATCCCACAAATCTCCATCAACTGCAAGATGCTCTCCTATCAATATGGGCCAACATTTCTAAAGAATGCTTTCAGCTCCTTGTTGAATCAATGCCACGTAGAATTAAGGCAGTTCTGAAGGAGAAAGGGGTCAAACACAGTATTAGTATGCTGTTCCTAATAATCCTTTAGCTGAGTGTAGACAAATGCAATAATAGCCTACTATGCATTATCTGGATAAAATATAATGAAATAGCCTAGGCCAAAGGTTTTCACATTTCTCTCTCTCTCTCTCTCACACACACACACACTAAGAAATGCTGAATTAAATATGTTTTTATTTGTACAAATTGTCATTTTTCAGATCAGAACCGCGTCGCCAAAATCTCACTCTGAACTGTCACAGGTTTAAATATATTGCCACTGATTTACCAAGAGGTGACGCATCTAATCAGAACCGGTTTTCTTTAAAGGGTCATATTATGCTTATACATGTTCAACTTTCTTTAGTGTGTAATGTTTGTAATGTAATGTGTATGTAGCTGTTTGAGCATGAAAAGGTCCCTCAAGCAGGAGTTATTCTCTACATCAGTGCCACTGTTTCTGAATTCCCTCTATTGTAGTCTTGCATTTTCTTCAGTCACAATTAAATAATTCACACCAGTGTTAATTTTTACAGCAAATTTGGATTTAGTTTTAGTCATAGTCTTTTGACTAAAATGCCATTTAGTTTTAGTCATATTTTAGTCGCCTGAATTGTTTTTAGTTTTAGTCTAGTTTTAGTCGACTAAATCTACAGTAGATTTATTCTCCTAAAATCTAATGAGTTTAGTTCAATTGTAATACATTAATCATTTAAACCGACTGTCACTTGAACTGACATTTTGACATCATTTAGTTTTTGACATTAAAAATACACGAAAGAGCTCAATTCACTTTTTTGTTTGTTTTTTTAAAACATCTATATAGTTTTTATAACTTTGTATTTCTGTTTGAGTTAGTAGGCCATATCAGGTTAAGCTAAAGCTTTAAATAAGTTTGTTTATTTATTTTTTAAATTTCAGTTAACATTTATTTAATTTCAAGAAATTAAGATTTTTTTTTAAATGGTTTTAGTGAACTATTATAACCCTGATACTTTATTGAATATGTGTCAAATACTGGTCTTTCCTCCTGACTATGAATTAAATGGGAATTAAATTAAATACAGTTTATTGTGTAACCAAAAACGAATATACAGGTGCTGGTCATATAATTAGAATATCATCAAAAAGTTTATTTATTTCACTAATTCCATTCAAAAAGTGAAACTTGTATATTATATTTATAATATTATGCTAACTAACGTCATTGTCGAACGTTATCTATGTGTTAGCGCTGAATCCACAAGACTATGGCGGGTAAATCCTTAAAAAATCATTTGACCGACCATACTTCATACCAGTGCTCATTTTGACAGCAAATTTTGATTTAGTGTTAGTCATAATCTTTTGACTATAACATTTTCGGCATCTGAATTGTTTTAGTTTTAGTTTAGTTTTGACTATAATAAGATTTTAGTAGATTCAATAGACTAAAATTCAGTACTTGTGGTCTGGCGTCTGAGAGGCAGCTTTCTGTGTGCACATCCGGATTGAATTGAGCTCTCTTTCGTGTCATCGCCCTTTTTCAGACTTATCCACGTCTGCTCTTCTGAATTTTAACTTTTAAGTAAGACCATGGTTGTGTGCACTGCGTCTGGGAACTGATGAGTTATAGGCTGTCTGCAAAAGAAAAATTTAAAATCACATTTTAAAGAAGAAAACAAATCATCCACTGACTTTCAAAGCGGCTACGACTTTCTACTTCGAGGGCCTTGATAGAAATGTAGTGGAGTAAAAAGTACGATATTTGTCTTTCAAATGTAGTGAAGTAAAAGTCATACGTTTCCAGAAAAAATACTACTCAAGGAAAGTACAGATACTCAAAAAGTGTACTTAGTTACTGTCCACCTCTGATTTTGACCAGCTGAGAACTCACGAAGAGCTCATCAAATGTTCAGAACAGCAGCAGGATATCCTCCGGTGTGTGCAGAAACGCAGATCTGCATATATTGATGAGGCACTTTACCTCCTCCTTACTGCTCCACGTTTGCCCGTTTGGATACACCGATCTTTCCGCGTCGTCAAACCAGCTGACTTGTAGCGTCACATCTTGTGACATCACGTCCTGTTTTTGGTTCGTTCACATGTCTTTGGTTCGTGTTGTGTTCATATATCAATCGAACCGCACCAGAGTTGGTTTGGAAGCGGACCGAGACCCGTCTCTTTAGCGTCTCGCTCCGCTTGTTTGGTGCGCTCCAGGGTTCGGATGGCAGCGTTCACATGTGTTCAAATGAACCGCACTAACCCAGCAATCGCACCAGGGTTCGTTTTAATCCAACCAAACATGACAAGTGTGAACGCACCCTAACTTCATGTATTGTGTTGAAACCAAGCGGCATCTCCCGCGGTTTCTCTTGAAGCCGATACTGAAGTGAGTTAAACTGCAGTTCATGGACTGGCCACCAGAGACAGACTCCAGAAGGAGCAGAATCTCATTGAGCTCATGTTAAAATGCCCAACTTTACAGCAGAAGAACACATGTTTACAGTCTGGGACAAACTGTGCTTTTGGTCTATACGGCTAATGTTGCCCTTCATGACGACTGTGAGGGGGTGAATTTATTCATAACTCATTCGTTTACATTATATAAAGCCTTAAAGTTCTGCATAATTAAGGGCGTGGCCACTTTGAGTGACAGGTGGATTGCCGTTTGTCTGCTGTCTGTTAGTCGTCACCTCAGCTCCGCCCACGTCCCGCCTCTTTGCCCATTTTCTGTTATCCGGGAGTGACGCGCTGACAAGATGGCGACGGCCAGCTCGACCCGACTTTACGCTTCAGAACTGCCCTTCAGATCCTATGGGTGACGTCACGGACACTACGCCCATATTATTTACAGTATATGGTTGAAACTCAGGTTATGTTAAAGGGCGGGACATTTCCCAAACACGCTCAAAGTGCTTGACCAATCACAACACTCTGGTCCAGCCGACCAATCAGAGCTCAGTGTGCTTTTCAGAAGGAGGGGCTTCACAGAGACAGGAACTAAACGGAGCATTACTGACAGACTGGGAGGAGAGGAGCCGCAACAATGGAGAATATGAGGGAAATAATCAACATTCAAGCAGGAAAACCTGCTCTAGTAGAGCCAAAAACAACATTGAGCATTGCTTGAGCCCATCAAGCTCTGAAAAAAATAAAATAAGATTAGCTTTGTGATTCTCCACAAAATGAGGCTTTGACGCTGTTGCCACAACAGGAAAGTTGTCGCAATATAAAATAATGACATTGGCCATGCTATAAAATGACTCATAGTGTGATATAAGATTTGATTCATCCCGCCCAGCCCCGTTATACTCATCAGAGGTGTGTCCGTGTGTTTCAGATGGGAAGAGGAGCTGTCGAGAAGAGAACAGATGGAGTCCATGGTGCAGACGCTGCAGGAGGTGAGCTCACCTGCGCCGCTGGAGCCGTCTAGACGCTCTCGCTGTGATGCTAATTACATTTGCTGTTACATGACGTGTGTGTGCCACTTTACGACCCTGAAATCTAGCATGAGCACACACATCCAGATATCATGATGCAGGGTAACACTGGCATTATACAGTACAGACATACACTCGTAAAAATTAAAGTTATGAGCATCTACGGTTCCTTGAAGAATCTTTAACGTCAATGTATTTTAACATGATTTTAACATCCGATTAGCACCTCTAATGATGTGTTTCCCCATTAACAACCATTCCCTCTGGCAAACGTGTACAGTATGTAGAATATATGCCAGATATGTAAATGTAAACAGCACAGCTTAAAAAATATTTTCCAAATTCGAAATATATTTAGTTGAAACCTTTACTTACTTCACTTCAAGGGGCAAAAATAATGCATTTCCAATCTTGAAATACATTTTCAGTACATTTAAATATATTTAAGTAATATATTAGTTTTCTATATTAGATAGAACTAAAACATTTCCGCTCTTTAAATACATTTGAAGTGAATGCAAAATGTATTTTGGACAATATAAATATATTTACATTCAAAACATATATTTATAAAAATGTTAGAACACATACTTCAAGGTATTAATTTCCCATTATAAAATACATTTTGAGGGAATGCGTGATGTATTTGTTACATGTTGTGGACAATATAAATGTATTTACATTGAAAATATATTTATAAAATGGCCAAATAATATGTGAGGAAATATCAAGGTGCAAGAAAATACATTTCCCATCTTAAAATACATTTTGAGTGAATGTAAAATGTATTTTATTTACATCGAAAATATGTATAAAAATGCCTAGAGAATATATGAGGATATATATGAGAAATCATACTTCAAGGGGCATGAGTGAATGCAATTTAAAAATGTATCTGCAAATGTAGTCAGAGATTTCAAAATGATTCGAATATATAGTAAACGTTTAGCGACCACAACATTGAGAGCGCTTTTCCTATTTTAAACAAGAAAATGAAATCTGGCGTTCCATGATGCAACCCTTTTAAAGTATGTGAAAGTATTCATACCGTCATGCTAAAATACACGATGAGTAAGTTCACACACACGTGATCTGAGCAAATATAAGCTGTGTCCCAATTCAGAGGCGGCATCCCTCGAAGGTCGGACGAGCGTTGTTAAATGGGACGGTCTAGCTTACGGAGGACTGTTCTGTGACAGCTGCCGTTCATGAGGCAGTCAGGTTTGTACTGGACTTTTTTGAAAGTTATATTTAACTAGTAATAAAGAGTATCACATCTTAGTAAGATGTAAGTCAACATTTGAACCCAGGGCCTAAAACTAACCTTTTGCCACGCATCTGCCAATGACTGGAAAATTTCCATCCATCCATCCATCTTCTTCCGCTTTATCCGGGGCCGGGTCGCGGGGGCAGCAGTTTAAGCAGAGATGCCCAGACTTCCCTCTCCCTAGACACTTCCTCTAGCTCTTCCGGGGGGACACTGAGGCGTTCCCAGGCCAGCCGGGAGACATAGTCCCTCCAGCGTGTCCTTGGTCTTCCCCGGGGCCTCCTCCCGTTTGGACATGCCCGAAACACCTTCCCGGGAAGGCGTTCAGGAGGCATCCGGAACAGATGCCCGAGCCACCTCAGCTGACCCCTCTCGATGTGGAGGAGCAGCGGCTCTACTCCGAGTTCCTCCCGAGTGACTGAGCTTCTCACCCTATCTCTAAGGGAGCGCCCAGCCACCCTGCGGAGAAAGCTCATTTCGGCCGCCTGTATCCGGGATCTTGTCCTTTCGGTCATGACCCAAAGCTCATGACCATAGGTGAGAGTAGGAACATAGATTGACCGGTAAATCGAGAGCTTCGCCTTACGGCTTAGCTCTTTCTTCACCACGACAGACCGGTACATCGACCGCATTACTGCAGAAGCTGCACCGATCCGTCTGTCAATCTCCCGTTCCATCCTCCCCTCACTCGTGAACAAGACCCCTAGATACTTGAACTCCTCCACTTGAGGCAGGAACTCTCCACCAACCTGAAGTGGGCAAGCCACCCTTTTCCGACTGAGGACCATGGCCTCGGATTTGGAGGTGCTGATCCCCATCCCAGCCGCTTCACACTCGGCTGCAAACCGTCCCAGTGCATGCTGAAGGTCCTGGTTAGAAGGGGCCAACACGACAACGTCATCCGCAAAGAGCAGAGACGAAAATTTACCAGCCATAAATATTTTCACCAGCCATGAAACGTTGATTAATCCTTATAAAAGTTACAAAAATTATTCAGTCAAGAGCAATGATTTTTGTCTTTTGTTGTTTGATTAACTAGACTGGGTAAACCCGATTTGATTTCGCCCTGCAGCTCAGTCTGGAAACCCGTACATTCATTTCTACTGCTTCTGTTACACTTTTGCGGGAACCAATCACAGACTGGCTTATCCACCTGGCGCGCTATTGGCGGGTTTAACACGATGACGGATAGAGAAGCGATGTTGATCACGCCTCTTGTGGTCTGATTGGTTGTGCCTCTTGTGGACTATCCAATTGCGTCATTTGAATTATGCCCGTTGATCACGCCTCTTGTGCAGTAGAAAATACAGCGCAGACTCCCCAGACCAATGTTCAATCTTAAATTGAGCGTGGTTTGGTGATAGCCAGACAATTGATTAACATTAAAAACTCAGCAGCAGGAATATTAGGCTGCTGTCACTTTAAGAGCTAATGCACAGATCCAATATAGGGGGACAGCGGGGCTTTTTGACTGTCTCAGTTTGTGTAAATCCACTTGGGGTTCAGAATATTTATTTTTTCTCACATTAATTCCCCACATGTCTAGTACAAATATGTGGTTTTGTTTCATTAATACAGTGTATACTTTTTTCTTGATTTTCCCCGAAAGAATGGAAGTGAAATGTGACAACATGCTCCTTAGGTGGGGTACATTGTAACATGACCAAATGACAGCTTAAAATGTTACCTGATATAATAAAAAAATTATATACACGAGTCAAGACAAACTAAAATATTTTGTCAATAAAATATAATTATTAACTTTTTAAAATAAAATAATGGCATTTTTAAATCATTAAACATACACTCACCTAAAGGATTATTAGGAACAGCATACTAATACTGTGTTTGACCCCTTTCTCCTTCAGAACTGCCTTAATTCTACGTGGCATTGATTCAACAAGGAGCTGAAAGCATTCTTTAGAAATGTTGGCCCATATTGATAGGATAGCATCTTGCAGTTGATGGAGATTTGTGGGATGCACATTCAGGGCACGAAGCTCCCGTTCCACCATATCCCAAAGATGCTCTATTGGGTTGAGATCTGGGGACTGTGGGGGCCATTTTAGTCCAGTGAACTCATTGTCATGTTCAAGAAACCAATTTGAAATGATTGGAGCTTTGTGACATGGTGCATTATCCTGCTGGAAGTAGCCATCAGAGGATGGGCACATGGTGGTCATAAAGGGATGGACATGGTCAGAAACAAAGCTCAGGTAGGCCGTGGCATTTTAACGATGCCCAATTGGCACTAAGAGGCCTAAAGTGTGCCAAGAAAACATCCCCCACACCATTACACCACCACCACCAGCCTGCACAGTGGTAACAAGGCATGATGGATCCATGTTCTCATTCTGTTTACGCCAAATTCTGACTCTACCATCTGAATGTCTCAACAGAAATCCAGACTCATCAGACCAGGCAACATTTTTCCAGTCTTCAACTGTCCAATTTTGGTGAGCTTGTGCAAATTGTAGCCTCTTTTTCCTATTTGTAGTGGAGATGAGTGGTACCCGGTGGGGTCTTCTGCTGTTGTAGCCCATCCGCCTCAAGGTTGTGCGTGTTGTGGCTTCACAAATGCTTTGCTGCATACCTCGGTTGTAACGAGTGGTTATTTCAGTCAAAGTTGCTCTTCTATCAGCTTGAATCAGTCGGCCCATTCTCCTCTGACCTCTAGCATCAACAAGGCATTTTCTCCCACAGGACTGCCGCATACTGGATGTGTTTCCCTTTTCACACCATTCTTTGTAAACCCTAGAAATGGTTGTGCGTGAAAATCCCAGTAACTGAGCAGATTGTGAAATACTCAGACCGGCCCGTCTGGTCACCAACAACCATGCCACGCTCAAAATTGCTTAAATCACCTTTCTTTCCCATTCCGACATTCAGTTTGGAGTTCAGGAGATTGTCTTGACCAGGACCACACCCCTAAATGCATTGAAGCAACTGCCATGTGATTGGTTGATTAGATAATTGCATTAATGAGAAATTGAACAGGTGTTCAGACAGTACATTACGCGTATACAGACAGGAGCCATCTTGGAAAACAGTCTCGACAAGTCGAGCCACGAACGCTGTGCTAAGTGATGAACTGTGACTGTGACTGTGTCCGTTGTTTCTGGAAGAAAGCACTGAACGCAACAGAGAAAATAAATAAATAGAAAAACTGAACGCAACAGAGACTAGTGCTTCCAAAGGATACACACTAAGGACATGGCGGATTATTCAACCGTGGCTCGACTTGTCGAGACTGTTTTCCAAGATGGCTCCTGTCTGTATACGCGTAATGTACTGTCTTTATAAACTATCTTCTTATTAAACTGTTTGTACACTTACAAAGTTCTCAATGCTTCGGTTTGCATGTAGGGACCCTCATTATGCTACCGTGTTAGTGTGAGGCTATTTTGAGCCTTGTTAGTGGTATTAACTAGCGATTTAATTTTACTTATTCTATGCCCCATAGACTAGCGTTATAAGCTAATCTGTTTTTAGAGATAAAACTCTTTACATTCGATTTTCATGAAAACGCATCCCAGAGAACGATCTACTCGGTAACCATGTGTTAATTACCCCTAGGTACATTTTTCACCAGAGTTGTCCTTTAAAATGCCCAACTTTACAGCAGAAGAACACATGTTTACAGTCTGGGACAAACTGTGCTTTTGGTCTGTACGGCTAATGTTGCCCTTCATGACGACTGTGGGGGGGTGAATTTATTCATAACTCATTCGTTTACATTATATAAAGCCTTAAAGTTCTGCATAATTAAGGGCGTGGCCACTTTGAGTGACAGGTGGATTGCTGTTTGTCTGCTGTCTGTTAGTCATCACGTTAGTGTTGTAGTACTCGAGACCGGTCTTAAGACCATTTTTTGAAGGTCTTAGTCTTGTCTCAGTCTCGACTGCATTTCTCCTCGGTCTTGTCTTGGTCTCGGACTTGGAAGACTCAGGATTTTATCTCAAGACCAGTCAAGACCACGACTGCAAGGATTTCACTAAATCACCGGTGCGTTGTCTGATTTGACATCATTAATGTGATTTGATGTAAAACTTACAGCTTAAAATGCAATCAATAACTTCTTTGTAATGTGATTTTCTTTTGTTACTGTTCTGCCGGGTTCAAAATCAATGCAGCATTGTCTCAAAAATGCCCAAAATTAATATAAATGCCCACAAAATTCTGAGATTTAGTTTTTTTTATATAACATAGAATATAATTAAGCAATATCACAAGAGCAATTGGGCTGTTTTCATGAGTATGATTGCAAATTATATTGATTTATACAAACAATCAATAACTCACCCCCACCAGAAGCCTTCGCTCAGCAAAGGAACGACGGCTTGTGGTACCATCACAGAGGGGGAAAAAAATCCCTTTCCAGAACATTTTCATTCAACGTTCCCAGCTGGTGGAACGATCTTCCCATCACCATCCGAAACGCAGAATCATTGACATCATTCAAAAGTCAACTTAAAACTCAGCTCTTCCGTGAACACTTAACCTCATAAATTTTTATTTTTTATTTTTATTAAAAATTAAAAAAAAACCTTTCCTTTCCTCTTTCTCTTCCTTCTTCCCTCCCTACTCTAGCCTGTGCTACTCTGAGCAATGAACACGGTCTCAGGATTTCAGGCTCTTATTGCGCTTCTCGACTCTTCATGACCAATCGCTTCATGTTCCCCCAAGTTGTAAGTCGCTTTGGATAAAAGCGTCTGCTAAATGCATAAATGTAAATGTAAATGTAAATGTCAATAAACAAGAAGTTTATATTAAAAATTCTGGTTGTCTCAACCCCACAAAGTCTTGGTCTTGACTCGGTCTCGTCCTGTCTTGGTCTTGTATTGGTCTCAACCCCACAAAGTCTTGGTCTTGTCTTGGTCTCGCCCTGTCTTGGTCTTGTCTTGGTCTCAACCCCACAAAGCCTTGGTCTTGGTCTTGACTCGGTCTCGCCCTGTCTTGGTCTTGTCTTGGTCTCAACCCCACAAAGTCTTGGTCTTGACTCGGTCTCGCCCTGTCTTGGTCTTTGTCTTGTCTTGGTCTCAACCCCACAAAGTATTGGTCTTGTCTTGGTCTCGGCCTGTCTTGGTCTCGCCCTGTCTTGGTCTTGTCTTGGTCTCAACCCCACAAAGTCTTGGTCTTGACTCGGTCTCGCCCTGTCTTGGTCTTTGTCTTGTCTTGGTCTCAACCCCACAAAGTATTGGTCTTGTCTTGGTCTCGGCCTGTCTTGGTCTCGGCCTGTCTTGGTCTCAACCCCACAAAGTCTTGGTCTTGACTCGGTCTCGCCCTGTCTTGTTCTTGGTCTTGTCTTGGTCTCAACCCCACAAAGTCTTGGTCTTGACTCGGTCTCGCCCTGTCTTGGTCTTGGTTTCAACCCCACAAAGTCTTGGTCTTGACTCGGTCACGCCCTGTCTTGGTCTTTGTCTTGTCTTGGTCTCAACCCCACAAAGTATTGGTCTTGTCTTGGTCTCGGCCTGTCTTGGTCTCAACCCCACAAAGTCTTGGTCTTGACTCGGTCTCGCCCTGTCTTGGTCTAAACCCCACAAAGTCTTGGTCTTGACTCTGTCTCGCCCTGTCTTGTTCTTGGTCTTGTCTTGGTCTCAACCCCACAAAGTCTTGGTCTTGTCTCGGTCTCGCCCTGTCTTGGTCTTGTCTTGGTCTCAACCCCTCAAAGTCTTGGTCTTGGTCTCAACCCCTCAAAGTCTTGGTCTTGGTCTTGACTCGGTCTCGCCCTGTCTTGGTCTTGTCTTGGTCTCAACCCCACAAAGTCTTGGTCTTGACTCGGTCTCGCCCTGTCTTGGTCTTGGTCTTGTCTTGGTCTCAACCCCATAAAGTCTTTGTCTCGCCCTGTCTTGGTCTTGTCTTGGTCTAAACCCCACAAAGTCTTGGTCTTGACTCGGTCTCGCCCTGTCTTGTTCTTGGTCTTGTCTTGGTCTCAACCCCACAAAGTCTTGGTCTTGTCTCGGTCTCGCCCTGTCTTGGTCTTGTCTTGGTCTCAACCCCTCAAAGTCTTGGTATTGGTCTCAACCCCTCAAAGTCTTGGTCTTGGTCTTGACTCGGTCTCGCCCTGTCTTGGTCTTGTCTTGGTCTCAACCCCACAAAGTCTTGGTCTTGACTCGGTCTCGCCCTGTCTTGGTCTTGGTCTTGTCTTGGTCTCAACCCCACAAAGTCTTTGTCTCGCCCTGTCTTGGTCTTGTCTTGGTCTCAACCCCACAAAGTCTTCGTCTTGGTCTTGACTCGGTCTCGCCCTGTCTTGGTCTTGTCTTGGTCTCAACCCCACAAAGTCTTGGTCTTGACTCGGTCTCGCCCTGTCTTGGTCTTGTCTTGGTCTCAACCCCACAAAGTCTTGGTCTTGACTCGGTCTCGCCCTGTCTTGGTCTTGGTCTTGTCTTGGTCTCAACCCCACAACGTTTTGATCTTGTCTTGGTCTCGGCACACGCTGGTCTCGGTCTCAACTTGGTCTCGGTTTAGGTGGTCTTGACTACAACACTACATCAAGTCACCTCAGCTCCGCCCACGTCCCGCCTCTTTGCCCATTTTCTGTTATCCGGGAGTGACGCACTGACAAGATGGCGACGGCCAGCTCGACCCGACTTAATGCTTCAAAACTGCTTTTCAGATCCTATGGGAGACGTCACGGACACAGTCTATGGCTGAAACTAGCAAAAAACACTTTTTGGCGTCTCATTGTGCCGAGTGTGTGATAGAGCCCTTACATTTAAAAGAATAATCCGGCAATTTTTTTTTTTTTTTAAATCATGTCGTCACCGGCACGCAATGAATTATGGGGTAGGCAAGGCCACAAAGGATCCATCTGTTTTATCCTTAATTTTCTATGGGAAAAAAGGAGGTTTCATAAAATTCTGAGGTCGCATTTAAAGCAGCCTTCGAATTGGGACGGCCTTTGTTGTGCAGCGGTGACGCCTTTGAATGCAGCCTCTGAATTGGGATGTGGCTATAAGCTAGTGTTTGTGTGTGTATGTGTGTGGTGGGGGGGGGGGGGGGGGGGGGCGGGTCAGGTGTGTCGGTGTTAAACATGACATCATAACTGACCCGTTTGTACTGGACTGTCACATCAACAGCAGTGCTGCATCGCAGGTCTCAAACGACCCAACATCCTCCAGAATCACGCTGCAGGTGTGAGATCCATCTCTGCTGAAGCAGCGGGAAAATCAATAAACGGCTGCATCTGTGTTTGTGGTGGATTATGGGTCAGCAGAAGCGCAGAGGAGAGAGCCGTCCCCAGAGAGCCCAAACATGCCCAGAGCCTGCTTTTCCAATTCTGCCCTGAGCCGTATGGATTTCCTCTCCAACCTTCAGCATCGGCTTGGTGGGGATGTCATTAGACTGGAGAGTGTGTGTTGTGTTCAAGCTGGGTTGATCAGTGTATCTGTGCTCCGCTGGCACATTTCCAATCTTAAAATGCGTTTTCAGCCAATTTCAAATATAGGAAATAGATTAAAGAAATATATTAGATACTTCAACATACGTCAAGTCCTCCCCTGTAGTCAATAATTGTATCCCTTAAAGGTCCCCTGCCACACAAAACCGTTTTTACTCATATTTTTTTAAATGTTAGTTCCTTATGTGTTTGTGTAATGTTGTGAATGTGAACATGAACTGCTACCTCCTCTGTCAGCTCTAGCCACTGAGAAGTAATAAGCGGAGAAATCAGGCCATTTACAAAAGCTGGTCAGTCTGACGTGGTGTGGCCTGAGCTCATTACTATTCATGAGCTCGCCCACAGGATTCGTCTAGCTCGTGACGGTTTTCATATTCAGCAAGGATGGCTGAACGTCGTATATATATGGCAATATATCTGAAGAAGCAATTTCTGCAGCGATTCCAGACGATAGTAAACACAGTTCCTCTACTTGTTGTGCTGGGTAAAGATGCTGATAGCCAGGCTCTCATTGGCTAGCTGTTAGCCAATCAGAGTCAAGCAGCTTAGCTCGTTGAATATTAATGAGAACTGGCGCTTTTCCACATGGTAGAACTTCAGACATTACCACAAAAGTAATGAAATATGTGTGGCAGGGCGCCTGAAATATATACACTCTAAAAAATGCTGGGTTCAAAACAACCCAAGCTGGGTTAAAATGGACTAACCCAGCAATTGGGTTGTTTTAAGCAAACATTTAACCCAACCGCTGGGTTAAAACAACCCGTTCACTGGGTTCAAACAAACGACCCATTCACTGGGTTAAAACAACACATTCACTGGGTTAAAATGACCCATTCACTGGGTTAAAACGATCCATTCACTGGGTTAAAACGATCCATTCACTGGGTTAAAATGACCCATTCACTGGGTTAAAACGTCACATTCATTGGGTTAAAACAACCCATTCACTGGGTTAAAACGACACATTCACTGGGTTAAAATGACCCATTCACTGGGTTAAAACAACCGTCACATTCACTGGGTTAAAACAACACATTCACTGGGTTAAAACAACACATTCACTGGGTTAAAATGACCCATTCACTGGGTTAAAACAACCGTCACATTCACTGGGTTAAAACGACCCATTCACTGGGTTAAAATGACCCATTCACTGGGATAAAACAACCGTCACATTCACTGGGTTAAAACGACCCATTCACTGGGTTAAAATGACCCATTCACTGGGTTAAAACAACCGTCACATTCACTGGGTTAAAACAACCGTCACATTCACTGGGTTAAAACGATCCATTCACTGGGTTAAAATGACCCATTCACTGGGTTAAAACGATCCATTCACTGGGTTAAAATGACCCATTCACTGGGTTAAAACGTCACATTAACTGGGTTAAAACAACCCATTCACTGGGTTAAAACGACACATTCACTGGGTTAAAATGACCCATTCACTGGGTTAAAACAACCGTCACATTCACTGGGTTAAAACAACACATTCACTGGGTTAAAACAACACATTCACTGGGTTAAAATGACCCATTCACTGGGTTAAAATGACCCATTCACTGGGTTAAAATGACCCATTCACTGGGATAAAACAACCGTCACATTCACTGGGTTAAAACGACCCATTCACTGGGTTAAAACGACCCATTCACTGGGTTAAAATGACCCATTCACTGGGTTAAAACGTCACATTCACTGGGTTAAAACGTCACATTCATTGGGTTAAAAGAACACATTCACTGGGTTAAAACAACACATTCACTGGGTTAAAATGACCCATTCACTGGGTTAAAATGACCCATTCACTGGGTTAAAATGACCCATTCACTGGGATAAAACAACCGTCACATTCACTGGGTTAAAACGACCCATTCACTGGGTTAAAACGACCCATTCACTGGGTTAAAATGACCCATTCACTGGGTTAAAACGTCACATTCACTGGGTTAAAACAACCCATTCACTGGGTTAAAATGACCCATTCACTGGGTTAAAATGACCCATTCACTGGGTTAAAACGTCACATTCACTGGGTTAAAACAACCCATTCACTGGGTTAAAACAACACATTCACTGGGTTAAAATGACCCATTCACTGGGTTAAAACAACACATTTACTGGGTTAAAACAACACATTCACTGGGTTAAAACAACCGTCACATTCACTGGGTTAAAACGATCCATTCACTGGGTTAAAACGTCACATTCACTGGGTTAAAATTACCCATTCACTGGGTTAAAACGTCACATTCACTGGGTTAAAACAACTCATTCACTGGGTTAAAACAAACGTCACATTTACTGGGTTAAAATGACCCATTCATTGGGTTAAAACGTCACATTCACTGGGTTAAAACAACCCATTCACTGGGTTAAAACGACCCATTCACTGGGTTAAAATGACCCATTCACTGGGTTAAAACGACCCAATCACTGGGTTAAAACGACCCATTCACTGGGTTAAAACAACACATTCACTGGGTTAAAACAACCGTCACATTCACTGGGTTAAAATGACCCATTCACTGGGTTAAAACGTCACATTCACTGGGTTAAAACAACCCATTCACTGGGTTAAAACAAACGTCACATTCACTGGGTTAAAATGACCCATTCACTGGGTTAAAACGTCACATTCACTGGGTTAAAACGACCCATTCACTGGGTTAAAACGACCCATTCACTGGGTTAAAACGACCCATTCACTGGGTTAAAACAACCGTCACATTCACTGGGTTAAAATGACCCATTCACTGGGTTAAAACGTCACATTCACTGGGTTAAAACAACCCATTCACTTGGTTAAAACGTCACATTCACTGGGTTAAAATGACCCATTCACTGGGTTAAAACAACCGTCACATTCACTGGGTTAAAACAACACATTCACTGGGTTAAAACGACCCATTCACTGGGTTAAAACGACCCATTCACTGGGTTAAAACAACACATTCACTGGGTTAAAACAACCGTCACATTCACTGGGTTAAAATGACCCATTCACTGGGTTAAAACGTCACATTCACTGGGTTAAAACAACCCATTCACTGGGTTAAAACAACCGTCACATTCACTGGGTTAAAATGACCCATTCACTGGGTTAAAACGTCACATTCACTGGGTTAAAACAACCCATTCACTGGGTTAAAACGACCCATTCACTGGGTTAAAACGACCCATTCATCGGGGTTAAAACGTCACATTCACTGGGTTAAAACAACCGTCACATTCACTGGGTTAAAACAACCCATTCACTGGGTTAAAACGTCACATTCACTGGGTTAAAACAACCGTCACATTCACTGGGTTAAAATGACCCATTCACTGGGTTAAAACGTCACATTCACTGGGTTAAAACAACCGTCACATTCACTGGGTTAAAATGACCCATTCACTGGGTTAAAACGTCACATTCACTGGGTTAAAACAACCGTCACATTCACTGGGTTAAAATGACCCATTCACTGGGTTAAAATGACCCATTCACTGGGTTAAAACGTCACATTCACTGGGTTAAAACAACCGTCACATTCACTGGGTTAAAATGACCCATTCACTGGGTTAAAACAACCCATTCACTGGGTTAAAACAACACATTCACTGGGTTAAAACGTCACATTCACTGGGTTAAAACAACCGTCACATTCACTGGGTTAAAATGACCCATTCACTGGGTTAAAACGTCACATTCACTGGGTTAAAACGTCACATTCACTGGGTTAAAACAACCGTCACATTCACTGGGTTAAAACGTCACATTCACTGGGTTAAAACAACCGTCACATTCACTGGGTTAAAATGACCCATTCACTGGGTTAAAACAACCCATTCACTGGGTTAAAACGACCCATTCACTGGGTTAAAACGACCCATTCACTGGGTTAAAACGACCCATTCACTGGGTTAAAACGACCCATTCACTGGGTATAAAACGATTCATTCACTGGGTTAAAACGACCCATTCACTGGGTTAAAACGACCCATTCACTGGGTTAAAACGACCCATTCACTGGGTTAAAACGTCACATTCACTGGGTTAAAACAACACATTCACTGGGTTAAAACGACCCATTCACTGGGTTAAAACGACCCATTCACTGGGTTAAAACGTCACATTCACTGGGTTAAAACAACCGTCACATTCACTGGGTTAAAATGACCCAATCACTGGGTTAAAACGTCACATTCACTGGGTTAAAACAACCGTCACATTCACTGGGTTAAAATGACCCATTCACTGGGTTAAAACGACCCATTCACTGGGTTAAAACGACCCATTCACTGGGTTAAAATGACCCATTCACTGGGTATAAAACGATTCATTCACTGGGTTAAAACGACCCATTCACTGGGTTAAAACGACCCATTCACTGGGTTAAAACGACCCATTCACTGGGTTAAAACGACCCATTCACTGGGTTAAAACGACCCATTCACTGCACTCTAAAAAATGCTGGGTTAAAAACAATCCAAGTTGGGTTGAAAATGGACTAACCCAGCATTTGGGTTGTTCTAACCCAGTGAATGAGTTGTTTTAACCCAGCGGTTGGATGAAATGTTTGCTTAAAACAACCCAATTGCTGGGTTAGTCCATTTTCAACCCAACTTGGGTTGTTTTTAACCCAGCATTTTTTAGAGTGTATAATTTATTTTATAGAAATAAAATAGAAACAGTTATTTTAAAATGTAATAATATTTCACAATATTTCTGTTGTTACTGTATTTTTGATCAAATAAATAAAAAATAAAATGTTAAAATCTAGTGTAAATGGCAGCTTTTAATTTTTGTCATTGGAGATGCTTTTGCTGTCATATCACAATATGAAGCAGAAGCGGACCTATGAGCTAGACCAAACTAACCAGCTGAACACAGACCCAGAGTGAGATGTCATCACACACACAGACTGCTTCATGTAATCTTATGTTGCTTTGCTCTTGTGTTTGTGTGTTCAGAACGTAAACGAGTCTGAAGCCATTCAGGACGAGCTGAACGAGAAGGTTGACAGACTGAAAGCTGAACTGGTGGTGTTTAAGAGCCTCATGAGCGACGTGAGTATTTCCATATAGAGACCAATATAGAGTAAACACCCATTTGTATTCATCACCCAGCAAACAGGGAACGTTAGAACTTCCCTGAAGGATACAAACGTTCTTACAGTAACGTTAATACAACGTTTGCTCAAAGATATCTGGTCTTTAAAGGGATAGTTCACCCAAATATGAAAATGACCCCATGATGTACTCACCCTCAAGTCATCCTAGGTGTGTGTGACATTCTGCTTTCAGACGAACACAATCAGAGTTATATTAAAAATGTCCTGGCTAATCCATGCTTTATAATGGCAGCCCTAAATATGAAGCTCAAAAAAGTGCATCCATCCATCATATAACTGCTCCACACGGCTCCAGGGGTTAATAAAGGCCTTCTGAAGAGAAGCTATGTGTTTGTGTGGAGAAAAAAATACATATTTAACACGTTATAAAGTTAAATATCTATGTCCTACTTCATGCGTCACAAGTTAGGCTTTTTTCATAAGTTGAATACAGAAGGCGGTCCGCCAGGAGCTAGATATTTTACTTTATAACGTGTTAAATATGTATTTTTTTCCTCACACATCTATAATGGATGGATGCACTTTTATGATGATAGATGCACTTTTATGATGGATAGATGCACTTTTATGATGGATAGATGCACTTTTATAATGGATAGATGCACTTTTATAATGGATGGATGCACTTTTATAATGGATGGATGCACTTTTATAATGGATAGATGCACTTTTATGATGGATAGATGCACTTTTATAATGGATAGATGCACTTTTATGATGGATAGATGGATAGATGCACTTTTATGATGGATAGATGCACTTTTATAATGGATAGATGCACTTTTATGATGGATAGATGCACTTTTATGATGGATAGATGCACTTTTATAATGGATAGATGCACTTTTATGATGGATAGATGCACTTTTATGATGGATAGATGCACTTTTATGATGATAGATGATGATTTTATGATGGATAGATGCACTTTTATGATGGATAGATGCACTTTTATAATGGATAGATGCACTTTTATGATGGATAGATGCACTTTTATAATGGATAGATGCACTTTTATGATGGATAGATGCACTTTTATGATGGATAGATGCACTTTTATAATGGAGATGCACTTTTATAATGGATAGATGCACTTTTATGATGGATAGATGCACTTTTATAATGGATAGATGCACTTTTATAATGGATAGATGCACTTTTATGATGGATGGATGCACTTTTATAATGGATAGATGCACTTTTATAATGGATAGATGCACTTTTATAATGGATAGATGCACTTTTATGATGGATAGATGCACTTTTATAATGGATAGATGCACTTTTATAATGGATAGATGCACTTTTATGATGGATAGATGCACTTTTATAATGGATAGATGCACTTTTATAATGGATAGATGCACTTTTATGATGGATGGATGGATGCACTTTTATAATGGATAGATGCACTTTTATAATGAATAGATGCACTTTTATGATGGATAGATGCACTTTTATAATGGATAGATGCACTTTTATGATGGATGGATGCACTTTTATAATGGATAGATGCACTTTTATAATGGATAGATGCACTTTTATGATGGACAGATGCACTTTTATGATGGATAGATGCACTTTTATGATGATAGATGCACTTTTATGATGGATAGATGCACTTTTATAATGGATAGATGCACTTTTATAATGGATAGATGCACTTTTATGATGGATGGATGCACTTTTATAATGGATAGATGCACTTTTATAATGGATCGATGCACTTTTATGATGGACAGATGCACTTTTATAATGGACAGATGCACTTTTATAATGGACGGATGCACTTTTATGATGGACAGATGCACTTTTATGATGGACAGATGCACATTTATGATGGACAGATGCACTTTTATAATGGATAGTTGCACTTTTATGATGGACAGATGCACTTTTATGATGGATAGATGCACATTTATTATGGATAGTTGCACTTTTATGATGGACAGATGCACATTTATGATGGACAGATGCACTTTTATGATGGACGGATGCACTTTTATGATGGACGGATGCACATTTATGATGGACAGATGCACTTTTATGATGGACAGATGCACTTTTATGATGGACAGATGCACATTTATGATGGACAGATGCACATTTATGATGGACAGATGCACTTTTATGATGGACAGATGCACTTTTATGATGGATAGATGCACATTTATGATGGACGGATGCACTTTTATGATGATAGATGCACTTTTATGATGGACGGATGCACTTTTATGATGGATAGATGCACTTTTATGATGGACAGATGCACATTTATGATGGACAGATGCACTTTTATGATGGTTGGATGCACTTTTATGATGGATAGATGCACTTTAATGATGGACAGATGCACATTTATGATGGACAGATGCACTTTTATGATGGACGGATGCACTTTTATGATGGACGGATGCACCTTTATGATGGATGGATGCACTTTTATGATGGACAGATGCACATTTATGATGGACAGATGCACTTTTATGATGGACGGATGCACTTTTATGATGGATAGATGCACTTTTATGATGGACAGATGCACATTTATGATGGACAGATGCACTTTTATGATGGATAGATGCACATTTATGATGGATAGATGCACATTTATTATGGAGAGATGCACTTTTATGATGGACGGATGCACTTTTATGATGATAGATGCACTTTTATGATGGACGGATGCACTTTTATGATGGACGGATGCACTTTTATGATGGATGGATGCACTTTTATGATGGACAGATGCACATTTATGATGGACAGATGCACTTTTATGATGGACGGATGCACTTTTATGATGGACAGATGCACTTTTATGATGGACAGATGCACATTTATGATGGACAGATGCACTTTTATGATGGACAGATGCACATTTATGATGGACAGATGTACTTTTATGATGGACGGATGCACTTTTATGATGGACAGATGCACTTTTATGATGGACAGATGCACTTTTATGATGGATAGATGCCCTTTTATGATGGATAGATGCACTTTTATGATGGACAGATGCACTTTTATGATGGATAGATGCCCTTTTATGATGGATAGATGCACTTTTATGATGGATAGATGCACTTTTATGATGGACAGATGCACTTTTATGATGGATAGATGCCCTTTTATGATGGATAGATGCACTTTTATGATGGATAGATGCACTTTTATGATGGATGGATAGATGAACTGTTATGAGCTGCCATTATAAAGCTTTGAAGAGCCTGGACATGTTTTAATATAACTCTGATTGTATTCGTCTGAAAGCAGAACGTCACACACACCCAGAATGGCTTGAGGGAGAGTCAATCACAGGATACTTTTCATTTGTAGATGAACTATCCCTTTAAAAAATGCTCTCAAAACATCAGATGGAACATTTATTCTGATACATGTTAGTTTAACGTTTAACAGTCAAAAGTAACGTTTCCATAATGATAATATATATCACACATATTGTTGACATAATGGGAGTGTTCTTAGAACATATTTTGAGTCCGTGAAGTTGAGCGTAATGGCTGTTTTATCACATCATCAGATCGCTAAAGAATGTGTTTGAGGTCTAAATAAAACTCATATTTCATTTGGATGTTGTTTTTACTACATTTGATGAGAATCTCAATCAGGTCTTTATTCGTAAATCCTGTGACTGGATGTTTTCCATGACTTCTGTTTGATGACAGCAGAGAAACACGCTCGGCCTTATTTGGCTTTTTCCCCTGCGGTAGACAACACACACACACACACACACTGACTTCGCTTTGAGCCGCATTGTCATTGTTTTATTATCATACACACACACACCTTCCATGTATACCCGCTGATCTGGACGGTGAGGAATGAGTAAACCGTTTATCCAGATGTCACGCTTCCCTCGTGTGTTAGCTAGTCATTCACACGAGTGTCTCTGTGTGCCGGTAAATATAAATAAATAGATTTGGGGCAATAAAAACTGAACTGAAATCTGTATTTATTATAAAGGCCGGCAGACGATGCCGCTCTAGAGCCGTAGAGAGCCGGAAGAAAATCCTGGACCTGAAAGTAAGAGAGAATGCAAGACATGATCTGATTTAATAAAGACAACAATTGCTTTGACTGTTTCATTTCCATCTGGTTGTTAATGAAGAAACCACACACAGATAGTGCAGCATCTGTGCTCATACAGAATAAATGAGTCGGAGCAATTGTTTCCCATGAGGCCTTTCGGTGGAATGAGCTGCTCAAGTGTGTGCGTGCCTGTGCATTCACCACAAGACTAACTTGTGCAATGGCATTGATTTATGACTGACAGCTCATAACTGACGTTCAGCATGAGATTATTACAGTGATCCTGTGTTTGCTCAGTTTGGATCAGCATATTGACCCATACTGCAGATAAATATGATTATCAAATAATATCATTTAGTTTGCACTCACAATTGTCCAACCCAATTCAGTGAGCATCAAGTGTTGATGTGTGCAGTGTGTAGAGAATCCAACTGAACAGTTCTTTAATTAAAAATAATATTTTTTTTTATTTTTAATCTAAAAATATTACTTTTAATTTAAAAATACAAACATTTTTTTTATTAAAATATTTAAATATACATTTTTAATTACAAAATATTAGTTTTTATTTAAAAATGCTAACATTTATTTATATTTTTAAAATAATTATTATTAAAATAATAATAATTTTTTTGTTTTGTTTTTAAATATTAACAATCTTTTATTTTACATAAATATTAACATTTATTTTCTAACTCAACCCAAATTAATTTGCTCATCGATTTGACCATCTTTGATATTTAAATATCAATATTTGACCATATTTGATACTTAATATTAAGTCATTGTCACTATGGTTACAGATATTGAAATATATATATTTAATTTTAATTTTGACAAAAATATTAACATTTATTTTCTAACTCAAAACAAATTAATTTGCTCATCGATCTGACCATATTTGATATTTAAATAAGGCCATTGTCACTATGGTTACAGATATTCAAATATATATTTTTAATTTAAAAATATTAGTTTTTATTTTAAAATACTAACATTTATTTATTTATTTATTTTTTTAATTAAATAAAAAAATGTAAATATACAGTTTTAATTTAAAATATTAGTTTTTATTTAAAAATGCTAACATTTAGTTTTATTTTTTAAATATTTTTTATTTTCGAAACTAACATGTATTTTTATTTTAAGGGATTTTTTTATTTATATTAACAATCTTTTATTTGACAAAAATATTAACATTTATTTTCTAACTCAACCCAAATTAATTTGCTCATCGATTTGACCATCTTTGATATTTAAACATCAATATTTGACCATATTTGATATTAAGTCATTGTCACTATGGTTACAGATATTCATATATATATTTTTAATTTAAAAATATTAGTTTTTATTTTAAAATACTAACATTTATTTTTTATTTAAAAAATATATATTAAAATTATAAAAATATTATTTTTTAAATTTTTAATCTAAAAATATTACTTTTAATTTAAAAATACTAACATTTATTTTTTATTTAAATTTTTTTTTTAATAAAAATATTTAAATATACATTTTTAATTAAAAAATATTAGTCTTTATTTAAAAATGCTAAAAAAATTTAATTAATAAAAAAAATTTAATACATATTTTTTATTTAAAATATTAGTTTTTATTTAAAAATATTTAAATATACATTTTTTATTTAAAAATGTTATTATTATTATTTTTTAAAATATTCTTTATTTTCAAAATTAAGATTTATTTTTAAATATGTTTTTTTTTTAAATATATTTACAATCTTTTATTTTATAAAAATATTAACATTTATTTTCTAACTCAAAACAAATTAATTTGCTCATTGATTTGACCATCTTTGATATTTAAATAAGGCCATTGTCACTATGGTTACAGATATTCAAATATATATTTTTAATTTAAAAATATTAGTTTTTATTTAAAAATACTAACATTTTTTTATATTAAAAACTCTTTTTATAAAAATATTTAAATATACATTTTTAATAAAAAAATATTTTTTAATGTATTTATTTTTTAAATATTTTTTTTTATGTATTAGCTATATTTTATTTTATACTTTATTTTATCCAAATATATAATTGTATTAAATGTAAAAAAAAAAATTACATTAATTTTTATTTATTTTTATATATATATATATATATATTTTTTTTTTTTTACATTTATTTTCTAAATCCCACTAGAATAGATTAATTTGCTCATCGATTGGACCATCTTTGATATTTAAATTAGGTCATTGTCACTATGGTTACAACAGAAAAGTGGATTTATTTATCTTGCGTGTTCACACAGGCGTGTGTGTGTGTGGTTCACTATGTGGACAACTGGAGTGTCACCTGTTAATAAATACGGCTGTCAAACAGACTGTATTTATAGCATCGCAAAGCTTTGCAGTGTGTGGCCTGTGTGTGAATATAGAGGCATGGGAGTGAGAATAAAGTGAGGATGCTTTTTTTAAAACTATGATGTTTCTAGGTTTGGAGGCAAACTGTGACTAAGCACAAATCTACAGTGTTGGGAAGGACACTTTCAAAATGTATTTCATTACAGAATACAGAATACATGCCCAAAAATGTAATTTGTACCGTATTCCGTTACGTTACTCAATCTGAGTAACATATTCTGAATACTTGGATTACTTCCGGTTGTGCAGAAGATGGCTGACGACATCATGAAGGAGTGCCGCCCCCCCATTGCGAGCCTTGCGAGCGACACACACTAGTCTACAGGGCCGTTTCTAGCCATTCTGATGCCCTAGGTGAAATCCTTATTGGTGCCCCCATTGCAACATTGGTATTACTGGTATTAATTAACAAATACATACATACCAAATTATATTTGTTAATAAGGATTCAAATTAATAGCCAGATGCCTGTATAGCCCTAGGCCTATAATATATAGCCGATATGTGTGCAGTCTCTGTTGCTAAGAAATTGTTCTCAGACATAACTACATAATTATTATGTGTTATTAGTACATTTCACATGAAAGTAATAAGAATAAATACTGATTCAGTGTGGTTTGTGTTACTCATTGATGCGTGAACTTCCCCTTTAAATAACGCAGCACTTTGCCCTCTGTGTGTGTGACGCTGCTTCATTAAGCGCTATTAGAACTGAATGAATCGATTCAGCTCAACACCATCCGTAAAGATACGTTACACTCGACGTGATTTAATAAAGGATGTGTTCATGTTGTGAATTTGCACATTTTATTATACCATTTTTAAAATGGCCGCTAAAGTTTTATATGGGACAATTACAAAACACACTGACTCTTTTAACAATGCATTGGCGCAAAAACCTTTTGGAGGAGCAATAAGAGAAGAAAGCTTTATAGAGTCAGAATATAACTGATGATCATGAAATGCTGAAGTAAGTGTGCAGTTATATTTTGCCTCTAACACACACACTGAGCAATGCTATCTGCCCAATCACAGCGGGATTTCTAGACTGCCACAAATACTGCACTAAAATACAGATTTGTACCTGTTATTTTAATTGGCCTTTAGTTTGAATTTAGCTTTATTTTATGGTTAAAAAAAGTGTTACCTTGCCAAAGCATTGAGCGAGTTCATTGATCTAATGCTGTTGTTGAGGCTCCAAACGCAAACTTTTTTGACGGTAGCCGACTCTGATCTGATGGCATATAGGGATCGTCAGATTGACAGTTCTCTGATCCAATAGTGTGGGGGAACTAGTGGGGGCGGCAATAACATTTTAGGGTGGCCGTGACCCTTTACACACACACATCAGTGCCAGATATGCGCTTAGTGGCGCCCCCTACTGATGGCGACCGCCTTGTTTGCCTATGCCTAAAAACGGCCCTGATTAATAGGCTACTATAAAATAATGCGTTGTCTGCATCATTCTGTGATAAGAAGCCGTATCAGCTTACAAACACTCGTATCACACCAACAAAAACATATTGGGGCGTTCTGGGAAATGCACGGAGTTGTCTTTATTTATTTAAAGAGTGAATAAACTCGTGAAACCGAGAAGTATCGTAATGTAATCCATTGATTTCAACAATGTAACTGTATTCTAAATACCGACTATTGTAATTGTAACTGTAGTTCCTCATAATTTGTGTTCTGAATCCGTAACGCCGGTGCATGTATTCCGTTACTCCCCAACACTGCAAATCTAATGACACTGCAACTGTCAATCTTGTTCCTCCAGCATCACAATTGTCTGTTTTCCGTCACATTTCCTAAAACTGCTTGAATCTTTGTTTAGCAAATGTCCGACCTCGACTGCAAGATTCATGAGAAAGCCATGAAGGTGGACATGGACATCTGCAGGAGAATCGACATCACGGCCAAACTCTGTGACGTGGCTCAGCAGAGGAACTCAGAGGACATGTCCAAGATGTTCAACGTCAGTCCTTCCAGAGCACCAGCGGACAGGGTGGGTAGAACACACACACGCACGCACGCACACACACACACACACACACACACACACACACACACACACACACACACACACACACACACACACACACGGACATGCACACACACACACACACGCACACAAGGACACACACACACACACACACACACACACGGACATGCACACACACACACACACGCACACAAGGACACTCACACACACACACACACACACACACACACACACCCCTACACACACACACACACACACACACATACACCCCCCCCTACACACACATATATACACATACACCCCCCCCCCCCCACACACACACACACACACACACACACATACACCCCCCCCCCCCCACACACACATATACACACACACACCCCCACACACACACATATACACACACACACACACACACACATGTTGGGTTTTCATGTTTTATGGGGACTTTCCACAGGCGTAATGGTTTTTATACCGTACAAACCGTATATTCTATCCCCCTACACTGCCCCTAAACCTACTCATCACACACACACACACACACACACACACACACATACACCCCCCCCCTACACACACATGCACACACACACACACACACACACATACATACATCCCCCCCACACACATACACACATATCAGTACTAGAGTAAAACTGCTGAGGAAGGATCTTTACTGCACGCAAGGTTGTCTCATTGCACTGCTGCCGCACACACACACACACACACACACACACACACACACACACACACACACACACACTATATGTCGGGTTCCTCTTTAATATGTGCCTGTATATTCTGGGTCTCAGGCGGCTGTTGCATGCAGAAAGAAGGAGAAGAAGCAGGTGTCGGATGAGGAAAGCTCAGAGATGGATGCTGATCCCAGCACTTCGGAGGAGGACGTTCCCTTCAACATCACAGATGAGATGAAACGCATGCTCAACCAGCTGTGAGTGCTCACGCAGGGACAGGCTCCGGCCTCAGACTGCGCTCGGCTTCATGCCTGCACTCTGGCACCATCAAGTGGCGATGCAAAGAATTGCAGTCAGACTAAAGCAATCATGCAGCGTTTCCCAAAGGCATGGAAAGCTGAAGCAATGCTTTCTTATCCCAGAAAGAATGTGAAGCACATAAATTGTATCATTCTCAGTTTTAGATAATTTTTAAAATATAATTTAAATAGATTTTACTCACTTAAAGCAATATCGTATCGCATATTGAATATCACATTATTTATAAAGGTATTGCATATCGCATTTTTCTTCAATATCGCACAGCCCTACATAGAGCCTTCGATATTAATAGAAACTAACTATATTATGATTAAGAAGAAGATATATTATGTTAAGACAGCAGATCAGAAAGCACATTATTGTTGCACATGCATCGCTGTCTGTATATTACGTGCCATTGTTAAAATTAACAAAATGCTGCGGGAAAAAAAATCCCAATTCATTAGATGTTTGCAGTTGTAAATTATTGTTATTGATTTGCAGTCATACATTTATTTTACTAATCAGATGGACAATTAAACATCTGAACTTTAGTTTCAAGTTTACTAAAACAACATTTTAATTAGATGGACAGTTAAGAATCAAATCATTATATATAGTATTCATGCGAATATTTTTTTTATTTTTAATCTATGATTCTGTATTTACATCGCGTATTTTGACATGCCATATTTTGCTAGTTATCACTGTCAATTGCAATTTCGAGATTGTGTGTAATTTGGCGTCGTTCCTCTTAGCAGCATGATACACAATACTTTTAATCAGTCCTTCCAGAAAAATCCGGCTTTTTTTTGTGATTGTTGCGGGCAAAAATCCTTGATTATGCGACACATTTTCTTAAAAAATGCGATGGAAAATGCGGGAAATTTATGCAATTTTATGCGATAAAACTTGCAAAAACTGCGGTTTGATGAAAAAGAGAAAAAAAGCGAATATTTTTCATTGAATATTTAAGTTCTCATCTTGTTTTATTGAAGACCTTAATAAACACATGGCTCAATTTGGACCGATTTCAAAACAATGCATCATGAAGCTTCGAAGCGTTATGAATCAGCGAGTCGATTCATGATTCGGATCGCGTGTCAAACTGCTGAAATATGTGACTTTGGCGATCCGAACCGCTGAATCGACTCACTGATTCATAATGCTCCAAACCGCTGAATCGACTCACTGATTCATAATGCTCCAAACCGCTGAATCGACTCACTGATTCATAATGCTCCAAACCGCTGAATCGACTCACTGATTCATAATGCTCCAAACCGCTGAATCGACTCACTGATTCATAACGCTCCGAACCGCTGAATCGACTCACTGATTCATAACGCTTCAAACCGCTGAATCGACTCACTGATTCATAATGCTCCAAACCGCTGAATCGACTCACTGATTCATAACGCTCCAAACCGCTGAATCGACTCACTGATTCATAATGCTCCAAACCGCTGAATCAACTCACTGATTCATAACGCTCCAAACCGCTGAATCGACTCACTGATTCATAACGTTCCAAACCGCTGAATCGACTCACTGATTCATAACGCTTCAAACCGCTGAATCGACTCACTGATTCATAATGCTCCAAACCGCTGAATCGACTCACTGATACATAACGCTCCAAACCGCTGAATCGACTCACTGATTCATAACGCTCCAAACCTCTGAATCGACTCACTGATTCATAACGCTCCAAACCTCTGAATCGACTCACTGATTCATAACGCTCCAAACCGCTGAATCGACTCACTGATTCATAACGCTTAAAACCGCTGAATCGACTCACTGATTCATAACGCTCCAAACCGCTGAATCGACTCACTGATTCATAACGCTTCAAACCGCTGAATCGACTCACTGATTCATAATGCTCCAAACCGCTGAATCGACTCACTGATTCATAACGCTCCAAACCGCTGAATCGACTCACTGATTCATAACGCTCCAAACCGCTGAATCGACTCATTGATTCATAATGCTCCAAACCGCTGAATCGACTCACTGATTCATAACGCTCCAAACCGCTGAATCGACTCACTGATTCATAACGCTCCAAACCGCTGAATCGACTCACTGATTCATAACGCTCCAAACCGCTGAATCGACTCATTGATTCATAACGCTTCAAACCACTGAATCGACTCACTGATTCATAATGCTCCAAACCACTGAATCGACTCACTGATTCATAACGCTCCAAACCGCTGAATCGACTCATTGATTCATAACGCTTCAAACCGCTGAATCGACTCATTGATTCATAGCGCTCCAAACCGCTGAATCGACTCACTGATTCATGAAGCTTCACTTCAGCTGCAGTGTCAACTTAGTTTCTATGCATGAGTGTTTGTGTGTGTATCTGTCCTGTTTGTTTGTCTTCACTCTTGTCTTGTCCGTGATTGTCTTCACTGCCTGCTCTTTCTCTCTCCTCTTTCCCTGTCCCTTTCTTTTCCCTCACGTGCAGACATTGTTCAGATAACTCATTTGTTGCTAGGCGGGAGACGTTTGAGATCGATGATGACTGTGACAGTCTGACATGGGAGGAGAACGATGATACGCTGCTGCTATGGGAAGATTTCACCAACTACAACATGCCATGCGCCCTGACCAACAGCACCAGTGCTCTCGACTCCAATGGAGACGCTCAAGACGCGGTGAGTTTCATACACTATATTGCCAAAAGTACTGGGACGCCCCTCCAAATCGGGTGTTTAATCACTTCATGGCCACAGGTGTATAAATCAAGCACTAGACCTGCAGACGCTTCTACACACATTAGAGAAGGAATGGGCCGCTCTCAGGAGCTCAGAGAACTCAAGCTCTAGTCCTGCAGACGCTTCTACACACATCAGTGAGAGAATGGGCCGCTCTCAGGAGCTCAGAGAACTCAAGCTCTAGACCTGCAGACGCTTCTACACACATTAGAGAAGGAATGGGCCGCTCTCAGGAGCTCAGAGAACTCAAGCGTGGGGCCGTGATCGGTGGACACCTGTGCAATAAGTCCATTCGGGACATTTCCTCACTACTAAATATTCCACACTCAACTGTTAGTGGTGTTATAACAAAGTGGAAGCAATTGGGAACAACAGCAACTCAGCCACGAAGTGAAATCACAGAGCGGGGTCAGTGCATGCTGAGGGTCACAGAAGTCGCCAACTTTCTGCAGAGTCAATCGCTCCAGACCTCCAAACTTCTGTGGCCTTCAGATGAGCTCAAGAACAGTGTGTAGAGCTTCATGGAATGGGTTTCCACGGCCGAGCAGCTCATCCAAGCCTTACATCACCAAGTGCAATGCAAAGCGTGGGATGCAGTGGGGTAAAGCGTGCCGTGACTGGACTCTAGAGCAGTGGAGACGTGTTCTCTGAGTGACCAATCACGCTTCTCTGTCTGACAATTCCGTGGACGAGTCTGGGTTTGGCAGTTGCCAGGAGAACGGGACTTGCCTGACCACATTGTGCCAAGTGTAAAGTTTGGTGGAGGGGGGATTATGGGGTGGGGTTGTTTTTCAGCGGTTGGGCTTGGCCCCTTAGTTCCAGTGAAAGGAACTCTAATGTGGCGTTCACACCGGACGCAATTCGCGTGAATAATTCGCACTAATCGCGCGAAGGTGGATGCTTGAACATTTTGAGTTTACTCGCTTCATTCGCGCGTGAAATTTGCGTGTGACAACTACACAACAGACGCAAATTTGCGTCATGGGAGGGGCTTCTATATGAGCCTAGATGAGCCAGCTCGTCTCGGTCACTTGACGTCTTTTTTGTAAAAATACTACTATTAATGTGTGACAAAACGTAGTTTAAAGACTTTTTCAGGCGATAATATAGTTGTTTAAAGCTCAAATCTGTGGTTAATTTATAAAAAGAGCCTATTTGAGCATTTTATCTGGCGTTTTCGGAGTTGTGAGATCCAGGCGATCAGTGACATTCCGCGCTCGTTTACCCGGCGAGACCCGCCTTTCCTCGGCTAGTCCTTCTCACATTTGCCGCTGGCTCTGGCTCTTTTTTTCTGCTCCTGTCTCGTTGTGAAATGGCTGACATAGATTTTGTTGAGAGGGTAGCTGACTGTCCGACCTCCTCACTCACTTTCTTCCAAGCAAGATCCTTTTATTCCTGTTCCTGTAGTGATAGGATGATGTATCATACAGCTCCGGGTATCCACATACGGCCACGATTATCTTGTCCTCCATTGTTGTTGGGATTTCTGCCTCCGCTTGTAAATGCGTCACTACTAGAGCAAGCTCGTGATTGGTTAACGTGGCGCGAAATATCCGCCAAAGTTCAGATTTTTCAACTTCAAACCGCTCAATTCGCGTCATTCGCGCCGCCTCAATCGCGTAGACATTTTGGACAATTTCATGCTTCCAACTTTGTGGGAACAGTTTGGGGACGGCCCCTTCCTGTCCCAACATGACTGACCAGTGCACAAAGCGTCGCTCCATAAAGACATGATGAGCGAGTTTGGTGTGGAGGAACTTGAGTCCTGACCTCAACCCGATAGAACACCTTTGGGATGAATTAGAGCGGAGACTGAGAGCCAGGCCTTCTCGTCCAACATCACAAATGCGCTTCTAGAAGAATCCCCATGAACACACTCCTAAACCTTGAGGAAAGCCTTCCCAGAAGAGCTGAAGCTGTTAGAGCTGCAAAGGGTGTTTTCTATGTGAATATATTGTAAAATGTAATTTATTCCTGGGATCAAAGCTGCATTTATCATCATTACTCCAGTCTTCAGTGTCACATGATCCTTCACAAATCATTCTGATATGATGCTAAAATAAAGGTATCAGTGATGAAAGCTGTTGTGCTGCTTCATGTGTGCAAACCATGGGATTCTTTGATGAACAGAAAGTTCAAAACCAACATCATTTATTGGAAATAGAAGCATTTTAAATTTAATTTTTGATCAATTTAATCCGTCCTTTCTTAATAAAAGTATGCATTTCTTTTGAAAAAATAGTTTGAATGGTAGTGTATCATGTTCTTAATGTTGTTCTCAATACATCTGTACAGATTGAGAGGAAATAAGCCTGTTTCTCTGTTGTGTGTCTCAGGATGGCAGTCTGGGCAGTCTCATCGATGAGACAGAGTCTCTTTTCAAGACCAGAGAGCAGGAATATCAGCAGACAATCGGACAAATTGAGGTTCGAACGTGCCTGTTATTCCTTTATTGTCCTTCCAAACCAGATGGTTGTGATTGTGTTTGTCCTCCTACTGACACAGTTGAAGGTGTCAACCCATGCCTGACATATTTATGTCGTTCTCTCCCTCACACAGGAGGAGTTGGCCACCGCTAAGAGTGACATGAACAGACACCTGCATGAGTACATGGAGATGTGCAGCATGAAGCGAGGGCTGGACGTGCAGATGGAGACGTGCAGGAGAATGATCAAGGGTGGCAGGTGATCTCAGAGAATACAGCTTCACTGAAGGCATTTTGCTAATAACAGCAGTTTATAGTATGCCTACTGTTTGTAGTATTCAAAAGCGCTAAAGCCTAACAGAAGGGCTTTTCACACTTTAACTAGTTAACCCTGGGTCATTGTAAACCCCGGGAAACAAAACCCTGGGTTATCTTGCTTCATGTTTCACATTGCTCATAATTTACCCAGGGTTAAAGGGTTAGTTCACCCAAAAATTAAAATTCTGTCATTAATGACTTACCCTCATGTCGTTCAACAACCCGTAAGACATCCGTTCATCTTCGGAAGGCAAGGCAAGTTTATTTGTATAGCACATTTCATACACAGTGGCAATTCAAAGTGCTTTACACAGAAATTAAGTTAAAATATTCATAAGTGAATAAAATAAAAATAAATATAGTATAACAGTTATAATAGGAATTCAAAGAAATAAAAAATAAAGATGAAATCCCCTATCTGGGGTGGAAGAAAATGGAGAGTCAGGTTTACTTTAAATATATTTGACAGGTAGCTGTGTGTTTAGACAGTACCCTTACAGACAAATCTTCTTGGCCTAACTTGAGGGCGTTCTCTAGATGTTTTACCCCTCAGAGCAGATCTAAACGGGTCTTCCTCGCACCGGAGGGAGTACTCAAAAAAATATTTGGCAGGTAACGTAATGTAGTGATTTCAGTTTTGTCTTTGTTTAACTGAAGAAAGTTTTGGCATATCCAACTGTTAACTTCATCAATGCATTTACATAGAGAGTCAATGGGGCTGTAGTCATTAGGTGATGGGGCTAAGTAGATCTGGGCATAGCTGTGGTCAGCCATTTTGTTATTTTTCATTATTTGGCTGAGTGGCAGCATATACAGGTTGAATTGGAGTGGTACAAGAATTGACCCTTGTGGGACTCCGCATGTCATGAAGATATTTTAGTTGAAATCCGATGGCTCAGAAAGGCCTCCATTGGCTCAATGTACACTCTCAAGACCCATAAAAGGCACTAAAGACGTCGTTACAAAGTTCATCTCACTACAGCGGCTCTACAATAACTTTATGAAGCGACGAGAATAGTTTTTGTGCGCAAAAAAACCCTAAATAACGACTTATATAGTGATGACCGATATCAAAACACGGTATCATGAAGCTTCGAAGCGTTATGAATCAGCGAGTCAATTCATGATTCGGATCGCGTGTCAAACCGCCAAACTGCTGAAATCACGTGACTTTGGCGATCCAAATCGCTGAATCGACTCACTGATTCATAACGCTCCAAATCGCTGAATCGACTCACTGATTCATAACGCTCCAAATCGCTGAATCGACTCACTGATTCATAACGCTCCAAACCACTGAATCGACTCACTGATTCATAACGCTCCAAACCACTGAATCGACTCACTGATTCATAACGCTCCAAACCGCTGAATCGACTCACTGATTCATAACACTCCAAACCGCTGAATCGACTCACTGATTCATAACGCTCCAAACCGCTGAATCGACTCACTGATTCATAACGCTCCAAACCGCTGAATCGACTCACTGATTCATAACACTCCAAACCGCTGAATCGACTCACTGATTCATAACGCTCCAAACCGCTGAATCGACTCACTGATTCATAACACTCCAAACCGCTGAATCGACTCACTGATTCATAACGCTCCAAACCGCTGAATCAACTCACTGATTCATAACGCTCCAAATCGCTGAATCGACTCACTGATTCATACCGCTCCAAATCGCTGAATCGACTCACTGATTCATAACGCTCCAAATCGCTGAATCGACTCACTGATTCATAACGCTTCGAAGCTTCATGATGCCGTGTTTTGAAATCGGTCATCACTATATAAGTCGTTATTTAGGGTTTTTTTGCGCACAAAAACTATTCTCGTCGCTTCATAAAGTTACTGTAGAACCACTGTAGTGAGATGGACTTTGTAACGACGTCTTCAGTGCCTTTTATGGGTCTTGAGAGTGTACAGTGCAATGGAGGCCTTTCTGAGCCATCGGATTTCAACAAAAAAATCTTCATTTGTGTCTGAAGATGAACGGAGGTCTGACGGGTGTCCAACGACATGAGGGGACGTCATTAATGACAGAATTTTCATTTTTGGCTGAACTAACCCTTTAACAATTAATCCTGGCTATAAGGTGATATTTCACACTGTACATTGATTGGATGAATGCATATTTTAATGTCAAATTAACTGGTAAATTTAGGTATAATTATATTATATACAGTATTAACTCTTTCCCCGTCAGTGTTTTTGAAAAAAGTTGCCAGAATTTTTGATCGTCACAAAAGTTTCATGGTCCCCAGAATATTTTGTTGTATGAATATCTGAACATGCAAAGTATCCATCCATGGCAAAAGAAAGAACAGAGCCTCTGTTTTATTCTGGCTTAATGCATTCATTTTTATCAACACTTGAATGTGGGTACGTTTCATAAAAAAAGCAACATTTTGAGCAAAAAGCAAAAAGAGTCCATCAACACCGTCCTATAGAGCTCCGGAGGTCACGTGACCCACACTCAAAATATATCAAATCATTTGTTGAATTTACTGCGTCAAGTGGTTCCACACAACTATTGAGTCATTTTTACAAATAACAATTTAGTTATATGAACAAAAGAAAGTCAAGTAAAGCTGACAAAATTTCTTTAAGTAAATACAAACCATTTGAATTTGTCACTGTTACATAATATTTACACGTGCAGTTTACTTAATAATGTTGTTAAATTTATAAAAGTGTATTATGTGAGGTTAAAAACATTTATTGACTTAATTTACCTTATTAAATTAACTACTTGCTCTACAAGTGTAAGTGGAAAACTATTAAATATAACAAAAAACATATTTTTAGAAACAAAATTCAAAAATAACTTAATTGAGGGCAGGAAGTCCATCCAATAAATGAGTGTATGAGTGGCCACAGCCTATACACAGGCACTCTTCTGCATTATGGTTGCATAGCTGTCCATCATGTTGAAATCGTAAGGCTTAACCAGTCCGGTTTTAAATGATTTTATAGATACCAGTGCTACAGCCGCTCTAGCGCCCACTGGTTGCCTGCCAAAATGGCGGAGTTTAGGCTGCGTGACGTCAACCTCCGGAGCTCTATACAGTCCCTGACAAAAGTCTTGTCGCTTGTGTACAAATTGACCTGAAGTGCCGCTGAAATATATTTCTAATCAAGAGTTTTTTGACAAGAAATGGCTCATTTTAATCCCAACAGCTTTTGTAATAATGTTTCAGTGCAAAACAAAACTGTCAAAAAGTATTCTAATATTCACAGCTTGGTAAAGCCCATTGAGTCAATTTTTGCAAAGACAAAAGTGTTGTCGCCTTTTCATATGAGCTTCACCTGTGACTAATAATGGATCAATTAGGTCTCAGGTGTGTATAAAAAGAACCCCAGTACACTAGACCTTCACATCAACTGCAACTAGACCCCTGCAAACATGCCTAAGATTCACCCTGAGACTAAAGTTTTGATTATCAAGAGGCTGAAGACCAGATCCACTCCTGAGGTGGCAGACACCTTCAATGTGTCTCAGCGTCAAGTACAGAGGATAAAAAAAAGATTTGAAGAGACTGGAGACGTTTTTTGACAAGCCCAGGTCAGGCAGACCCCGCAAGACAACTGCTCGAGAGGACCGTTTGTTGGCTCGAAAATCCAAGGAGACCTGGGGGACCACGGGTGACCACGAGACCTGGTCACCTGAAGTCCCTGTGTCCACCAGAACAGTTTCTCGAAATGGCCTCCATGGTCGAATCAGTGCCCAGAAGCCAGCACTAAACAAAAGACAATTGAAAAACCGTGTGGCATTTGCCAAGGCCCACAGCCTGCTAAAAGGATGGACGCTGGAAAAGTGGCAGAAGGTGGATTTTTCAGATGAATCTTCTGTTGAATTACACCACAGTCGCCGCAAATATTGCAGGAGACCTACTGGAGCCCGCATGGATCAGAGATTCACCCAGAAAACAGTGAAGTTTGGTGGCGGAAAAATCATGGTCTGGGGTTACATCCAGTATAGGGATGTGCGAGAGATCTGCAGGGTGGAAGGCAACATCAATAGTCTAAAATACCAGGAAATCTTAACTACCTCTTATATTCCCAACCATAAAAGAGGCCAAATTCTGCAGCAGGATGGTGCTCCATCGCATACTTCCATCTCCACTTCAAAGTTCCTCAAGGCGAAGAAGATCAAGATGCTCCAGGATTGGCCAGCCCAGTCACCAGACATGAACATCATTGAGCATATGTGGGGTAGGATGCAAGAGGAAGCATGGAAGACAAAACCAAAGAATATTGATGAACTCTGGGAGGCATGCAAGACTGCTTTCTTTGCTATTCCTGATGACTTCATCAATAAATTGTATGAATCCTTGCCAAACCGCATGGATGCAGTCCTTCAAGCTCATGGAAGTATATTAAATTTGGATCTCAGAGCACCACTACTTAATTTGCTGACATATTTCTGTATAGGCGACAAAACTTTTGTCTTGCCAAAATTGGACCTTTCTGTCTTGATTAAATGATAAATCTTTTTTCAGTGAAACTAATTTATTTCAGTGCATTAAACATAATTTGGGAGGGTTTTAGCTTTTCATATGAGCTATTTCTAACACCAATTGATTAATTAAAAGTCAGGTTAATAGCAGGTGTTTCTACTAAATACATAAGCAACAAGACTTTTGTCAGGGACTGTAGGTCGTTCTGGGCTGTTTTGATTTAATGTTGATGATCGCGCTATTTTACATATGATATCGCTTGTTTCTGCATCTTCCTCACACATGTTTTGATCCAGAGATTCTTAACTCTTTCAGAAGATGCATAATAGCGCCCCCAAAAAACTCCAAAAAACACAGAAAGCTGTCGCCAATAGCGGGGAAAAAGTTAACCATTAGACAACAAACAAAGTCAGATCTATGACTTAAGTACAATATCTCCGACTGTTTCTGATCTCTTCAGAAATTCTCCTTCCATCAGCTCATCCGCCAGCAGTGACTCAGGGAACACTGACGAGATACAAGACGAGTCAGACAAGGACGGAGAGACGGAGGGGCCAATCAGCTGATACCTGCCCAGCCCGGCCCCGCCCTCTTCCCCCCACCGAGCTCCAATCAGCTCTCGGGCCACCCAGCAATCAGCCTTTATACTGAGGGACAGAGCCCACTCCCACAAACCCAAAATCCTGTAGGTGCTTTAACGTCTCCGTGTCAGAGTGGGGCGGAGTTGATGAGGGTTGTTTTTGTGCTTCAACGTCAATATCGATGCGTCACAAGGTGCCACAGCTCTGCTGTCCTGTCCCGAATCGGATCAGTCCCAGCCAAAATACATACACCTGATCAAACCCCAAATCTGGATAAGAATCTGGAAAACGTTCAGCAATACTGAAAGCCAATCAGACCAAAACGGACTGAACGAACGCATCAGAATGATTTCATTAACATTTGTGGCTTTTTATTTTTCTAAAAACAATTTCAAACGGTTTACTGCAGAAACATTTCACCCTTTTAAGCCTCGAACCCAGTCGCGAATGTGGAACACAGAACAAGCTCACGTTCTATGCAATCGGCCTCATTTGGTGATCTGTTTATGATTTGCCTTTGTTTGCAGCGCAGGCGGTTTCATCTGTTATGTGCGGCGTTCACGTGTTTTAAAGTGTTGCCCAGGCCTCACGATGTTTACGCACTTCATGCCAGAATCTGTGGAACAGTGTCCCGTCGTTTTGAGCAGCTACCAATGACCATTGAAGCTTTCTCAAGGGTTACACACATCAGTATCTCAAATATTAAAGAGCTATGTGCCTAAATACTGTATATATTGCAGGTTCATTTTGGATGGCCTTACTGCATTTCCACTACTTTTTAAAGTTGCACTCATTATAATCATGGGGGGAATGATCAGATATATTTTGTTGATTGTATGGGATGATGTCTAAGCTTATTCTTTGCAAGGCTAAATAGTCAAGAATTTTCGGTGGAGGTTTTAATTGTATATAGGCTATAGCTGCGTCCGAAATCGAGTACCTCTCTACTATAGTATGCAAAAAACAGTACACCAAGAGAGTAGTATGTCCGAATTCATGGTACCCGGATGACCTACTACTATACGGTGGACACTTTACTATCCCATGAGGCCACGGGAGACGATTTATGAATGGAGGTGATGGGACGAAACTGACGCTGGTAGGTCACATGATCATGACAACATGGCGGATGTAGTACGTCCGGATTACATTCATACTATATAGAACATACTTTTTTAACGTCTTAAATTCAAATGTAGTACCTACTCACATAGTACGCGATTCCGGACGCAGCCTGTGTCTCAGCTAACAGGGAACGTTCTGCCAAGGTTCTCTGAACGTTATGGTCAAACGTTCTTTCAGTGACATTAATAAAACGTTCGTTTAAAGTTATATAGTATTTAATAATGATGTTAGCACAAAAACATTTTTTTTTAAATGTAAAGGCCCTTTCACACCCGACGCGTAATGGAAAAGTGACGCGGAGAAGCAAATATTTTGTGTGAATAGTTCAAAACGTCAAAACCATTCACATCAGACGCGACGCGAATTTGCGACGTCTGTGACGTTTCAGAGCTCCAACATCCCAAAACATTCACCGCGACAGTTGAGCAAACACGGACACTTCCACATTCAGTGAAGACGAGCTTTTCATTTGATTTAAAAGACCGAAGAGAAGGTTTTTCACACCTGAAAGTCTGCACCAAGGTCCGAACCGAAGTTCATGTTTTGATACATTTTATACATTCGGTTAGTTTTGGTTTGTTTTCACATTGCAATTATGCAAGCGCACTAAAGACCTTTACATGACACACTTGCATCCACTCGTCATCATCTATGTGGGCGGCATCTGGACATTGATTACAATTTAATCATTCTTAAATCGATATGTCATCCTCAATAAACCCGTCTCCAGCGTGTTGCCTCCGATCTTTCTAATATTCTGATCTATTATGACCTCTGACCTGTAAAGTTTCCAGAATAATAATAATAATAATACGCTGTTTGTTAATTGGCCAGAGGAGAACTGGCACCCCGACTGAGCCTGGTTTCTCCCAAGGTTTATTTTCCTCCATTAGGTCACCTGATGGGGTTTTGGTTTCCTTGCCACTGTTGCCTCTGGCTTGGCGTGCTCAGTTGGGGACACTACATTTTTCAACTAAATATCCAAATAAATCTAATTATTAAACTAAATTAACCATATAAACTTAATTACTGATCTAAAACCCACACTGTCACTGTATGATAATTGAAATGAACTGATGACATCACTGTTTTCTCCAGGATGGCTATACGGCTGAATAAAATTATGCTGCATTATTTTCCTGTTTAACACTGTAAAGCTGCTTTGAAACAATCTGCATTGTTAAAAGCGCTATATAAATAAAGTTGACTTGACTTGACTCGATGGGTTTGTAAACGGACGTGCGTCTGACGTCAGCGTTTTTGACAAGAATGAATGAATGAACGGACGGACGCATATTGTTATTGAACAGAGTGCATTGCTTGACTATTTTCTTTTCATTACATTTAAAAGTGGACATTTCAAGCTTTCTACACACATATTTCTCATGTTTGTGAGACAAGTAGCTGCTGAGTTTCGGTTTATTTGACACGCGCTCCAGTTCATGTGCAAAGCTCCTGTCTGCTATAGACTATTTGCTTATTATTTATTAAATCTAGGCAATTATCTGATTAAACGTTGATTAAAAATAAGATACAATTTATACAAAACTAAATTCACATTAAAGAAAGGCTTTCTAAGCAAAATCATACAAAATGTTGTCTTCTGACATATTGCGCATCTTTTCACTTTTCATAATCAATGTAGTCTAGATTAAATTTTAAAAATAACATTATAACATTTAAACATGAACAGGAACTTCCTGTAAATGCTCTGAAAGTACGAACCATACAGAAAATGCTTTCACACTAGAAACCTTTGTTCAGTTGGATCCGGACCGAGACTACCAAATTTCGTCCAGTTTGGTCCAGACCGTAGTACGGGGAAGGTTTCACACCTGTAATTTTGATTCGGACCAAACTGAAAAGTCAGAAAATCCGGACCAAACAAGGTAGGTGTGAAAGCGCCCTTAAAGAACAGAGAGTCTGAAGGGGAGTATGCTAATCTTGTACAGGAGCTGAAACTTTATCATGGCCGATTCCGCTCTTACTTTCCAATGTCCGTGGGACAATTTGAGGAGAGACAGTAGCAGCACATCTGACCAGACACAAACACACACACTTCGGGGACCAATCAATCCGGAGCTGCTGTGTTTCCAGTTGAGTCACAATTTAAGTGCCACAGCCGTACTGAGGAAACACCTTTTATAGTCGCAGACACAATTAGGTTTAGAAAGAACGAGTTTTAACTCAAAAGGTGATGTTATCGCTGTCTGTAGCCTACAGTGGGCAAACATAGATGTAACTACAACTACAGCTGTAATCCCGTGAGAAATGCCATACCTGGCAAAGATTAAGGCCTTTGATTAGATTAGATTCAACTTTATTGTCATTACACAAGTACAGGTACAAGGCAACGAAACTTTGCACACTAATGTGGCGTTCACACCGGACGCGATTCGCGCGAATCATTTGCGCTTATCGCGCGAAGGTGGACGCGTGAACATTTTAAGTTTACTCGCTTCATTCGCGCGTGAAATTCGCGTGTGACAACTACACAACAGACGCGAATTCGTGTCATGGGAGGGGCTTCTATATGAGCCTATATGAGCCAGCTCGTCTCGGTCACTTGACGTCTTTTTTGTAAAAAATACTACTATTAATGTGTGACAAAACGTAGTTTAAAGACTTTTTCAAGCGATAATATAGTTGTTTAAAGCTCAAATCTGTGGTTAATTTATAAAAAGAGCCTATTTGAGCATTTTATCTGGCGTTTTCGGAGTTGTGAGATCCAGGCGATCAGTGACATTCCGTTTTCGTTTACCCGGCGAGACCCGCCTTTCCTCGGCTAGTCCTTCTCACATTTGCCGCTGGCTCTGGCTCTTTTTTTCTGCTCCTGTCTCGTTGTGAAATGGCTCACAATGACTCACAATAACTCACTTTCTTCCAAGCAAGATCCTTTTTATTCCTGTTCCTGTAGTGATAGGATGATGTATCATACAGCTCCGGGTATCCACATACGGCCACGATTATCTTGTCCTCCATTGTTGTTCGGATTTCTGCCTCCGCTTGTAAATGCGTCACTACTAGAGCAAGCTCGTGATTGGTTAACGCGGCGTGAAATATCCGCCAGAGTTCAGATTTTTCAACTTGAGCGATTCGCGCGTTCAAAGCGCTCAATTCGCGTCATTCGCGCCGCCTCAATCGCGCGAATCTCGCCACCTCATTCGCGTGAATCGCGCCGCAGGATGCCATTTCGCGTCTCTGCATTGACTTAACATGTAAATCACTCGCGCGAATCGCGTCCGGTGTGTACGCACCACAAGTCCGAAATTCGCATGCGAAAATAAATTCAACCTCACGTTATGTCAATCACGCTTGCACACTGCCTCCGAAATTTTCGTCCATAAAAAAAAAAAAAAGAACAGGTTCGATTTTCTGCGTTTTTCGCATCCGTTTTTCCCGTCTACACTGCTGATGCCCAACCTAAAACTGCTGGCAATGGTGGTGAATGAATCGCCAGTGCTCAGATACCTACAATTATAAATACAAATATTATTGTATCAAAAATACTACAAATATTATTATATCACAGCTAAAATTATAGCACACCAAGTCCCTGTAAACCGTGTGTGTGTGTGTGTGTGTGTGCGATCCCTTAGACATACTGCCAGTCTCTGTTCACGATCAATCCTCACTACTTGAAGACGCCATTTTGTATTGTTTTGCATTTTTTTTCATTACGCATTCATTAATACGCATCGGACTCGGTCAAATTTTTCGGATGAGGAAAAAACGCATGCAAAAATTTCGGACTCAGTGTGCAAAGGCCTTTAATGTTGAGTGAATAGCTAATGACATCAACTGGACATTTCTTCACTTTTATTTCCGTGTTTGTGATTGGTTTAAGCCTTTTCTGTCGCTGCGAGAGTTAAAAAAATCGACATTGAAACGGAAAAAATAAACAGGTTTTTTTCGCCGCAGCACATTCGCGTTCGGTGTGGAAGCACTCATCACACAAACAGCTGATCAAAAAATAAAACCATCGTGTGTCAAAATCGCGTCCAGTGTGAAAGGACCTTTACTCCTAGTCTCAAAATGTTCCGAGAACATTCAAATGTAACAATTCCAGAACGTTTGCGAAATGGAATGTTCCATTTTTAAAACATGAAGAGAACATTCAGAAATAATGTTCTTAGAACATATTTTTGATAGCTGGGGTTGGGTTTACCTGAAATTATACCCATGTCTATAAAGCATATGATTAGCCCGATCACATGAGAATGCGTATCAATAATACGAGTGTGCAATGTCGTGAAATGTATATACCAAGATGAGTTTTGGCGTGCATATGGTACGCAGTTTTTCGCGTGTATATGATACGCACTTTATGGCGTATTATACGCACGACCAGACCCATCCTACCCAAAAGCGTCGCATATCCTCTTGGGACCCAGAAAAAATGTAGTATTTTTTCATGTCATTACATTGTTTAGAGCATAAGAAACAAATGGAAAAAAAAAACATTTTTGAAAAATGATATTTTATTCATATGTTATGATATGTTGACAGCAGTTGTTTAAAAAATAAAATGACATGAAATTGCATGTATAGGCAAAAACAATGGGATTTCTTTTTAATTCACCAATCAATTTTTAGGTTTCAGGGTTTTTTTAAAAACAAACTTTGTTTAAAGATGATTCTGAACTATGATATGAAAGATATAACGGAATGCATTCATATACCATTTTACTTTATTAAATATGTGGGTAAACTGGCCATACTCGGATTTTCCCATCCAATATTATTTGCATATTAATGTGTTCTTGGTGCAACATGTAATGAAAAAAGAAGTGCAATAATGGGAGTAATAATTGGCAACATTTTCATAATAATATCTAATATTTCATAGGAATATTGATATGTAATTTCTTTCCCTGTTCACTTGTTATGTCTCCAAAATGCCTGATAATCATGATTTAAATCCACAGTGGTCATTTATGAAATCAATGCCCAAGTCATATTTTGATTAGAAACCCTTAACATTTTCCTGAGATGTTGATTCATAACAAACAGATTAATCCGATTTAAATTATAATTAAAAAATATGATCATATTTCCATAAGAGTGCTAAACATTAATGTCAGCCCTTTTTAAAGAGCAAGAAGTTGTTGTTGTCCTGGTGAAACCTCCAAACATTTGGGATCTCTGCAAAGCCCCGGATGTGCTCTTTAATACAGACTGTGACATGTGACATGTGTGATGTCAGAGAAACTCACTAAAATATAACATCCACTACACTGGACAAAAGTTTCAGGGTCCCAGGAGGATACACACGCGAAAAACCTCATACCATATGCATATATGTATAGATCCCATGATATTGCACACTCGTGTTATTGATACGCATTCTCATGCGATCGTGTTGGATTATTGGTTGCATTGAAGCCCTCATGATGGTTCCATACAGATTCAGGGTTTTCACGGATATGGCTTATAACATTTATAAAATCGATAAGGTTTAATGGCTTTTTGTCTTGCTTGCATTTTAATATGTTCCTGGGTTATTCATATGTATTATTTGAATCATATTAATCTGAAACACGGGAAAATTTGATGGGTTTATTAAACTGATTATAAGCTCAAAGATGTAATTATAAGCTCAAAATATGGTTGCAGAGGGTTTTTCTAAAAACATATTTTGTAGTAAACATTGTTTTTGTTTATTAATTTTAATAACATCGTCAGTTAGCTAAAGAGCTGATATCAGATTTGATAGAATCATCTGTAAATGTTGCAATTTAGTTTGTGTGTATTTGATTTCCAAACCGATTAAATAACGCCTGTTTTTTGGATTTTATAAATATATAAAATTCATGTTTTTATATTGTTCAGGGTATCCAGGGCTAATTTGGATGCTTTTCCCTGGGAAAAAAAACCTGCACTAAGAGTACTCGCCTTTTAACCTGAAACACTGTTGGTATTTTTTATTGTTTATGGTGAAAAATCAAGCTATTTTTTTGTCTTTTCTGAATCTGAATCCATAACGTGGCTCAGATGTGTCCTGTCGAAATCTATTTTATGATTTATGAACAAAGAAATGGGTGAACAAGGTGAACTGCAAACACCTTTTCTGATTTAATTCCATAGTTCATGGTGTTTATAGAGGAAATCATCTGCAAGAATTGGTAAATATCTTCATGCTTGAACTTGAATGTCGTATTCGGAAGGAACTTTCTAATTGAAACTGGATGAGGAAGTGATGCTCATTTTAAGAAAAGCACAAAATGGCGGCGAATCCAGGCTGAAATTGCTGGGGTCATATTGTGTGAACTTTCATTAGCGCACACGACACACGAAATCCATTTGCGTTCACACACTTTATCACAGAATATCAGATGAGCTGTAGAAAATGTTATTTAGTTCAAAGCATATGGGATGTTATTGCTCTGTTGGGTCGTTATTTTACATCACAGTACCTTTGACTGTACGAGGTCTTTTCTGAAGACGGATTTTGTCTGTCTGCATATACAGTGAGGTTGCACAACAGTTTTGATTCGCACCAGTCAAACACCAGTTCATTAGACCCCCATCAGCAAGTGGCGCTTTCGTCATCGCACCAGCATCGGCGAGTCCTACAGAAAGCCTCTTCGTCAGATTTACAGCTTCTGAAAGTCACAACATCTGTGGCCTGCGTCATTCTCTGTTATTAATTCTTTGACGTCTGAATGATCCGTATGCGTACACTCGATCATTTATATGTTGTCTTTGTCATTTGTTTATGCTGCAGTGGAGTTTTCCTGGTGTATGTTATGAAATAATGAATGTAATTGGTGCTGGGGTCAAAAAATAAACGGAATTGATTCATTTGCTTTGTTGGGGTCCTTTTGTTCATAAT